>OX393579.1:21065677-21510700 GCA_947652605.1 Elmis aenea
GTTTTCTTATGACATTCCTTTTAAAAGAAGGCTAGAGAACTGTTTTTTGTGCACTCAGCGTTTTTAATTGATAGTAAACGTTTTTTACGAAGAATTGTTTTAAAATGATTATATTAAAATATTTTTGTCATATTATTACATGGAAATAAATACCATTTAATCACAAATTTCTGCTTTTCGTTTCGTCTTTTTGCTAAAAATAAACATCAATTTACAAATTATATAAAAGGCTTCGTAAATATATTGATTGTTGTGTTGAAGAGTTCCAATTACAACTTAAATTTTAATTAGCCCGGAATAATATTTCTTTGAATTTATTTAATCATCAAAACTTGAGGCACTTTGATAATGAACGTTTAATTTGTAATCGAAATTCAATTTCTTTTTACTTCAGTTGATTCATTAAACTGTCCTTGGTATATAATTGTTTTGAATCGCTTCAGTCCAAAAAAAAAGAAGAAAACAAGCGGAAAATACGTAAATACACAGTAGTTTCAAGTAAAGCTATTTATCTTTATGCTTTATTTGAGTTTGTAGTTTTTTACTATAAGTTGACACAATTTTATTGTTGTGTTAAACTCATGTTTTTAAAAACAGCAAAACAGAAAAACACAAAACCAATTTATTTTTAGTAATAGTAGTAGTCTTTATTTGTTCTGAATATCCAAAAAGGCGTAGAACATGTCACTAATCATAATACGCATATATATACAACACAAAATTATATTTACTTAAAAGAGTTTTTAAAGTAAGCGTTATTAATGTATTCACTAACTCAATAGTAAGCTTTAGAAATTAGAACATTTCTTAATCTTTTCTTCGAGTCGGGGGTGGGTAGATTTTTTATAATCTCAGGTGATGTGTTAAATTTGTTAAATATTGCAATAATTATAGAGGCAACATTTTTTTGAAGATAGGTATATTTGAAGTAAACGGGCTTTGGAATTTTTTATGTCGGGTATTGGCTGCATGGTTTCTTATATTCACTTCGAACAGATCAAAATTATTTCTTACGATAAAGATGACTTCGAGAATGAATAGGCCGTAAAAAGTTAATATTTTGTTTGTCACGAAAAGTGTCTTTACAGTGATCTCAGTAGTTTTTTACTTAAAAACTGTAGGTTTTACAAGAAAAACTAAGCAATAAATTTTTTTTTAAAATAATTCATTCTCTTAAAAAAAATTCATTGCAAAATTTCAACCCACCAAAAAGTTCTGATAAAAAAAACAACAGGGGTCGCAGTTTTTAGCCCCCCGTAAAGGTGGGGGATGATTGAATATATAACTATGGGGCACCTTTTAATAAGTATAAATTATCTACCTAATTTCACCGCTCCCCTTTAGAGGGGTGTAATTCCGAAAAAAGACGTCTAAGGAAAACATTTTATATGAAAGACCCCCCTTAATTTTTGATAAGGAATCACCATTCACCATTTTTTCGCAATATTTAAGAAACACCCTGTATAGTTAACAATAATTTAAGGTGATGTATGATAGTAACTGACTACAAACAACTTTAACTAAAAAAAATTTTTAGTAAATTTATCACAAGACGAGATATTGACGCGTTACGTTGCTTTTTGTACACACTGTATATAAGTATAAGTATGGTTTACTATTGTTGATGTAAGAACTTAACTTTCATAACGTCCGTTGTCAACATAATTTTGTCGTTTACTTGGATTTATGTTATGAATACAGAAACTTTTTACCAAACTGTCTTTATTTATTATTCATCATTTACCAATTGATCAATAAAAAACAAATAACTAATAACGAATTACGTCTGTTCTTAGGTAAGGTTATACAGCTCTTTAATATAAAACAACAATACTATGAAACAGTGACAAAAAGTGACATAGTTTGTTTTTTTCATGCAAAATAAGCCAGGGGTTTGGAGCAGTCCAATTTTTTAATTGCTCCGCTCCAGCTCCGCTCCGGCATCATGATGCCTGCTCCAGCTTCGCTTTATGCTCCAAATATTGTTAACATTTTTAAAAAAAGTTTTTTGATTAAAAAAAATTGTTTTTTAAAACAAAGTTTTAATTTTATCGGATATGTAGAAGTTGGTCAAAAATAACAATATTTTTTTTTTACTCCCAATCTATTTACCACCGGTCCGCGGACAACAAGTAAATTTGATAACAAAATTAGGGATAAAAATAAATATTCATTAAAATAAAAAATAAAAACATGTAGGCATAGTCATTCAACAAATCCTGCCTCTAGTCTAGTTTGACGTTTACAGACATTATTTGGCCCTAACAAACAAGTGAAGTTAAATAAATGTTTGAAAAAACAGATTATTGATCTTCAAACGTTGAAAAAAAGGAAAAAGAAAGTAGTTTTTTTTTTAAATTTTACATAATAAACTGGAGCAGTGGAGCAATCAAAATTATTTGCTCCGGGCTTCGCTCCTGCTCCGGGCAAAAACCCATTGCTCCACTGCTCCGTGCTCCAGCTCCAAGCTCCGCTCCAAGCTCCGCTCCAAACCCCGGGAAATAACTTCAAATAGCAACAATATGAATAGGTACATAACTTACGACAATACTCAGTTACGCTAGTTAGAGAAGAGCCTATTTTAACGTAAAAACGCATAAAAATTAATTGATTTTTCTGTTTCATATTGGTCGTGCGTTGACTCTCTAAAAAGAAATATTTAATTCATCATGTATCGATCAGAACAATGTTCTTGTCGCTTTAGCTACTTCTCTGCGTTGTATTCCGAACAGCACCTGTTGCTCTTTCGAGGCCACAAATAATCTCATCAATCCTATCCGATTGTAGCGACTTAAAGACATAAAGATAGAAATCAAAGCTGGTAGGGCGGAGACTTAATATCCAACTGCCCAAAGCAACACAAATGGTTTATCCGTAAAACTGTTGATAAGATTTTGCCATATCGTTTAGTATATTTAAATTCAATTACAATTCGCATATAACTATGTACTAAAATTCGTTAAGGTTTATTAGGAGGTTACTTTGTTATTTTTGGTTATTTAAAGACCAAATTAACTAGCTTTAAATACATAGTTCACGTTAAACAGTAACCTACATAGTTCTACTTACATACTAACCATTGTGCATAATACGCCCCTAATTTAATAAAAAATTGGCTAGTATTTGGTTTCACGATTTTATCGCCAGACAAAACCAATTACTGGCATCTGTTTAAATCGTTTTTAGCCTGATTACACCTGTTGTACATTTCGTGAACAATTATTGACTGTGGTTGATTAAGTTTGCTTTACATAACTTAGTGCAAACTTTTACATACTTATTAATTTTTTAAATTATTTAGATAAAAGGATAAGGTAGAGCAAAATGTATTCACTGAGAAAATGTCATCAAGTTTCACTGCACAGATAATTATTATAACAATTTTATCTAATCTTAAAGACTTCAGTTGAACCAAGGACTGACAATATTCACCACAATATTTAATTTGTTTTAAATAACTAGTGGTAGTAAACTTATCCATTATTATTTAGGTGCTACATAATTTATTGTTTACTAGTATAACAACATATCTACATTTCAGACGGTCGTACAAAACATCTGTTAAATATCATGTTTATTATTACACTGATATAGCAATATAACCGAATAGGATACGTTATTTTACGAAACGCGTTTTATTAAGTTAACATCGTATTTCAATTTTGTGCCCGAGGTAAGCTTAAAACCTTCGTTTATAATATTCTGTAATATTTTTTTTATTGTGAGAGACAAAATTCTTAGCAGTTAAGTGGTTTAAAATAACTAAGTAAAGACAAATTCTTAACTGTAAAAACCAGTACTTTATTGTTTAATTTATGAAAAATTCAAGCTGTTTGTTTATAACAGTGTAATCAAGATATCTTAAAAAACTTAGTTCTTATAGTAATTGACAAATTCAAGTTGTTTTTTTAAAATTTAATTTTATTAATTATTGTGTTAGTGCGCGAAATTATCATGAAAATCGCAATACTTAGAGGAATATTAATTTTAGACAATTGATCTTTCATAGTTTTTAAAGATAATTATATTGTTGATAAGAAAATGTAAAAATTTACAGGGTGTTTCACTTAAAAAAATTAACTTATTCGTGTTTGAAGTTTAGCCAAATGGACCGGGCATAAGAAACACCCTGTGTATTATTTTAAAATTTATCTAGTCAGCAATCACTACGTCACTATTGTCGAATTGCACAGGAATTTGTTCTAAAATTGCTATGTTCAATATTAATACTTCGTAAAGATCTGATCCTGTCAATATTTAAAAAAAAAGTTAGATAAATAAAAAAATAAATGCTTTTAGGTACCACACATTTTTTACATTTTTGAAAGAAAATTTAATTTTAAATCTTAAAATACAAAATATTTAGGTTGTTTCATTTAAAAAAACAAAGTTAAGAATCTGTGCTAGGGTGACCAGATCGGTACAACTAAAAATCATGATATGACTAAAAAAATTAAAAATGAATTATTTCGGTTAAACCGATTTTCAAACATTTCCAAAGTACCTACATAGTGTCCCAAAAAGTGACTACTTTGGTGAATTTTATTATTTTTTGTACAATGATATGTTCATTATTATACAAATTTATGTATTAAAGAAATCGTGTAAGAAACTTTTTTATATGCATACATTATTATACAAATAATGGACAAACCATTATACCAGAATATGATGTTTTTAAAGACACTTAAATTCACCAAAATAGATAATCATTTTTGGGACACTCATCACAATGTCTTCAAAAATATATTTTTTGTGCAATCGTACTAGAAACAGCTGTTTGACGGACGCGTTAGCAACCATAAAGTACTGCATTACCGGCCCTATCCTTAGCAACGGCCGTAAAAGTTACTTTTCAGGCCGTTACCCTTAGCAACGGCCGAAAAAGTAACTTTTACGGCCGTTACTAAGGAGAGGGCCGGTAATGCAGTACATACGCCGTCATCTGTCAGTGACAGAATATCACGTAGTTTCTAACCTATAATTTTGAAAATTACTAAAAATTTAAATTGTTTTTAATTCGATCGCACAAAAAATGTAGTATGCACCTCGGCCAAAACGTACTTTTTGGCCTTGATACATAAATAACTATTATTTGAAACTTTTTTTGACAATTCTTTCCAATAACAAAATAAGTGGGGGTGTCATAAGTGATGCCTCACCCTGTATATCTTATACATATAAAAAAACATAACAAATAAAGAAATATTATTAACAAAAACGTATAAACAAACAAAATTTATGATAATAATTCAATTTTTGTGGGTCCTTGACACTTGGGGGCTCAGGGCTTAAGCCCTATTAGTCCCTATGTAGATCCGCCCCTGTAATTGGCAACCCTATAACACCCGCGCAAAGACGCTTCTCAACAAAATGACTGAAACACGTTTTTCTTAGCTCCTCGCGCTTTTTGTTACCCGCGCGGACAGATTTCACAAAAAATCGGTGCGGAATATATTTTTTCAGAAACTGGGACAAACTCGAAATTGACCGGGGCAGCGGGACATAACCTCTAAACCGGGACTGTCCCGGCCAAACTATGGTAGGCCTAATTATAAGCAAACGTTTTTCACAAGGATTTAGACATATATGTACTAACCTGAAAATATTTTTGGCAAAAATTTTTGTATTATCTTCTAGGTGTGAGATTTGCTTTTTTATCATTTTGTTTTGTTCGTTGTGCAGCGCTAAGGCATTAGATTAATCTAATTACTGATTTTGTTTTAAGGGACACGTAAAACCACTTGGAAATACTTCAGCTTTACAATAATTGCCAAATATGGAGTATGAATACTACGAAAATTTGACTTATATTATCAACGGCACAGAGTTTATGCCATCGTCATCGGTGGGAATGCTTTTGCGGGAGATTACAGTAATTTTAATTTCACTGATTGGATTTATAGTCGACTGCGTTATATTGTACCTTATCGCCAGCTTCAGAAAACTCCATATGTATAATTACTTCTACATGGCTAACTGGGCTCTCGCAGATGCTGTATATATTTGTTGCGACGTCTATTTCTACAGGTTGATAGATACCATTGCTGTTGTGAGAATGGCCGGAAGATTTTACTGCATGTTGCTGGAAACCCAAGCAATATTTTATCTAGCAGAGTACACATTCATATTGATATTAGCCATAGATTGGTGTATGGGGGTCTATTGCATATCGATCGCAGAGAAGTTTAGAAAAAATTATAAATTAACAACCGTGACTATTTGGACTGGCCTCTTGATATACTGTTTGATGGAAAATTTTCACTGTTTATCATATTCCAACACTTATGTATCAATGGTTGCAGTAATTATGGTAATAATAATACTTCTAGGTTACGTGGTGATAATTCATACTATAAGATTTAAAAATAAATGTCAGAAAAGGCCAGAAGAGCATGACCTGCAAAATTTGAAAATCGTAACAGTTAATATATTGGTTTCGGCAAGCTCTTGGATGATTTTGATAGTAGAAGCTAAAATTGGTCTATCGAGTGCTTTTATAATTGCAGAAGGCTGGTCTTATTTGAAATCTGCTGTTATGCTTGTATGTTTTATAAAAGTAAGCAGAGATTTTAAAATGGCCTTCTTCCAAACTTTCAAATTTTTGCCAAAACCCGACGATGTTACAGTAGAGTTCGAAAACCCTGAATATACTGTTGGTGATGGTGCGCACATAATATAGAAATTGTGTAAAAATTTTTTTTTTTACTTTCTTGTTTAATTAGATTTATTCCACTGTTTAAGAGATATAAAATTAAAATTTAAATTACCTAACTTTGACTTCGTTATTATCAATTAAAATATTTTAAATAATCTGAAGTTACTATAAGTACAGATCAATAGAGCGAGCGTTCGTTGTTGTTCGTTGATTTTTGTTTATGTTCGCGTTTGCTCAAGCAATCCATATTGAACGATTTAGCTCGTGTTTGGACAGTCTGATGTCTGTACATTTACAAAAACCTAAACTACACCTATCGTCCAGACCGTGTAAGCTAGAACATTTGTGTTTTTGATAGACTAAAACATTATCGATCTGTTCAGGACGCGAACAGACACATTCGCGCTGAAATAAAGTTTGTTTTTTTATCACTCGATGCTGTACCACGTTCTTCGCCCGTAATATATTTTTTCGATGACCATTATGTAACGTGAGTGATTTCGCATGACTTACCAAGGCTCAAAATGAAAAATTACGCATGACAACGAAACTGTGTTGAAATGTTTGAAATAACCGCCCACAAGTTTACTTCTTACTACGACAATTACTGAATTACTGTGCAGCCTGCATGCATACATAGTAAGTGAGTCCTTACGCACGCTAACCAAAAAGCACACTTGTCTAGAAATGTCAAAGTAGACTTACGTCAAACTTGATAGTTAACAGCGTACGTACAAGTTAGTTAACAATTAGCCAAAAAACGGCAAAATCGTATGTGTTATGTGATCGTAGAAAAAGTATGCTGCATAACACGAGTTGTAAAGCGATTTACGCACGAGTGGAAAAGTTGCGCACGCAGCCGCGTAGCGGCGAGTGCGTATTTTCACGAGTATATCTTACAACTCTTGTTATGTAATATACTATTTTCTGCGTCCGTCCAGAAAATCAGTTGTTTTCGATCAATTTTTAGGCTGGAAAATACATCTTTACTGGCCTAGGCCAGAAAGTAACTGGTTGCCATGGTAATGAGTTATCTTTACCGGCCTAGGCCGAAAAGTAACTGGTTGCCATGGTTGATGCGTTGTTTTGTTGATTTGCGCTGTCAAACAAGCGTCATTATACCACCAAGCGAGTTTTCACCTGTAGTTTGCTAAGTTTGCGTCGCTTCGATGTAAACTTGTACGTCAATTCTAACCACGCAAATTGTCACCAACTTTTGTAATAAAATTAATAATGCTATTACTAACTGGTCGTCGGAAAAGTATGGTGTACAACACGTGCTGAAAGAATATTTCATACTCACAATTACAACTTTCATACTCGTGTGAAATATGCTATTTTCAGCACTAGTTGTACACACAATGTACTATTATATTAACATTTTCAAGTTATTGAATTATTTAAGAATTTAAGGAACATAATTCACTGTGTATGCATTATAAATATCATTTTAGAATAGCTGCAATACATATTTTGCTTAATAATTGTATTTTGAAATCAAATTAAAACTTAATAATTTGCTAACAGATATATTTTACACAGGTTTGTTGAAAATTTAAAGATATTTGTAATATAAATAAAAGTAGATCTGCTTTTTGTTTATTTTATTATCTTGACGCAGCAACAAAAATGCGCGTAAATATAAGTATATAAAGCGTTATAATTAATTAATTGATTATGTATCAGTGGAAACATATATTAACCCAAAAATATTGAATATGATTTTGAATTGTTTGCATTGTCCGGCCAAAGAAGGTCTGTTAAAATTTTTGATTACTGATGTTTTTTACAAGGATAAATGATTATAATAAAAACTAAGATTTTGATTCAATTTTAATTATTATAACTTAAATAATTGATGGGTTAAAAAATGAAAAAAGTGACTATTTGTGAAGAAATACCATAATTAATGTATTAAGGGACCCAAAAAAGAGTTTATTAATTCACATATCAATAAATATATAAAAATAAAGTTAGGGTAATTATTTTACAAAAATCAAAAGTTAATTTTATTCACTATTGTTCAAGGAATTCAAACCATTATTTTTTTTCTGTTTTTAAGAAAATTTGTGTCAATATAAAATTGTATTTATTTAATGTATGCTGTATCGAAGAGAATACGAACCAATAGAAAATCAATATAACAATTCGCCATTGTGAGATATTCGCAATCAACATTGTGATATTTCTGACCCATAGTACTAAAGCGTTTTGTGCACATGTTAAATCAATCTTGGTATTATCAAAACATTTGCAACAACTAGGAACAATACAAGACAAATTTTGGTAAAGTTGAAGTACAATCTGTGTCCTTAAATTTTATTTCCAATTGGTTGTTTACCAAACATGTATAATAACATACGATTAGCCGTTAATATTTAATATATCTGTCGTATATATGACCGGTATTTCATTTTTAATTATTTCAAAAAAAAACATTTTATACGCAAATAATCTTTTTTAAATAATGCACAAACCTAATTATAACATTTCGCGGAAGTTGTGAAGTGGCAAGTTATACATGTAAGGAAAACATTTTTTTTAAAGTTTACCTACATCTTTTTATCGTTAGTCTGTTATTAAAATAAAATATTCACGCAAATTACGGCTTTTTGATGATATGTTGGTCTGTTTTAAATTTTCGAATACTTTTTGCAGCTAAATATTAGGTTTGCTCCAGCAGTGCATTTTATACTTATTCATGTACTGATATGATGCATAAACTGGTTTATGCACAAGTATTCAGTGCCGAATTAAGGTTGTCGTGGGCCCTAGGCCCTAGGTGCTAGGTGGTGAGCAAAAAAAACGTTACTAAAAAACTAAAATTTCGAGGAATATCGAAAATATCGATATATCAGAGCCTTAGGGGCCTCCTAGGACGCGGGGCCCTAGGCCCAGGCCCAGGCCCAGGCCTATTCAGCTTATACAGAAATCTGGCACTGCATGCATTAATCGCTGTCGGAGCGCTTTAACGACATGCCTAAAGTCTGTTTTATACTATACTATTTTTTCGTTTAAGAAAATCGTATACGATTTTCTAGTACGGTGTTAATCAGAAAGTAAAAATCTTGAACGAAAATTTCGTACGAAATTACTACCTGCCCTAAATGCGTCCAATTTTAGCATGGGCGTGTTCTGTGGCATGGGCGCATGCGTATTCTACTGTAACTGTATCTGACCGCATGTCATTTGTGGGTTAGGTTAACTAAAACAATCAAACGATGTTAAATACCACTTATTACCGTTATCCCTCACAATTTATTTTGTAGGAATAAGTATGTAGAATGGAACAAGCGTTAAATATACGTTAAATTTGAAAATGATTTGCTTTCTGTTGTGATCAAATTGAACATTTGACATGGTTACTCAAGGTGCCAAAAAAATATGATAAAAGTTACTAAAAAGTAACCAAAATATATTAGAGTTTTCGTACGAAAAAATAGTACAATGTAAATGGCTCATATTTTCCATGCTAAATTCTTGAACGAAATTTTTGTATCAAAAATAGTATACGATTTTCTTAAACGAAAAAATAGTATAGTATAAAACAGACTTTACACTTTAATGACACTTGTTTCTATAGAGTTTATAAAAATTTAAGCATAGCCTAAACATTTGAAGAACCAGCACTTAACACTACAGTGGGTAGGAATAAGCGCCCTATAAGAAATTATTGAAAAAAAAAATTTGGTGTGCATATAATTTAACAGAATATAAAGTATGTTAAGAAAGTAAGCTACATAAAGTTAGAATAAATCAAAAATACAATACAAAAATGAAATGTAGAATAATCAACAAAATTTACGACAAAATTGTAGAATTTAAAATTTTCGAACTATAACTTTATTACCTGCTGATCCAATGCAAATGGAGTATTAATTTATTGTTTGTGGGTTAAAATAATATTGTCGATATTAGCTGAAGACAAAGACGATATCGATTACCTACATGCTCAGAAAGCTAAATGATGAATACAACAAATGAGGACTGACGATAAATATAGGGTGGGCAAATTTCGAAGTATTCATAGGGAATCTCGGTAACTATAAGAGGTATCGAAAAACGGACCGCGCATTCTCGATCTCTTTTTTCGAGAAAAAGTTAATGGTTAAAACTAAATTTGGTTATCGTCTTTTGTCGTCGAGTTATTGCTGATAACTTTCGACTTTTCAATTTAGGACTATATCTCGCTTGTTTATAAGAATAAACAGTAATAATTTTGACGTTCTACAGGTACTTTTTTGATAAGAATGCAGTGGCGTAGAGAATTTTTCAAAAAAAAATCGAGTTATGACATAAAGTTGTATTTTTTTAAATGAAACCCATAGTTCGCTGTGGCATCCCCATACCAATAATATATTTCATGTGGGGTCGATTAATTAATTTTCCTTACGTTATAGCAAAAATTAGGTAATTCTTCATATTTTATTTTGTTTTTATAGTAGGCTTATGTCATTAAGAATATAACTGGTACAGCAAACTGTCATTCTGTTGTTTTAATGATAGTTTGACAGAAATAATCACGTGTAATTGTTGATTGTTTATATTTTTGTACCTAAAAAACACGAAATCGCTTACGAATATTACGAAAAGTATGATATGTTAGTATGTTTTATTCAAAGTAAAAATAATTCCGAAGCTGCCAGTGAAACATATTTTAATTGCTACCCATAATAAAGAAGAAATGTACCACAATTAATAAGATTTTGTTTTAAGACAACCTAATAAATCCATTTCTGGAAGACAACTTTTGATATTAAAAATGCTGTACTTGACGAAAGCCTACCATACTTATATATTTTGACAGCGAGCATTTGTCAAAATAGACAAATATTATACATTTCTTTGTCATCAATTTCCAATTTATCATGTCATCAATAGACGTTCCAATGTTTTTAGAGCATTATCAACAATATGGGACAAATTGATTCCTTAATATAGCGATTTCAAATTAATTAGTTGTTCTACAACATTCGCTGTTGCAGTGCGGTCAGTTTTATTTTAATGTCGCGACACCCAATATATCATTTTACGTGTGAACACCCAGTGTCGCGACACTGAATGTCAAGCGATGTCGTGACATTGAATGTCACGACAGTACGTGACAACCATGTGAAACCATGTGAACGAGGCTTAAAGGAAGCTATGGTTGCAAGAGGCTTAGGTGAAGATTTTTGGAAAGACAGACAAAAATGAAAAGGAGGAAGCGAAAGATGGCGACAGCTGTAATCTAATTCGCATATAGATAGATAGATAAAATGATATAGTAAAAAACCATCAAAGCATTGGTGGCGCCCGGCGCCCCTTGGTGGGGGCGCCTCGATGCGGCGCATCTCTTGCTCACTGTGTTGAGCCGGCCCTGTTAATATTAAATTAAGTATAGCGTATAGCTATAGAGTATAGGTATCGTTAGATGAATGGTACAAACCAAAATTTTTCGGTTATTTTTAATATTTATTCGCATTTTCGATTATATGACTACCGTGAAGTTATTATCGCCACTTTAAACTGGCTATAACTAATTAAACGGATGGAAACAAACGAAATTTTTTTACGGTAAAATTCGGTAAAAACAAGATGAAAGCCTATAACCAAAATAATGGTTCTTTTTAGCAAATGACTCGAAATCATTCAGAACGCTATTATTACAGTGATTGTTGTCAGAATATTATCTTGCATATAAAATTGTGTGTGTGACAAGCGATGGCTAGTTTTGCAGATACAAAGTAACATCTGTTACGTCAAGTTTTATTTTTAATACCGCCTCAGTGTTAAGTTTCTCATTTAACAACAAACATAAACATCTCATAAAATCAAACGAAGGTGTAAATGTTATTATATGGTAAGGACTTTTATACAATATTATACGCCTTTTCAAAATTAAATGACATTTTTAAGCATATTAAAGTAATTTAAATTCAGAGTGTTTTCTGATCAAATATATCGTATAAGTAGTTATTGTTTTGTTAATTTTGTAATATATTTGAGTGTACTGTTGAAGTCTATACTTTCATTGCTTGGTACTTTTGTCCTTGAAAGCACCTATTACTGTACAGATTTGTAGAGTTTTTAGAGATAACGTTTAATTTATGGAGATTTCACCAAACATTTGGCACTAACGAGTAATAGATCCGAATAGCTTATTTCTTAAAACGCTTCCGATAAGAAGTTTTACGAGGGTTCAGCTGAATTATTAAGAATAAGAAACACAGTTGATATTTTTCAGTATTTTATTTTACATATGTTCAACGGAATTTCCTTCAGCAACAATACACATCACACTTCTTACTTTCCATTACTTAAAGGCATTTGACCAATCTTATTTCGGAATACTTGCAGAATAATCTTGGAGAAGAACTTGCTACTAAACAGTTTTCTAATAAGTCCGAAAAATAACCAAAAGTCTCATATTACCAAGTCAGGTGAGTATTTTTCTCTCATTCAAAAACTGATAAACTGAAACTGCCGTATTTTAGATGCATTATCGCAACATTCAACTAAATCGGTTTAAATTTCTTCGTATCATGTAAACGTTCGCGATGTTTAAAAAATGTTTTTCTGCTTGGCTATTTGCGATATTGAAATATTCTTGGTGAATCCTCTGTAGCATTTCCGTTCTTCTTTTTTATTATATTAAAATTAATTTCTTGCGAAATTTGTGTCATTGTTAGAAATTGTTTTCGAGCATAACAAACAAACCTCACCAATAATTTGCATTAGACAATTTAAATAAGTAGCAGTTCAAGTAACCGATAGTTATGGGACAAAGTGGAAATACAGATCAGTCGTAAAATTAACCCATAACTCCTGAGCGATGAGTTTAGGGATCAATGTTCAAGATGTTTTTTTTTATTGTTAATTTTGATTAGCAGTACCAGTCTTTAAAATTTGGAACCAGCTTACTTAAACACTCTGTTTAAAGTACAATTGCTATTGTATTATATTCGTAATTTTGGACAATGTACAATTTGAAATACAGTAGAACATCTATCGACTGTTTTCGAAGAGATCGTTCAAACGAAATGATAAATACGGGATAACCATAGATGCGGGAACATACCAAAAAATACTAACAACGAATATTCCACTCATAACATAAGTAACCAATCAAAACATACTATTCAGCCAATAATACACGACTCTCGCTGAAGACACCGCAAGTTGAGGTGTCTCAGCGAAAACACCATGACTAGGTCTATTTTTCACAGTAGGCCTCCTTAGTTACGCTTAGTTAAGCGTCGATTACATTGAGCGAGTTTACACGCTCACTCGCTTGCGAGATACTCGCCCGCGAGTGAGCGTGTAGCAGCTAGCCCAGCGAGTGTCGATTACACTAAGCTAGTAAACTCGCTTACTCGCTGACGGCTGATTTTGTACTGTCACTGTCAGTCGTTGTTTTGTGTATATTGTTATACAAAATGAAGTGGAGTAACCACGAAATAATAGAATTTTTTAAAGTGTACGAAAATTATCCTATGTTATGGAACGTTAAACATAAAGACTACTTTAAAATAAAACGTAAGGAAAAAATTTTTAAAAATATGTTTGAACACCTCCAAACGCTAAAGGGAAGACGAAAAACAGCTCGAGGCAACAATTAAAACTATAAAAGACGTTTACAGACAAGAACTTTGTAAAATCGAAAGGAGTAAAAGAAGTGGTTGCGGAGCAAATGATACATATTCTAGTGACTTGAATGAATCACCAGTAGCTAAATAGCGTAGTGTTATTTCTAAATTTGTGGCAGTCGGGATCGCCATTCTCATTTTGGTGTCTTGTTTCTTGATCAGTCCATCAACCATCTCCAGTAAAACATCAAACTGGCCCCCGTCCATTCTCAATATATTCCGGTAGGCTGTACAGTCTTGGTCCTTCAATTCTTTCAATAAAGTATTGGATGCACCATGTTTTTCTCTTCTTGCTATCCAGTCTTTTACCCACACTTTTCTAGATTTCCTTTTTTTTTTTACAATTACCTACTGACGTAATAAAAGGGCAACAACATTAATTCCCGCACAAACTATTTCTCTCAACATTTTTTGTGTTTGGCGTGAACAGTGCTCGTCCTGGCGTAGAGCGAACGCGTGGCACGCACGTGGGCGGCTAAAATCTCAGTTTGAAAAACGATAATAGTGTCGAGAGAAGTTTCTTAAAACTTAAAAAATCTGGTCGACGATGTCCCAGGAAAGACTTATTATACTTGCACTTATTTCTATTTAACATTTTTTATCAGAAAGTAATTATTTTTCAAAACTAATAGACAATTCGCGTCTATTATAGCCAGAAATCTTGAATTGAAAATGAAGTAAAATCTAGAGTAATATCAATTTTTAATGAACGTTTTTCATCTTAAATTTAGTTTAAGGCCATGCACCAACTGTTATCAAGAGTAAAATTTTCTTAGAAATCGATAATAAAAATCTTTTTAATTTGTTACAGAAGTTTTGAATGACGCTGTATATAAATAATTATTAAAATAAAATAAAAGTGCGAATATTTTTTTTCCCCAAAATTTAATTTTGACGGAATAACGGGGCGGCGAAAAGTGGGTCTGCACACGACCGGCACTGCGGCGACTACTAAACACACAGCGATTTCACTAGTCAGGTACATTACACAGAGCGATTTTACTAGCCAGCGAGTAAAATAGCAAGCGAGTAGCGAGTAAAGTATCCCGGTCTCCAACTTTACTCGCTACAGTAAAGCGAGCGGCGAGTTAGCTTGACAGTGTAATTACATTGGGCGAGTTTAGTAGCAGCGAGTAAATTCGCAAGCGAGTAGCTAGTAAACTCGCCCAATGTAATCGACGCTATACACATAAACATGTCAATTAAATTTGTCAAAATGACTACAAGCGGTCGTTTTTCTTCGTTTAATTAAAAAATAATGTTGTTAAAATAAATATAATACCTAACTTATTTACCTATCTGTGATTTAATAAATTAATTAACAAATATATATATTTTTTTAATTCGCGGAATATTCATTCGAATACCACTCCTGGTAAAGATTTTTTTAAGAAAATACTTCCGTTTTTCATGTAAACTTGTTTCAAAATATCACTCGAGCAAATTTCATCTAAAAATTTTTGATGCAATTTGCTTTCGTGATATTTCAACTGGAACAAGTTTCCATGGAAACCCAAAAGTATTTTCAAAAAAATCTTCACCACTAGTGGTATTACATACGAAAATTTGTACATAAATACATACATACAAAAAAATTAAAAATGAAATAAAGTTGCATCGAAACTAAAAAATAATTAAAATAATGTATGTATGTAATCATGAATAAAACTATGAGTTCGTGTGTACTTGGCCACTGCCTATGGGAGCGTTGTGTTGTGATTCGAACAATCGGCAATCGCGAGAGCTGCGATATTCAGAACGAATAACGCTATAAAACAATTATGAGGGGAACGATCGATGCGGTATTATTTTTGCTTGTTTTATATGAAATTTATTTGGGACTATATGAAACAAACGCCATATACAAAAAAACGATTATGTGATGAACGTTTAATCTAGGTTTCATTGTTATTTAGTATTTTGGGGACATATACAAAAACTCATGACATCCTTTTTGTTACAGTAACGCAGGAAAATACCCACAATGGAATACGAATTTAAGTCAAATTTAACTGATTTAGGTGATATCGCAAACGGCACACATGAATTCGCCATTGATATTGGACAAAATATTTTATTTTTTACAAGTGGTATATTAGGCATTATTGCAAATGGTATAATAATTTATATCATAACTCGTTTCCAAAGAATGAGAAAGCCCGAAAATCTTTTCATTGTGCACTTGGCCATTGCGCACACAGGATATTCGATTTTGGGATTATGGAGTTGGCAAATATTAATATTATTCTACAATATGTCAATCAGTTCAGAATCAGTATGCATTGTCGACACGTTACAGGGAACATTAAACAATGCACAAGACGCCTTTGGCTTTATTATAGCACTGGATTGGTGCATATCCACATATTTTCCACAGGGAGATATACGCTTTAAGAAAAATTATAAACTAAGTATTGCAATCATTTGGACAACGATTGTGGTTTATTTTTTTTCGCAATTTTTTCAATGTTTATATTATACAGTTTCCTTGATAACCTTAACACTCTTACCATTGTTATCATTGTTAGGACTGGCTTCTTTTATAATCGTACTCCACAGTGTTAGGGCTGTTAAGAAATGTTTAAATAAATCAGAGAATCCCGATATCCTTGCATTAAATATTGTATCAATATATGTTTTAGTTTATGGATGCTATTGGTTATATCTGCTTAAATATTCGCTGGATTGGGGGACCTTACCAGATTGCATTTGCTTGTTACTTTCTTTGCCTATACTCTTAATATTATTTACATATAACGAGGACTTTAAGATTTACTTTATGCAAACGTTCAAGTTTTTGCCTCAATCTAATGTTTCATTCGCCATGGAATTCGATAATCCTCATCGACTTATGGATGATAGTTCTGTTACAGTAATTTTACAAGAATAAAATATCAAAAGCATTTCTTAAGTTAACAGATAAATACTATAATAACAGTAAAATAAATTCGTAAAAAACCAAATAAGTTAGCATTACAACAGTCTCATTAACTTATTTGCGTGAAAATATTTTTACGTCAATACAAATCACATTGTTTAATAACATAACAGCAGTTTTGATGTTTGAATGAATTTTTTAAATCTAAATTGCCCCTGAATATGATCTTTTCTAATTTGTTTTCAACCAATTTTTTAAGTTGTCACTTGATACTGCTACTCTACTGCACTTACATTTAAAACACAATGAGAATCCGTGGAATACTTACAAGGGAAGGTCACGATACGTTGCCGCTAGAATTTGATTCCGGCTGTGTTTATTACCTCAAGGGCATCAAAACTAAATGTTTTCCAGAGTTATACGTGCCACTGGCCATTACCTTCGGAAAAATAGGGAAAAAACTGAAAAGTTGAATAATAAAAGTAATATTTGCGATCGCGTTGGCCATGAAACCGTCAAAGACAAAATCGAAATTCTTCTATTTACCAATGCGCACATCCTTTCCAAGTAAAATGGTGCAAAGTTTTTGAAAAAATCTTAAACGGTTCCGAAGAAAACGCAAAAAATGAGGCCTTTGTAAAAACGGTTTTCCCTATGTTAAACGCCTATGCAAGTCGCATAGATATAGTAATACAGATATACGACAACTTCTCAATTCATAGCGCTTATGCAGAGGTTTCGTTTTTGACGTTTTTCTCCGGAACCGTTCAAGATTTTTTCAAAAGCTTTGCACTATATTACTTGCAAAGGATGCGCCTATTGGTAAATGGAAAAATTTCGATTTTATCTCTGACAGTTTCATGGCCAACACGATCGCAAAAATGACCTTTTTGTACCAATTTTTCAGTTTTTTCCCTATTTTTCCGAAAGTAATGGCCAGTGGCACGTATAACTCTGGAAAACATTTAGTTTGGATGCCCTTGATGTAATAAACACAGCCGGAATCAAATTCTAGCGACAACGTATCGTGTATTCCCTGGTTAGAGTATTTCAGAAAAAACTTCCCAGACCCGTACCTCTTGATTTTTGCTTGCTACTGTTTTTTAAATAAACATTAAAGCTCTATTACTTAATAGGGCTGTGAAGTTTTGAAAAACCAGATTACAATTTATTATGCTCTGTAGTTGTATTTTTGATTTATTATGAATGTTATGTAATTTATTTTATATTTCGAAAATGAAACAGAAAGTAGGATCTGAGCGACTTAAATCGAATATAAAAAATATTTTTGCAGGTAAATTACTATCATAGTAAATTATATTATGTATGCTGTATGCATTGCAGGATGAAGAATTGAATCACGCAACATTGTAATATTAATAGTAAAAGAAATGGTAGAGAAAAAATTGTGTCTAAAAATGTAATCAAGATTTTAAAGTAACTGAAAAATAAGAAAATTGCAAAACGCCGTTTTTACAAGAATCTGTAGTGCCTTGGAATTATGCTATGACAACTGCCCATCCTAATGTCACCTATACTGTCACTTTGACGTGAAGTTTACATGAAGTTTTTGTAGATTTTTATTATTGTAACAAGATTATGATTTCATTCCACTAAAAACATAACTAATTGTATACATTAAAATAAAAACGACAATTAAAAATAAATTGTGTGTCAAAGTGACATTAAACTGGGCAGTTGTCATAGCATAATTCCAAGACACCACAGAGTTTTTAAATTTTATCAATTTTCAGTTGTTTGGAAACTAAAAATTATATTGATTACATTTGCAGACATAGCATTTTTTTCTCTACAAAAACTCTAAATGAACTTTTTTTCTCTAAAATAATTAGGGGAGATATTAGATATTATACAACTTTTAAAATGTTACCATTGAAATTACTATGTTGCTTGATCCTATTCTACCCTCTGTACCGCTTAACTAGAAAACAATACACAATGTAACAAGTGTAGAAACAAACATTGTACAAATTAATTTTGTTTATTTGATAAAAATATTATTTAGGAGTAAAATTTATTTGACAAATTTGTAATCTGTTAATGGATTCTTTTTAGTGGGAAAGCTTATAAGCTGCTTATGACATATGTAACTTTACTTAACTTTAAAGGTATTTTCTGTCGATTTATTGATAATATTGATATAGTTTATATTTGCAATATTTATCTAACGGTAATAATTATAAAAAATAAAAACGTGTATTATAAAAAGTGTATTCTCTTAAGTGTTTAACAACTGCAAACAATAAAATTTAACATTTTTTAAATTTTATGTTTTGTTATTTAAATTGATAGTTTCTACATATACAGGGTGTCCCCGTTATCACCGCAAATATTAAAAGTGGTGATAGAGGAGCTTTTTCTAAGAAAAAATTTCAAGTACAATTTTTTTCTAAAATCAACTGCTAAGCAGATATCAATACTTACTTGATTTTTTTTACACTTCTGCATTTAATAGGCTCTGTCGCCGAAAATATCAATTTTATCGTAAAATACCTTAGAGATTTTTAATAGAGCATTCTCTACAAAATTGGTTGTACTTATTTTTTGTCTAGAGGCAATGGGTTAAAAGTTTGTGCAAAAAAATGTGAAAAATTTAAAAACTTTAATTAGTTGTTTCTTAGACTTTGCAACCGCTGTATTTTTAAAACGAAAGGTTGTACAACAAAACGAACAGCATATTCCGGATAGAAAATTTTATAAGCTACAACCTTCGTCAAGTAAAATTTTTGAAAAATCCAACCGATTTCCCGGTAAAGCTGAAAATAATGAACAGAAGGCAAAAAAAAATAATCCGAGGAATGATGTTTTGTATTTAAAAATGCTTTTAAAGAGACTGCGATTACGTGATTGAAAATGATGGAGGTCATTTTAAACACTTATTGAAGTAATTTTATGGTTATATGTTAATTTTATTGCCTCAAGATGGATTTGCATTGTTTTGCATTTTATCGTTTTTTTTTTCACCTTTTTTACTATTATAAACATTTCTATGATAGGTTTGGTTTTATTGAACAACATATTTACTGAAGTTGTAGTCCGTTAAATGCCTTATCCGCAATAGGCATCCGTTTTGCTCTACGACGTTACCTTAAAAAGATGCGGCGTTTTTAAAAATTTACAACTTATTTGTGTGCAATTTTAGAATTTTTTGTTAAATTTGTTCGTTAGCTCCTTAAAAAAATGGCAAAGGGTGGTTTTCTGAACAATTTCAAACTTCATAAAAAGCTTTGAAACTGATGAGATACATAATTTTATGTATGGTGCCGATGCTATGGCATTTTTAAATACAAAATATCATTATTCCCCATTTTTTTTTTCGAAAACGATAAAATGCAAAACAACGCAAATCCATCTTAACACAATAAAATAACATGTAACCACAAAATTACTTCAATAAGTGTTTAAAATGACCTTCCTCCATCATTTTCAGTTTATAATCGCACTCTCTTTAAAAGCATTTTTAAATACAAAACATTATTTCTCTGAAGTTTTGTTTTGCACTCTGTTCCTTATTTTCAGCTTTACCGGGAAATCGGCTGGATTTTCCAAAAATTTCACTTGACCAAAGTTGTAGTCCATAAAATTTGCTATCCGGAATGGGCTGTCCGTTTTTTTTGTACAAGCTTTCGTCTTAAAGATACAGCGGTTGCAAAGTCTAAGAAATTTAAATTTTTCACATTTTTTTGTACAAACTGCTTTATAACTTTTAAACCATTGCCTGTGGACAAAAAATAGTTATAACCAATTTTGTAGAGAATTTCATGCTCTATTAAAATTCTTAAAGGTATTTTACGATAAAATTGATATTTTTGGCGACAGAGCCTTTTAAATGCAGAAGTGTAAAAAAATCAAGTAAGTGTTGATATAGTATATCTCAAATAAAACTTCTTCCCATATCGGCTTAAGCAGTTGGAACAACCCAGGTACATACACAATCTTGGATTATAAACCTTAAATGATTTGTATGGCACAACACCTAAAATCATAATCGTATAACACATCTTCCTAATTGCTTTTCTTTGAGCATAATGACCATAATGCTGCAGTTCTAAACAAGTTCTCGATAAAAGCTTATTACTTTATATACGCTATAATAGATTTTAAATTATAATTGTTTTCAAGCAAAAACTTTTGGGAAACACTGATACAGATATTAATTTTCTTTTACCTAAGAACCCAAATTAAACCTTATTGAACCTATAATTAGGGATCAAATTTCGACTGCTTGCGATAATATTCATTCAATTAGATTACAACTTTCATTGGCGTAGACTGAATTCTAAACACAAATAATATTTAAAGAAAGAGACGGACATTGTGCATTTGTTTCCTTTAGTTCTGCCTCTTCTTAATTCGCTGTGAGCAGTTTTAAAAGAAATATACTATATCTGCTTAGCATTTGATTTTAGAAAAAAATTGTACTAGAAATTTTTTCTTAGAAAAAGGTCCTCTATCACCACTTAAAATATTTGCGGTGATAACGGGGACACCCTGTATTTGCACTAAGTAACGTGTTTGTGTTAATATTTTTATTTATTTATAGAAAATGTTGCTTTTTAGAAATATATGTAATAAGAACGTAGAACGTGTAACCTCGTTCACATGGTGACGCTGACGTCGTAACACTAAAGTCTGGTTATATTAGTCGAGTAACTCGGCCCAGTAAACTGGTGGAAGATAAAAACATCGTATTAATGGTAACTCAAGAGCTACAAATTTGGGCAAAGTTGCGTAATTATAATGCTTAGTCAATTTAAAAAAAAAAGTAAAAGACTGACTAATTACGCAACTTTGCCCCTATTTGTAGCACTTTAGTTACCATTAACACAATGTTTTTTACACCAGTTTACTTGGCCGAGTTACTAGTTAAGACAAAATATAAAATGAAGTGTTCTGTAATTATATTATACTTTGGCTGTTGTAATATGGAGGGCAACAAAAAATCTTAATTTCTGGATTCCAGCTTTGAGCTTTCCAGCGATGAACGATTCCCGTGTTGCTTGGTTCCATCGTTGCATGATTCCTGCGTTGAGTGATTCCAGCGTTGAACGATTCAAGTTTTGAATGATTCTACCGGTGCAATTCCAGAATTGAACATTCCATATTTAAATGTTCCAGATATGAATGGCTTATCTACCCTCCTGACGCATGTTTTTGTTTCTGTAGTTTGCTTTGGTCATATTTCAGAGGCATTCATGCTCACGATAAAGCTCCACGAATTTAAAAGTTTCCTTTTCCGTCAACTTCTCATTCACATACACACAAATTTTTCACAAATATATCTTACTTTTTGGTACACGACTAGCCACGTGATTTTAAACAGGAGAACTAGTGCGCAGGCGAATTCATCGTAGAGTGGTGGGGAAGACAAAAAATAGGCGAGTACTGTGCTTTCCGCTAGACCACTCGACTCGCCTTATTACTTGCCTGGGCCGGTATTCCGAACTCGCTCGCGTTGAAGAGGAGTGCTATATGAAGCGAGCGTCTCATTGCGAGTGGAGCGGTTGCTTCTGTATTCTCATCTACCCGTCCCTTTGCAATTCTTCGACGCGAGTGGGTAGATGTTGCAACATTGGAATTTTGCATGGGCTGTCACTTTTACGTCAGTTTTTGTATGTTCTGTGGTTTTTGTTTTAATTGATAATGGGGAAATGAACGAAGCAGCATTAGTAGAAATGCTTAGGGAGAATAGTCATTTATTAAGTGGCAAATTTTCACAAAATTTTACATATAACGATGCCCAAAAGCAATGGAGTGTAATTGCTACAAATTTAAATATTTATTAAAATATATTACTTATTTGGTTGCATGATTTCCTTTAACGTAACCAAGAAGTTTATTTGTTGATTTGGTTAAGTTTAAGAAATATTTACCATTATTTGAATGACTTCACAACTTTTTTATTATGAAATTTATAACCTAATTATTATTTTATATAAGAATGATAATGGATTTATACACAATATAATAATGCATAGCTAATTACAACTTAATTAACCGCCTGAGATATACTATTTTACAAGACTGTATGCCGTATGGCAAATGTTTATAAATTCAATATAATCCATAATAAAAAAAAACACCACTCAACAACATACTATTTGGGTGTAAAGCGAGCGGTATTTGCCAAAGGGAGGGTATATTCACTCGTGTTCAACGCGAATGGAGCGCATGCGAGAGGAGACGTTGGGAATACGATTGTCGGCGATTTGTGCACCCCTCGCGCTCAACGGTAGCGACGTCGCTGAACAGGAGAAGTTGAGAATACCGGCCCTGTTTCAGTGGCGGATCTTGATTTTGTGGGGCCCCAGGCGCAACCTGATCTGGAGGACCCCTATTAAGATGGTTCACTAAAATAAACAATGCAGAAAAATCATAACGTTTTTTATTTTTAGAACCAACAAAACATAAACACAAAAATCAAATACGGAAACAAAAAAATATTCTCAGGTACCAGAAAAAAAATCACATTCCTATTTAAAAGAAAAAATCCCATCTCAGGTAAAAAAATCACAGTAAAATTCTGCATCATACAGTACAGGTGGTCCAAATTCGATGGGACTACAATGGGTATCTCGCTTAATAATCAAGATAGAGAAATGGTTAAATTACTAAAAATGTGCAGTTGTTTTAGAACAAACTCACAACAGTTTTCAAAAATATTCTATCATTTCCGGTTTTTGAATTATTAATGAAAAACTGTTTTTTTGTTATATTTATAATGTGTCATATCTCCCTTATTGTTTTAAATATCGAAAAAGTTTATAAAGATTATTTTTAGATATTTTTATGTAGATTTTGATAGAAGGTTGTAAAAAAAATTTTTACGCTCGCCGTTTATTTTCAATAAAACGCAAGTTACAAAGGTTTTTAAAATTTTTTAAAGATGAGAAACAAAAAGCAGGTTGTGAAAACAAAGGAAAATCGGAAAAGATAGAATATATTTGACAACAATTCTGAGTTTGTCCCAAAAAACTGCAAATTTTTGGTACATTATCGTTTCTCTATCTTGACTATTAAGCGAGATGCCAATGTAATCCCATCGTATTTGGACCACCCTGTACAGTACATCGGCTTGCAGTGCACTGTAATCAGATGCAAGGAGGGTTGCAAGTTTTGGCGATTTGGAACCAAATTGGCTATCATTTTTGTTTAATTTAACATGTTTTTTTTTTTAAATTGGCATCAATGGCTATTACACAATACCCACTATGAAAATAGGTTTTAGAAGATATTACAATTTGCCTGCAATTTTTATTTTATAATTCTCATATTAACAGACAATAAAAATTTAATTTTGGTTTTTGAGGATGACGAACCCAACGATTCTGAGGCCCCTTTTTGCCGAGGCTTGAGGCGCGCGCCTCATGCGCCTGTGCGGTAATACGCCAGTAGACATGATTTTTCTTACTTGCCTGGCTACTTTACCGTTTACTCGACTAATGTAAACCAGGCTTTAATGTGACATTCGCTGTCACTGTTTATCATATAACGTGTGAACATCTAGTGCCGGTGTCGAGCACTGTCGTGCATTTAATGTCACGTCGTTAGTGTCACCATGTGAACGAGGCTTTACTTGCAAATTTATTTTGGTTTGAAAAATTTCATGCTTTTGAATATTAAGGTAATCCTTGAAAAAAAAACGAGTTGAAAACCAATTAGTTCAAATTGCAAAGTCCATTTTATTTTGGTCGGAGTTACGGAATAAAGTAATTGAATTAATTAGACCGAATTTTTAGACACACCGAATTATCACTAAATTAACTAAATTTCAGCGACGCATACAGGACGTGATGCTATAGCTATACCCACGTAGGATATCGAGCAATGTTAAAATGGATATTAAACAGCCTGGATCCAGAACCGGTCCTAAGGTTTGCGGGGCCGTGTGCGAAAACAAATGCGAGGCCGGATATTTTGATAAAGGGCCAAGTTAAAGTAAAATGTTTCTAAAAAACTGAAAAAAGCACCCTAGACGGCTAGCGCGGGGCCGGTCTATCCGCGGGGCCGTGTGCGGTGCACACTCTGCCCCCCCCCCTAGGGCCGGCCCTGCCTGGATCTACAAAATTTTAAAACTTGCACAAAGAATACATACAGGGTGTTCCAAATTTGTCGCTTAACATGGAAATCCCACTAATCCTAGGCCTAGGATATTGTTTAAATTGGAAAAAAGTTGCGATATTTGGCTGTGAATTCAAATCTAAATAGAAAAGTCCATGACCCTCGTAGTTTAGAAGATATTAAGGAAAAAGTAAAAAAAAAGATTAATGTTTTTCGCTTATACAAATAATTTTTAGAGATATTGCCAAGTATAATCACTTTCTTAGAGCAACTTTTAATTCTTTATTTTTTAAATTTGAGGCCACCTTTTCCATGTCCATTTTTATTGCGCCCCCTTTCAATCCTTTTATGCATTGGCGACTAAACAATTTTCCTCAAATTGTTTTTGAACGCGTGTCCTGTTTCACACTGGTGACAAAAAAAGGGTCTTCCAATTGTGATTAAATCCATTCTTTTTACATTGGTGATTTTTTTCAATAAATAGTTTTCTCTTTCATTTCTTCACGTCCCTTTCAGACATTTGGCGCCCCATTAGAACATTAGCCACCCCCCACAGGCTGAGAACCACTTCTTCATACCTAATATGACGGCCGAGGCCGTTGAGAGAGGTGCCTGAATATAATCACAATTTTCTTTAACGCTTATTAACCGTAGAAGAACGGTGCTAAAAATTGTACCTAAATTCTTTCCTCCGGGCCCGGCGACGTCTCTCGACGTACCTGATGGTGGCCATAAGAAATACTAAAATTGATGATGATCCAAAACAGATCCGCCTGACACAAAGTTTAATTAGAATAAACAGTTACTCCAAGGAAGTGTTTTTATTTTTATTACATCTCTAAAAACAAAGAATATAATGCACTAGGTGCCACGACATCGCTTGACAATCGGAGTTACGACATTAGGTGTTCACACGTTGAAATATTTGAGTGTGGCGACTTCAAAATAAAAATGGACGCACTTTTAACTGCAGCAACCAGGGTCGGCGCTAGCGCCTAGGCGACGTCTGGAGGGGCGCTAGTCCCAATATAAAATTCACATAACAAAGGAATTGTATGTACTGAAAAAACCATTGTTAGGTCTTCCAATTTTTGTACAATAAACCTTCATTAATTAACAAAAATTCTAGCAAAATACTTTAATTTTGTTTGTTACATAAATATTTAATCGACGATATAGAACCAATAAATTTACACAATAAAATACCAATATAATTGAAGTATTTCCCAATATTTCAATTTCACTCTATAATACTTCTTACTTTGCCCATATCCGTTGCCACTGATGAACGTTCCTTTTCAAAATTTAACGAGGCTTTACTTGTGAACTAGAAGGTATTTTTCATTTAGATTTGAATTTTGCATAAAGTTTCGCAGTTTGCTCCAATTTAACCTTACCTCGTAGCTCTTAAGATAAGCGTGATCCCTATGCTGACCTCAAATTCGGGACATCCTGTAATGACAGTGGCGCACTCAGGATTTAATCTTAAGGAAACCAGTTAAACAGATTCATTGCAATTTCGATAAAATAAAGAATATTATGATCGCAGCCGGTACGACTTGGACAAACTAAGTAGCGCCCAGGTGGCTCGAGTACTAACTACTCTGTCTTTGGGAGAGGGGGGTGCCAGGAACCCTTGTAGTTGTAAGGTCGATGAAAAAAGACAAAAATTCTTTAAAATTTCCATAGCGCACTAGATTTGGTCAGAAAATCAACGTTAATCAATATTTTAACCAGGGACCCGAACCGAACCGGAATTGGAACAAAAACCGGAATGAACCGGTGCTTTTTTCATGAACCGTGAATCGGAAATGAACCTTTTATATAAAAAATCACAAAACCACAAAATCGAACGAATCCGACTGGTAAGAACTGTGAGAAACGGTTCGGACCAATTTTTTTTTTTTTTAAATTTTCGTAAATGGAAAAATTTCAGAGTTCAATTTATTAATATGCATTGTCATCATATTTTGCATTGAACCAGAACCGGAACTGAACTGTTGCCGCCGAACCGGTTACCGAATCAATATGGTTGTTCGCAACGTAAACCGAAAAGTTAAAATTTATAGAAACGGTAACCGGAACTAAACCGTTACTTTTTGCGGTTCGGATTTCTGATTTTAACCTTTATTCAGGGTGTAGACTTGGATCACGCAACATAACAATTTCAATGGTAAAATTTTAAGTCTTATGTTATCTCCCCTAATTATTAAAAAAAAGTGCAAATAGGTTTTTTGTAGAGAAATAAATTCTGTATCCGTAAACGTAATCAATATACATTTTTAGTTTTCCAATAACTGAAAATTAAGCAAATTAAAAAACGCATTTTGACAAAAATCTGTACTGCCTTGGAATTATGCTATGACAACTGCTCAGCCTAATGCGCCTAATGTCACTTTTACTGTCACTTTGACGCGAAATTTATTTTTAATTATTATTCTTTAGATTTTATGAAACATTTATTTTACATAATTAGTTAATAGTTATGTTTTTATTTCAAAAAATAATAAAAATGATTATTAATAATGAACTTCGCGTGTGACAGTGTCCAACAGTGACAGTACAAGTGACATTATTGGACATTATTGGAAAACTAAAAATTAATATTGATTAGGTACATTTATGGATACAATTTTTTTTTCTCTACAAAAAACCTATTTGCACTTTTTTTCTAAAATAATTAGAGGAGATAATATACGACTTTTAAAATTTTACAATTAAAATTGCTATGTTGCGTGATCCAAGTCTACACCCTGTATATTTTATCATCGTTTCAATTTTTAACAAACAAAAGTTTTTTAGTACTGCTTAATAACTGAAATAAATGTCAACATTGCATTTTTTTAAAAGTAAACCACAGTTGAGATTTACTGTGAAAAAGTTTATTATTATTGTTATCTTCTCAATTGCATATGGGTAACTTTAAAAAAATCACTTTGTAAAACTAGAGAAAGTACCATGAGACAAACCTTTATGTAGAAACGTAAAGAGAAAAATAATTAATTTTTGTATTCCATGAAATTGATAGAGATGCAAACATTCAAATTAAGGAAAGTTTGTCAACATCTTAATCTTACAAGTGTAAAAACAAGCTTCTAAGAAATAAGTCGCATACTAACAAACAATTGTTTCGTATACGTTATAAGACAAATGAACTTAAAATGTAGTAGCTGTATATTTACCACTCATTCATTCGTTGAAACTGTAATTACACCAATTAAACGATTTAGTAAAGGCAACAACAATTGAAGTATGAACATAATGTCCAAAAATCGCAACGTGACGTCAGCATCCATTAGAAATATTTTTAGAATTAGAATGTGCATAATAATTTCAGAATGTTGATTTCTTCTCAGACTTGTGTATGCGATTATATTATTTGTTTTTTGGTAATGTGCTGACGACAGTGCTACTTGAACTGTTTTCGAAAAATTCTTTAATATGATAATGATTCTGACAACAACTTTATCTAACTATAAACTGACTTCGGCGATGATATTTTGAGACGAGAGTACAGTGCGACGCCACAAACTATTCGTTAAGCACGTTGTGTTTGGTCGCCTTGATTCGCCAACTAAAGTGAAGTAATTTATCAATAAAAGTACGATTAAACCATCCAGAGTGCTTAAGGTAAGATATTTCAAAAGTCTATGTTTTTTTTTAAACCATGCAGCCACATTTTGAATAAATAATCGTAGGTATCTTAATAAGCAAACACAAAATATGGTGGAAAAGTTATATCGAACGAAAGATAACAAGCAAATTAAAGTCTATTTTTAATGAGTGATGCAATGCATGATAGTTATTACTAATTGTAATAAAAATATTTACGACCAAACGGAGATAATATAAAACAGACTGACGGGATAATGGTCAAGAGGTCTCTAAAGAATACTCTTTAAATTAGCTAAATATTTCGAGTTATTTATTCACTCCTCTTCAGTAGCCTACAAATTTACATAGGTATCAGTCATGAGATTTGGATACATTTGGAGAAAACAATTGTGTTAGATATTTGTAATATATAGTATTTACCAAAAAGCGAGGATGATAGAAAGCAATCGCAGATTAAAATTATTTTAAATTTTAAATTAACAGTAGGTAACATTTGTAGTAATTAAAAATTTTTGTTGGACAAGTTGATAATTAAAGTTGAAGAAAAATAAAAAATAATAATATTTATATTGGCATCAAGAATTTAATGGTGGATGCAACTTTATATTCATCATCAATATAAAAATACAGAAGTTATTGGAGTTGATGATTGTAGAACACTTTAAAATTTTTGACGATCACATTTAAATTTTTTTGTATAATATAGCACGTGGACAGTGGACAGTAGGTTAACGAACAACAGGTGACATGACAGTGTAAAGTTGTGTCTAAGTGACCGGCACAACGTGATGAAGTAACAATCAGCAGTGTCTCATATACCTTGACCCGTGAGAATCTAAGTATAATAATTAATTCTAATCTAATATGTAGTAACCTACATTGAAAAAACGTATACAGAATTAAACATATACAAACTTATAAGTAACATTGTATAAGTGTTGTAAGGCCAAATTTGAAATTTGTATAAACTAAACTAGTATAACTTAGTTCTATAAATGTATATTAATATTTATATAAACATTTTTTTTTATTTAAAAAAAAACTTTTCATTAAACAGTAGGTGCAATGAGCAAATATGTGTATATCAAACTTAAATTACTTATGTATGTCCGTTCTATTGTTCAAAGCATTGGGTTCATTGCTTATATGGTACATTTCAAGAAACAGTCTTTTTTTAAAGTTTATTTCTCTATCTAGGATTTTTACGTTGTCATTATCTATTATGTGTTTATTGTTTTGCAAATGAGTAGCCAAAGCACAGGAATTCAGATTAATTTTTCGTTTGCTTTCATTAATGTGTTGAGTAATTCTGGTTTTTAATAATTGTTTAGTTTGACCAATATAAATTTTATTACAATTTAAACAAGGGGTACTATAAATCACATTGGATTCAAGTAACAAAGGTGTTCTATCTTTAATTCTAGAAAACAACTGACCAATATTCATAACGTTGCGTTTGGCAATTAGTAAATTTTCTTTATAAAGTATGTTAGTAATTCTTGGTGTTAGATGTTCAACGAAAGGTAAAGTAAATGTTTATATAAATATTAATATACATTTATAGAACTTAGTTATACTAGTTTAGTTTATACAAATTTCAAATTTAGCCTTACAACACTTGTACAATGTTACTTATAAGTTTGTATATGTTTAATTCTGTATAGGTTTTTCAATGTAGGTTACTATTAGATTAGAATTAATTATTATACTTAGATTCTCACGGGTCAAGGTATATGAGACACTGCTGATTGTTACTTCATCACGTTGTGCCGGTCACTTAGACACAACTTTACACTGTCATGTCACCTGTTGTTCGTTAACCTACTGTCCACTGTCCACGTGCTATATTATACAAAAATATTTTAAATGTGATCGTCAAAAATTTTAAAGTGTTCTACAATCATCAACTCCAATAACTTCTGTATTTTTATATTGATGATGAATATAAAGTTGCATCCACCATTAGATTCTTGATGCCAATATACATATTATTATTTTTTATTTTTCTTCAACTTTAATTATCAACTTGTCCAACAAAAATTTTTAATTACTACAAATGTTACCTACTGTTAATTTAAAATTTAAAATAATGTTAATCTGCGATTGCTTTCTATCATCCTCGCTTTTTGGTGAATACTATACAGGGTGGTGCTTTTTTCGATGCTCACCATTGCTATCTTGGAAACGGTAAGAGATACAATGTAGGTTAAATTATAGAAAAGTTGCACATTTTTATGGCAATTAAGAATCTGAAAAGAAATCCTGGATATTTTGATTCGTTTTTGATTTATTACAAAAAAACTGAAAAATGTGATTTTAGAAAAATATTATAATCTTCCCTACCATTGACGCTATTTCATTTAAACTTGGTAATTTTATGTTTTTGACCGTCCTGGGCCTGATAACGTCAACAGAAATTTTCTAAGCCTTCTAGATTTCAATTTGCGATAGTCAACTTTTTTATTTCTTATGGCCGCCATATTGGATTTTTACACCATCAGACGGACAAAAAAAAATAGCTTTTCAGATTGGTAACCAACATACCTTTTTCCTTTCAAAAAACTTGTTTAAATTTCAAAATTTGTTTAAATAATTCATAAAATCGAGAATGTTCTGAAAAACAATTGAAACTATGATGTAAATAAAAGCTACAGAACATTTTATTGGTCTAATGATAACGAAATTAAGATTGTTGGAAACATATTTAGAAGATATGTTAGGGGAATTGCCATTATTAACAATTCAAAATCATCAGTAGTTTCAGCAAGGAGCTGGTCCTCACAACGCCCGCATTGTAAAAGGAAATTAATTTAGATGTACGCTTTCAAAATTCATGACTTGGTACGTTTGGTCCTGTTCATTGGCCTCCGCGATCGCCATGTTTAACGCCTACGGATTACTTTTACATTGATGTTGTTTATGCAACCATAACGGAAAATATTGAACTTCTTCTCCGTAAAATCAAAAATACTTTCGACTCTATTTCGAGACAAACTATCCTAAAGGCAGTGGACGAAATGAATTTGAGGATTAACCACTACATCATACATAACGGCGCGCACTTTAAACAATTTAAATAATTATTTATCTGGTGTTTTAAATTTATTGTCATTTCGTTATTTTATTAGACCTATAAAATTTTGTGTCACTTTTATTTATATTACAATTTCAGTTGTTTTTCAGAAAATTCACAATTTTATGAATTATTTACACAAATATTCAAATTTCAACAAGTTTTTTGAAAGAAAAAAGGTATGTTGGTTACCAATCTGAAAAGCTAATTTTTTTTCCTGTCTGATGGTGTAAAAATCCAATATGGCGGCCATAAGAAATAAAAAAGTTGACTATCGCAACTTGAAATCTAGAAGGCTTAGAAAATTTCTGTCATCAAACCCAGGACGGTCAAAAACATAAAGTTACCAAGTTTAAATGAAATAGCGTCAATGGTAGGGAAGATAATAATATTTTTCTAAAATCACATTTTTCAGTTTTTTTATAATAAATCAAAAACGAATTAAAATATCCAGGATTTCTTTTTAGATTCTTAATCGCCATAAAAATGTGCAACTTTTCTATAATTTAACCGACCTTGTATCTCTTACCGTTTCCAAGATAGCAATGGTGAGCATCGAAAAAAGCACCACCCTGTATATTAGAAATATCTAACACAATTGTTTTCTCCAAATGTATCCAAATCTCATGACTGATACCTATGTAAATTTGTAGGCTACTGAAGAGGAGTGAATAAATAACTCGAAATATTTAGCTAATTTAAAGAGTATTCTTTAGAGACCTCTTGACCATTATCCCGTCAGTCTGTTTTATATTACTAATTGTATTTGCTTTTGTTATTCGTTAAACTGCAAAAGACATATGCAGATGATTTTATAAATCTTGCGAAGTAGGTCGTGTCAACAAACGCAAAATTTAATGGACATATCAGGGCACTCTTTCGGCTAGAAATAAGTAAGTACTAATACACAAGATAAAAATTAAAAAAAATTGCCATTAATTTTAATTTACGCAAAATATACTTACTTTTGCAAACCAAATTTAAATATAAAGTATAGGTACACATTGTTGCTATCATAATTGCGACTAAATTTTATTGTAGATGTTGAGTAAAGTAGTCAACAAAGACTTTATTCAATAAATTTTAAAATAGGAGCATTACACAAAAGTAGGAGCGTTATTTCAGTTAAACGTACAATAAACTGTTATTATAATATAATTAAATTAAAAATTTTCAATATTTGCTATCAAATCTTTTTTACTTCTATGAAAAACTGTACACTGCAAATTTGTAATCATGATGAAAAAAAAATGTCGACGTCTCTTTTCAGAGCTGGCTTTTCTTTAGGTTCAACCACCTAACGTGTTTGTTTTATTAAAAGGCAATATCTTCAAAACAATAAAAAAATATGTCTAGACTAAACTTATAAAAAATCACAAAAGGTAGTGCATATAAATCCTAAACAGCGTAAGACAAAACACAGTCGTTTTATAAATACCTTGCTTTAGTTTAATTGCAACAATAATATTATAACATTGTTTTTAAATTAAAAGAGAACTTGCGAACATCAAAGATTAGTGTAATTTGTCTTTGCTTTGATTTTTTATACCGATAAAATTAGTAAATGAAAAGAGGATCTAGTGTAATAGAATAAAGCAGCCAGGGAATTACGTTGCGTGTCCGGACGAAGACCAAAAAATATACAAATTATAAAATGTCTTTTACTCCAGCGATCGTGTTTTGTCTAGTCAAATACAACGATTGTGTGAAATATAATGAATGATTTTTAAATTCTTTTTTCTGAATTTTTTTTGTATATGTTTTTTAATGCATAATCAGATCTAGAATCAAATTCTCTAACAAAATTAATCAAAAAAAGTATACTACGTAATTTAAAAAAAAAGTTGACTGTCGCCGGTCTGACATATTTCATCGTAGAAAAAACATTTGAACGTCATTCGATAAGGAACACCCTGTGTATTATTTTAAATTTTTAACTAGTCAACAACAATTGTGACACTATTGTCCTACAAAATTTTAAAGAAATTTGTTTTGACATAGCCAAGTTGTGAAATATCATAATTTTTTTTTACCTTTGTTTCTGTCGATATTTTTATGAAAACTTAAATAACTCAGTTTTTGAAAGAAAATTTAATTTTTCATCTAAAAATCATAAAATGTACTGGATGTTCCAGTAAAAAAACATAGTGACGTATCGGTGCGCAAAAACAAAAAACTGTGTAGAGTTGAAAATAATATAAGGTTATGTAGTAAATTACCACAAACACCTTTTGTAAAAAACTTTTTTTGTAAAGTTGTCACAAAACGAGATATTGATCCGTTCCGTTACTTTTTGTACACACTGTATAAGTAATTGATTTAAGAATGGCGTTAAATTGTATAAAATCTTAATAAACAGTAGTATATGTTTAATAAAATGGATTAAAAAAAAGTGTAGTATAAATATAATTATATTTAGTATACAAGCGTTTTAACGAAAAAAACATGGAGATCTCAGAAACCGTTAGAGATTGAAAGATGGTTAAAGAAGCAAAGAAGTGTGTTTTTATGTGCTCAGTAAAAATCTCAACTGAAATTGTCAAAATTGTGCTAGAAAAAAATGAAACAAATTTATTTTTTATTAGTAAAATTATAAATCTGGCATTGACAGATAAACAAAGGCCGTAATCGCCTGGCGTTGTCAAAATTGACCTACTTAGTATTTGAGATGCGACAGCCAACTGTTTATTATTTATTGACCTAGTAGGTATTAAATTTTCATGCCATCCATTGAAGAATTTCGTAATGAATATAATGATTACACTATAACGATTTTTCGTCGAAAGATATTTCGTGATGACACCAAATCTCTATCTCTAATAATAAAGAAGTTAAAGGACTATAGATTTTGTACTGAGAAACCCTGTATAAACTATAGCAATAACTTAATTCATTTAAAATTTAAAGCTTAAAAAGTACAGTGAAACCTCTATATTTGTCATTTTCTATATTCGTCAAATTTAATTTTCGTTACATCTTTTCGGCAAAAAAGTGCTCCGATATTTGTCACGAAAACTTTAGAAAACAGACAACAATGGACAAGTTTTTTTACTAACTCGAGTGCTAGTGAATCTTCGGGAATAAAACAAAGGGAACATTGGTCAGAAAAACTGGAATTCCAAGATGTTTTAATGGAAGGTGACTCACCTTTTAAACAATCAGTCTTTCCTTCTCTTCATCTTTTGCTATCATCGCTCCTCAGTAAAGGTAAAGTTCTGGGTACATTTTTATTTATTTATATATCAAATTCGGGGTTGACAGTGGCGCAAAGAAAAATTTAGCTTGGAAGGCTCAAAAGACATTATTAAAATATTCCTAATACAGTAATATTCTGATGGGTTTTAATTATTATTTTTCAATTAATAACATTGCAAAAGATTTTATTAAGATCATAAAAAAGATACATATAATTGCGTTTACCAATAAGCAAACATAAAAAATATAGTATTATTTATTACTACAAACAAAGAAATTAGGTACCAAATTTATTTATTTTATCCACTCAGATTGTTTTTGGGAGTGCAGATGCACCTTTGCAATCCCTTTGATTGCGCCCATTGGGACTGGGAACGGATTATTCAAAATTTACTATTCTATATTCGTCCTCAAGAACGGATTAATGACGAATATAGAGATTCCACTAAAATTACAAAAGTCATTGGCTTGTATTAAATACATACGAGTACACTTAATTAAATAATTATTCTTAGATACATAAGTAAACATTTTTTAAAACTTCAAAAACTTTATCAATTTGTCCAATCAAACATAATTTTCGACCATCATAAAGGTTTACACATACACAAAAAAAATTGTGCGATCGTACTAGAAACAGCTGTTTGACGGACGCGTTAGCAGCCATAAAGTACTGCATTATCGGCGTTATCCTTAGCAACGGCCGTAAAAGTAACTTTTCAGGCCGTTACCCTTAGCAACGGCCTGAAAAGTAACTTTTTCGGCCGCTACAGCGTAATTTGCATTAAAGCTTACAGCATACGCCGTCATCTGTCAGTGACAGAATGTCACGTAGTTTCTAACCTATATTTTTGAAAAATACTAAAAATTTAAATTGTTTTTATTTCTGTGGCACAAAAAATGTAATATGCACCTCGACCAAAACGTACTTTTTCGGCGTTGCCTGTTTGCTGGCTTCGACTACGTCTCGGCCAGCAAACCAGACGCGGCCGAAAAAGTTACACTTTTTGGCCTTGATACATAAATAACTATATATTGACAATACTTTCTTGGTATGATATCTATATCAGCGTTATTTTTGTTGTTGTAGGATACTAATATAAGTGCTAATCTGAATCAAAAAGTATGGAATACGACGAGATACCCGAGTTAAACCGAACAGAGGAAGTTCTGATGAAAGCGCCAGTTACATCGTGGCGGTTCATATTTCAAGTGATATTTTCTGTAACATTTAATATTGTAATGTTGGCCGCGGCCGTGTTATTAATTTACGTAATAATTAGGTTTAGAAGGTTAAGAACAATCACAAATATCTACATATTACATTGGGCAATAGTTATGGCTATACATACACCATTTAGCCCTATTATAATAAAATTAGGTTATAAAATGATTGCTTTTGTAAATAACAGTATTATCTGTGCAGTAGGTGGTTTCATGTTAAGTTTATATGCGTTAAAAATTATGTTCTCTGCTTTACTTGTGATTGATTGGATCATACTTGAGTTTTGTCCAGTTAAAGGAATGAGTTTTAGAAAACATCACAAGATTATTATAGGTGTCTGTTGGATTTTGTTTCTGGTATATTTAGTTTTTAGTATACCTTATCACTGTACTAAACTTGTAAACCGTTACTATCGTGAAATAATTTTTTCTCTGACAACGGGTATAACTGTGCTTCTAATTTTAATTATTCACTGTATACGAGGTGTTCAAAAATGCAGAAATAAAAGCAGAGTTGCAGAAATAAATGGTCTGATGGTGGCTACAACATTTGTTCTTGTTTGGGTAGGTTGTACAGTTATCGCAATAATTACAGCGCGTATATTTGAGTGGTATATTTTAGCAGAAATTATTTTTGAATTAGGGTCTCATTCTAGTCCGTTAGTAAATGTTGTCTTACTTGCTCATTTAAACAAAGATTTCAAGATAGCAATTAAACAAACTTTAAGATGTATACCGATGTCGTATACGAATACAACAGCAACTTATCAAAATTTTGATGAAAGAGCGAGAGACGACAATAATGTTACCGTAAATTTACATGAACCATCTTAAGAAATTTAAGAATTGCTCGAAAAGCTTACAAATTTGAGTTATTGGAAATAAATATCTGTAAAGTTTTATATTTTAGTACAACAAAATAGACTTTGTAAAAATCAATAATTTTTGTGTACATAATTAATTCATTGATTTGTTGCAAACTTCTCTGATTTACCTAATAACATGTTTAAGAAACAGAATGTTTAACAAACACATTTGTGTTTTAAGTAACTTAAGTGATAAAAAAACATGCTTAAAATTATCGTTTAAAAATATACAAGAATGGTTTTTAATAATTTTTACAATACGTATTAATATTTACATAGAATATTTTAACGAGTGTTATTGCAAATATTTTAATTTTTTAATATTTTTTAAGCAAGTCGGTACCTGAAAGATATAGTATGTAAATGGCAGTAAATAGGCTAAATTAAAACGATTATGTAGTTTTTAATCATTCAATTACATGCGCTTTGTTTTTAGTTAAAATTAGCCTGTTTTAAATAATATAAAGACGTAAATAAAAATTTCAATATTGTGAAAAATTCTTATCAAGCAATAAATTAATAAAACTAAAGTCGTTTTCATAACATTTTATCTATTCTTGAATTACTTATTTCTGTTGGGTAATAATGAACACAGCTATAATTAAAAAAAAAAAGAAGAAAAAGGCTTTAAAAATTAATTCCATGTAATTTACAAAACTATTTACAAAACCAACTAGGTCTAACTTAAATTATGTGTCATGTGACGGGGAATTTCGAGGTGCTTCAGGTGATATGTTAAAATTTAAAAATAATATTATAAATAAAAAACAAACATTTCAATCGACATATTATTTAAAAGTAAAGTGCTATACAAATTGTCCCAAATTCGAGTAAATGCATGGGAATCTCGCTTATCTTAAGAGCTACGAGGTCGATTAAATTAGGGCAAAATTGCGAAATTAGATCCTTATCAAATATCTGGAAAGAAAATTTTCATAGCTGTCTCAGTTCAAAAGTTATTCAGAAACTCAAAATAATTGAAATTTAATCGAAGATGCTTTCTTGGTAGTTAGTAATGTCTTGATGTCTATATCAGTTTTTTTTTTTGTTATAGGATTCTAATATTAAGTACTAATTATAATCAAACAGGATGGAATACGACGAGATACCTGAGTTAAACCAAACCGAGGCAGTTCTTATGGAAACGCCAGTTACTTCGTGGCGGTTCATATTTGATGCGATATTTTCTGTAACATTTAATATAGTTATGTTGGCCGCGGCTGCGCTATTAATTTATGTAATAATTAGGTTTAGAGGGCTCAGAACTATCACAAATATTTACATATTACATTGGGCAATAGTTATGGCTATACATGCACCATTTAGTCCTAGTATAATAAAATTATTTTATAACATGTTTGGTATTGTAAATGAGGGTATTAGTTGTGCAGTAGGTGGCTTCATGTTAAGTTTATATGCCTTAAAAATTCTGTTCTCTGCTTTACTTGTCATCGATTGGATCATACTTGAGTTTTGTCCAGTTAAAGGAACGAGTTTTAGAAAACATTACAAGATTATTATAGGTCTCTGTTGGATTTTGTTTCTGTTATATTTGGTTTTTAATATATTTTATTACTGTACTACACATGTAAACCATTTCTATGGTGAAATTATTCTGTTAATGAGTATAACTGTCCTTCTTATTTTAATTATTCACTGTATACGAGGTGTACAAAAATGCAGGAACAAATGCAGAGTTGCAGAAATACATGGTTTGATGGTGGCTACAACATTTGTTCTTGTTTGGGTAGGCTGTATATTTATGACAATGATTATAGTGGATGCATTTAGGTTGTATATTTTAGCAGAAATTATTTATGAATTAGGGTCTCATTCTAGTCCGTTAGTAAATGTTGTCTTACTTGCTTATTTAAACAAAGATTTTAAGATAGCAATTGCACAAACTTTAAGAGGTATACCGATGTCGTATATAAATACCACTGCAACTTATCAAAATTCTGATGAAAGGTCGACAGACGACAATAATGTTATTGTAAATTTACATGAACCAACTGAAGAAATTTAAGAATTGCTCGAAAATTTTACAAATATGAGTTATTGGAAATAAATTTCTGTAAAATATTCAATTTTAGTCTAGGAAAATGGACTTTCTAAAAATTAATAATTTTTTGTGTGCAGAATTCATTGATTTGTTGCAAACTTCTCTGATTTACCTAATAACATGTTTAAGAAACAGAATGCTTTAACAAATAAATTTGTATTTTAAGTATCTTAAGTGATAAAAAGCCTGCTTAAAATTTTCGTTTAAGAAAATACAAGAATGTTTTTTAAATATTTTTTGCAATATTAGGTACTACCTCCGTCCGAAAATATGGTATACATTAAGAAAAAAAAGTGGGAATAATAAAAGTAATATTATCTTGGGCTTTTTTTGTTTTTGTTTCTTAATAAGTGGTTGTTAGGCAACTAATAAACAAATGGCACACAAATAGTTTGGCATATGTCAATAATATTTCACAGGAAAAAAATTCGCGCATTTTAGACAAATTAAGTGACACCCGCTGTTCCAACAAAATGGCGAATTTTGATCAAAATTGTGTTGAATTGAAAAGAAGAAGTTCCAAATCAAAGCAACTGACACTTAACCAGCGTAATAGTAGCTATACTATTAAAAAAAAAATCCCCATAAGTCACAAGCACAAACCAATTTACGTACAACAAGATAACGCGAAACCCCATTCCTCCGATGATGATGAAGATTTTGTAGCAGAAGGCTCTAGAGATGGCTGGTCTATTCGACTTAAATCACAACCGCCAAATAGTCCAAATTCTTATCTATTGGATCTTGGATTTTTCAGTTCTATATGCAACCTTACAACATACAGCTTTACCGAATACAATCGACGAATTGATTGAATGCAGGGTGGATAAAAATCATGATATTTTTAAAAAAATCAAAAAAATCGATTTATTTGATTTAAATCAGATTTTTTTGATTTAAATCAGATTTTTTTGGTTTAAATCAAATGTACCATATTATCGAATATAGTGACATATTCACATGCTATTTCTGTTTTGTGATAATATATTTAATAACCAATATATTTAATTCATTGGTGAATTTTTGTCAAAATGAAAAATTAAATATAATGATTAAGAATTTTGAAAAAATCAGTGCTAAATGGTGAGAGAAACGGCTTGAGATATAAAGTTGATTCAAACGCTATTTTATACAGTTTTTTCTAAACAACACAATAAAAATATTTTCAAATATACAGGGTGAGTCACCTTTCTGGAACTAATAGTAACTTTTATATTTCAAATACAACACCCAATTTTTTGTTTAATATTTTTGACCGCCTTAATTTTAAATTTGCATCAATATAAAATACTAAAGGTTTTTATACGGCGATGTAAAAAAAAATTAATTTTTTAAATTATTCAAGGTTTTAAGTCTTTATTTAAAAAATTCTCCTGTTATTTTGAAGTACAGAGTTTTAATTTGGTATGGACATGCAGAAAAAAATTCTCTGTTCGCTCGATATGAAAAAATTTATAATTAGGTGGCAACTTTCAAGATTTTCAAAAGCTCGTAACTCGATTTTTTCAAATGCGAACCCCTGTATTTTTTTATGTCATCAAATTCGTCTTTAAAAGAGCTTCATATTTTGTTAAGTATGTCCTATACCCAAAACTCATACTTTTCGAGATATTCGACATTTTTCTTCAAATCGTTATTGAAGCAATAGAGTGCCGTGGAAAATGAACTGACTGTTCACTTGGCTGACGTCAAAAACTAGTCATTTTTTTTTTAATTATTGCATTTCCACAATGAATATTACTTTACAAGAGCAAATTGATATGGTTTGTTCACCATTTCGTGTATTTAATTACTAATAGTAATACAATTTTGTTTTATTATAAATATTATATTGTATCTACTCATATAATCTGTGATTTAAATTGATAATCTTTTTTTAAAAATCACTTGATTTAAATCAATGATTTTTTTAAAAAAATCACTTGATTTAAATCATGATTTAAATCGTGATTTAAATCAATTGATTTAAATCTGCTCAACCCTGATTGAATGCATACAAAATGCATTTAATGCATTAAACATTCAAACCCTTAATAATGTTTTTCTAACATTGCAAACTTGTCTAGAAGCAACCACGTTAGCAAACGGAGGGAATTCCTATAAGATTCCGCACATCAATAAGGCAAAACTTCTTCGTGGGGGCCATAACAAACATTATCATGTCCCATAGAAGCTGTGGAAACAGCCACGGCCTTGTTAAATTATAACTTTTTGTATTATTCTTTGTTTTACTAGATATTTATAACTATTTCATAAATAAAATCATTCTAATTAATAAATATTGTAAATGAATATCATATTTTCGGACAAGAAAAAAATCAAAATGTATACCATATTTTCGGACGGAGGGATAATATTTATTATTTACATAGAATATTTTAAGGAGTGTTATTGCAAATATTTTAATTTTTTAATATTTTTTAAGCAAGTACCTGAAAGATATAGTATGTATATGGCAGTAAATAGGATAAATTAAAACGATTATGTGCTTTTTTATCATTCAGTTACATGCACTTGGCTTTTAGTTAAAATTAGCCTGTTTTAAATAATATAAAGATATAACCAAAAATTTCGATAATAAATTAATAAAACGAATGTTGTTTTCTTATCTATTCTTGAAATACTTATTTCTGTTGGGTAATAATGAACAGCTATGATTTAAAAAAAAAAGAAAGAAAAAGGCTTTAAGTATTAATTTCATGTAATTTACAAAACTATTTACAAAACCAACTAAGTCTAACTTAAATGATGTGTCATGTGATGGGGAATTTCGAGGTGCTTCAGGTGATATGTTAAAATTAAAGGGCTAATTTAAAAATATTATAATAAATAAAAACCAAACATTTCAATCGACATATTATTTAAAAGTAAAGTGCTATACAGATTGTCCCAAATTCGAGTAAATGCATGGGAATCTCGCTTATCTTAAAAGCTACGAAGTCGATTAAATTAGAACTAAATTGCGAAATTAGATCCTTATCAAATATCTGGAAAGAAAATTTTCATAGCTGTCTTAGTTCAAAAGTTATTCAGAAACTCAAAAAAATTGAAATTTAATAGAAGATGCTTTCTTGGTAGTTAGTGATGTCTATATTAGTTTTTTTTTTGTTATAGGATTCTAATATTAAGTACTAATTATAATCAAACAGGATGGAATACGACGAGATACCAGAGTTAAACCAAACCGAGGCAGTTCTTATGGAAACACCAGTTTATTCGTGGCAGTTCATATTTCAAGTGATATTTTCTGTAACATTTAATATAGTAGTATTGGCCGCGGCTGTGCTATTAATTTACGTAATAATTAGGTTTAGAGGGCTAAGAACAATCACAAATATTTACATATTACATTGGGCAATAGTTATGGCTATACATACACCATTTAGTCCTAGTATAATAAAATTATTTTATAAAATGTTTGGTATTGTAAATAACGGTATTAGTTGTGCAGTGGGTGGCTTCATGTTAAGTTTTTATGCCTTAAAAATTCTGTTCTCTGCTTTACTTGTCATCGATTGGATCATACTTGAGTTTTGTCCAGTTAAAGGAATGAGTTTTAGAAAACATTACAAGATTGTTATAGGTGCCTGTTGGATTTTGTTTCTGTTATATTTGGTTTTTATTATACACTGTACTACACATGAAAACCATTTCTATGGTGAAATTATTCTGTTAATGAGTATAACTGTCTTTCTTATTTTAATTATTCACTGTATACGATGTGTACAAAAATGCAGGAACAAATGCAGAGTTGCAGAAATACATGGTTTGATGGTGGCTACAACATTTGTTCTTGTTTGGGTAGGCTGTATATTTATGACAATGATTATAGTGGATGCATTTAGGTTGTATATTTTAGCAGGAATTATTTATGAATTAGGGTCTCATTCTAGTCCGTTAGTAAATGTTGTCTTACTTGCTTATTTAAACAAAGATTTTAAGATAGCAATTACACAAACGTTGAGATGTATACCGACGTCGTATACGAATACCACAGCAACTTATCAAAATTCTGATGAAAGGTCGAGAGAGGACAATAATGTTATTGTAAATTTACATGTACCAACAGAAGAAATTTAAGAATTGCCCGAAAATTTTACAAATTTGAGTTATTGGAAATAAATATCTGTAAAATATTCAATTTTAGTCTAGGAAAATGGGCTTTGTAAAAATTAATAATTTTTTGTGTGCAGAATTCATTGATTTGTTGTAAATTTATCTGATTTACCTAATAACATGTTTAAGAAACAGAATGTTTCAACAAATAAATGTGTATTTTAAGTATCTTAAGTGTTAAAAAACCTGCTTAAAATTATCGTTTAAAAATATACAAGAATGGCTTTTAATATTTTTTACAATATGTATTAATATTTACATAGAATATTTTATTTAACGAGTGTTATTGCAAATATTTTAATTTTTTAATATTTTTTAAGCAAGTACCTGAAAGATATGGTATGTAAATGGCAGAAATAGCATCGGTTAAAACGATTATGTATTTTTTTATCGTTCAGTTACATGCACTTTGCTTTTAGTTAAAATTAGCCTGTTTTTTAAGTAATATAAAGACGTAAATAAAAATTCCACTATTGTGAAAAATTCTTATTAAGCAATAAATTAATAAAACCAATGTTGTTTTCTCTATTCTTGAAATATTTATTTCTGTTGGGTAACAAGGAATTAAAAACAATACTTTCTTCATACTACGTATGGCGAAAGTAAAAAGAAGAAAAAAAGCTTTAAGTATTAATTTCATGTAATTTACAAAACTATTTACAAAACCAACTAAGTCTAACTTAAATTATGTGTTATGTGATGGGGAATTTCGAGGTGCTTCAGGTGATAGGTTAAAATTAAAAGGCTAACTAAAACCAAATATTACAATTGATATATTTTTTAAAAGTAAAGTGATGTGTTAATAAATCGAATTCTTAAGTTTAGAATAAATGTACGGAGTTTCGCGAATAAAATGTTGTTTCGCAGAGGGCGACTATAGTCGTCCGTCGTAGCGAGAGGGTTAAAAACCAGTTTTTTTATATACAGTTAATATTGCTCGGGTTATCTCAGTCTTAAAATGATCAGTTACAAACAGGGTGGATAAAAAACATGATTTTTTAAAAAAAATAAAAAAAATTGATTTATATGATTTAAATCCGATTTTTTTGATTTAAATCAAATGTAATATTATCGAATTTAGTGACATATTCACATGCTATTTCTGTTTTGTGCTAATATATTTAATAACCAATAAATTTAATTCATTGGTGAATTGTTGTCAAAATGAAAAATGAAATATAATGATTAAGAATTTTGAAAAAATCAGTGCTAAATGTTGATGTTTAATTAATTATATACAGGTTGGGTTATTAGTGCGGGATCGGTCGATTGTGGCTAAACGGTTTGAGATATGAAGTTGATTCAAATAAATGCTATTTTATACAGTTTTTTCTAAACAACACAATAAAAATATTTTCAAATATACAGGGTGAGTCACCTTTCTGGAACTAATAGCAACTTTTATATTTCAAATACAACACCCCATTTTTTATTTAATATTTTTGACCGCCTTAATTTCAGCTTTGCATCAATATAAAATACTACAGGTTTTTATACGGCATTGTAAAAAAAAATTCTAAATTATTCAAGGTTTTAAGTCTTTATTTAAAAAAATCTCCTAAAGTTATTTTGAAGTACAGAGTTGTAATTTGGTATGGACAGGAAAAAAAAAATTCTCTGTTCGCTCAATATGAAAAAATTTGAATCACACATACAGGGGTGTTTATAAATAGGTGGCAACATGATGTTCAAAAGCTCGTAACTCGATTTTTTCAAATGCAAATCCCTGTATTTTTTTTTGTCATCGAATTCGTCTTTAAAAGAGCTTCATTTTTTGTTAAGTATGTCCTATACCCAAAACTCATACTTTTCGAGATATTCGATTTTTTTTTCTAATCGTTATTAAAGCAAATAGGATGCCGTGGAAATCGAAAAAAACTGACTTTTTACTTCACTAACGTCAAAAACTTGTCATTTATTTCTTGAATTATTATCGCATTTCCACAATGAATTTTACTTTACAAGAGCAAATTGATATGGTTTATTCACCATTTCGTGTATTTAATTACTAATAGTAATACAATTTTGTTTTATTATAAATATTATATTGTATCTACTCATATAATCTGTGATTTAAATTGATTTTTTTTAAATCACTTGATTTAAATCAATGATTTTTAAAAAAAAATTACTTGATTTAAATCGTGATTTAAATCAATTGATTTAAATCTGCTCAACCCTGGTTACAAATACATATCCAGGGGGCGGCAACCTTTTTGTCAATAAGGGCGCAATATAAATTCAAAAGTTATTGGGGGGCGCCCGAAAAAACACTTTAAAATATTAAAGGTTTTATTTCTGGTAGTGGCCTTAAGGACGTAAAGTTCAAATTCGCACATTTCGGTCGATTAGCAATGCCTGTGTGTACCATAGAACTGATTTTCTAACACCGTATGTGTGTAATATAGTGAGGGCGCATAAAAATATCACAGAGGGTGACATTGCGCCAGAGGGTGCCGCGTTGCCGATCCCTGATCATACCATTTATCTTGAAAGGAACTAGTAGGCTTTAAAAACATTTAGAAAAGTTATTTTTTAAGTTCATAATGTTGTCAATTTGTTACAGTCGTAAATAATTTTATACAACTATGAGGTTTAAACATTCTTTCTTTTGAAATTCAATCGAAGATGCATTCTTGGTAGTTAGTGATTTCTATAACAGTTGTTTTTGTTTGTTATAGGATCTAATATTAAGTACTAATTATAATCAAACAGGATGGAATACGGCGAGATACCAGAGTTAAACCAAACCGAGGCAGTTCTTATGGAAACACCAGTTTATTCGTGGCAGTTTATATTAGAGGCGATATTTTCTGTAACATTTAATATAGTAGTGTTGGCCGCGGCTGTGCTATTAATTTACGTAATAATTAGGTTTAGAGAGCTAAGAACAATCACAAATATTTACATATTACATTGGGCAATAGTTATGGCTATACATACACCATTTAGCCATACCATAATAAGATTATTTGATAAAATGTTTGCTTTTCTTAATAACAGTATTAGTTGTGCAGTTGATGGTTTCACGTTAAGTTTATATTTGCTTAAACTTCTGTTCTCTGTTTTACTTGTGATCGATTGGATCATACTCGAGTTTTGTCCAGTTAAAGGAATGAGTTTTAGAAAAAAACATTACAAGATTATTATAGGTGTCTGTTGGATTTTGTTTCTGTTACTGTTAGTTTTTAATATAACATACTGTAGTATACACGTACGCAAGATGTATCGTGAAATTATATTTTTTTTGACCTTGTGTATAACTGTGCTTCTTATTTTAATTATTCATTTTATACGAGGTGTACAAAAATGCAGAAATAAAAGCAGAGGTGCAGAAATACATGGTCTGATGGTGGCTACAACATTTGTTCTTGTTTGGGTAGGCTGTCTATTTATGACAATGATTATAGTGGATGCATTTAGGTTGTATATTTTAGCAGGGATTTTTCTTGAATTAGGGTCTCATTCTAGTCCATTAATTAATCTACTATTACTTGCTTATTTAAACAAAGATTTGAAGGTAGCAATTAAACAAACTTTGAGATGTATACCGATGTCGTATATGAATACCACAGCAACTTATCAAAATTCTGATGAAAGGTCGAGAGACGACAATAATGTTACCGTAAATTTACATGAACCAACTGAAGAAATTTAAAACCTACTCGAAAAATTTACAGATTGAAATTGTGGGAAATAAATATCTGTAAAATTTAAATTTTAATCTAGCATAATATGTTGTGTAAAACTAACAGTTTTTTTGTGTTTACCTTTTTTTATTTGTATGTTTGGAATTTCTCTGATTTAATAACATATTTAAGTAACAAAACGTTTTAACAGATTTTGTATTTTAAGTATCACCTTCCTTAAGTAATAAGAAAGTTGCTTAAAATTGTCGTTTAAAAATATACAAGAATGTTTTGAAATTTTTTTCTTTGCAAATTCTTTATCAATATGATATATTTTTATCGGAAATACATATTTTTTTTAAAATTTCTTTAGCAAGTACTTAAAAGATGTGGTATGGTTTGCCGGTAAATAGCATCAATTAAAACGATTTTGTACTTTTTTTTAAGTTAACTCACACCGGCGCGATCGAAATCAAGCCCGTGTGAATTGACGTTTTATCATATAGTTACATGAAATTTGCTTTTAGTTAAAATAAGCATGTTTTGAATAATATAAGATAAAAATAAAATTTCCAATACTGTGAAAAATTCTTATTAAGCAATAAATTATGCAAACTAATGTTGTTTTTATAAAATATTCCTGAAATACTTATATTTGTCGGGTAATAATGAACACAACACTGTAATCTTAAAAAAAAAGAAAGAGAACACTTCAAATTTTTAATTCCCGTAATTTACAATAACTATTTACAAAAACAACTAAGACTAACTTTGATTATGCGTCAAGTGATGGGCAATTTTAAGCTTTTTAAATTACGGGGTTAATTTAAAAATAATAAAATAAATAAAAACCAAATTTTAAAATCAACACATTTAAAACAAAAATTATATTACGTTTATCATAGTACCTATAGGGTGGGCAAATTTCGATGTTTTAATAGGGAATCTCGTTAACTATCAGAGGTATCAAAAAACAGACCGCGCATCCTCGATCTCTTTTTTCGAGAAAAAGTTAATGGTGAAAACTAAAATTGGTTATCGTCTTTTGTTTTCGAGTTCACCGATAACTCGATTTTTCGACTTTTTGTTTTATGACTATATTCGCTTGTTTATGAAAATAAACAAACATAATTTTGACGTTCTACAGGCACTTTTTTTAAAAAAAATATATCCGAAATTCGAGTTGTGACATAAAGTTGTATTTTTTTAAATATAATCCATAGTTAGATATGACTTATTTAAATTTCTTATTTTTTTGTCATTCCAAATATACAGGGTGTCCCCGTTATCACCGCGAATATTTTAAGTGGTGATAGAGGATCTTTTTCTAAGAAAAAATTTCAAGTAAAATTTTTTCCTAAAATCAAATGCTAAGCTGATATCAACACTTACTTGATTTTTTTACACTTCTGCCTTTTTAAGACTCTGTAGCCGAAAATATCAATTTTATCGTAAAATATCTTGAAGCTTTTTAATAGAGCATGATATTCTCTACAAAATTAGTTCTGTTTATTTTTTGTCTACAGGCAATGGTTTGAGAGTTATAAAGCAGTTTGTACAAAAAAATGTAAAAAATGTAAAAAATTTAATTGTTTCTTAGACTTTGCAACCGCTGTATCTTTAAAACGAAAGGTTGTACAAAAAAACCGACGGCCCATTCCGGATAGCAAATTTTATGGGCTACAACTTTAGTCTAGTGAAATTTTTTGAAAATCAAACCGATTTTCCGGAAAAGCTGAAAATAAGGAATAGAGTGCAAAAACAAAATTTCCTACAAATATTGTTTTGTATTTAAAAATGCTTTTAAAGAGAGTGCGATTACGTGATTGAAAATGATGGAGGTCATTTTGAACACTTATTGAAGTAATTTTGTGGTTACATGTTAATTTTATTGCGTCCAGATGGATTTGCATTGTTTTGCATTTTATCGTTTTTTTTTTCACCTTTTCACTATTATAGACATTTCTATGATACATTTAGTTTTATTGAACAATATATTTACCGAAGTTGTAGTCCGTTAAATGCCTTATCCGCAATAGGCATCCGTTTTGCTCTACGACGTTTCGTTAAAAAGATGTGGCGTTTTTAAAAATTCACATAACTTATTTATATGCAATTTTACAATTTTTTGTTAAATTTGTTCGTTAGCTCCTTAAAAAAAATGATAAGGGGTGGTTTTCTGAAGAATTTCAAACTTCATAAAAAGCTTTGAAACTGATAAGATCCATAATTTTATGAATGTTGCCGATGCTATGGCATTTTTAAATACAAAATATCATAATACCGGGAGTTTTTGTTTTTCGAAAACGATAAAATGCAAAACAATGCAAATCCATCTGGACGCAATAAAAATAACATGTAACCACAAAATTACTTCAATAAGTGTTCAAAATGAACTCCATCATTCAATTATGTAATCGCACTCTCTTTAAAAGCATTTTTTAATACAAAACAATATTTGTAGGAAATTTTGTTTTTGCACTCTATTCCTTATTTTCAGCTTTTCCGGAAAATCGGTTTGATTTTCAAAAAATTTCACTTGACCAAAGTTGTAGCGAATAAAATTTGGTATCCGGAATGGGCCGTCGGTTTTTTTGTACAACCTTTCGTTTTAAAGATACAGCGGTTGCAAAGTCTAAGAAACAATTAAATTTTGTAAATTTTTTACATTTTTTTGTACAAACTGCTTTATAACTCTCAAACTATTGCCTGTAGAAAAAAAAAAAAACTAATTTTGTAGAGAATTTCATGCTCTATTAAAAAGCTTTAAGGTATTTTACGATAAAATTGATATTTTTGGCTACAGAGTCTTATAAATGCAGAAGTGTAAAAAAATCAAGTTAGTGTTGATATCAGCTAAGCATTTGATTTTAGGAAAAAATTTTACTTGAAATTTTTTCTTAGAAAAAGGTCCTCTATCACCATTTAAAATATTCGCGGTGATAACGGGGACACCCTGTATAAGGGTTGATGTATTTATTTTCAAAAATACGAAAGTTACGAAGGTTTTTTAGTTGTTTTTTTTAACAAAATTATAGTAGGCTGTGAAAACAAAAACAAAACAAGGTGTAAAACCTTTTAAAACTCATTTGGTACAAGTTACGAGGGTTTTGTAATTTGTTGTTGTGATAAACATTACAAATATTTGAACATAAGATAAACTACATTACTGCAGATTCCGATTTTATCGTTAGAACGTCAAAATTATTTTTGTTTATTTTCATAAACAAATGAGATATGGCCATAAAACGAAAAGCCGAAAAATCAAGTTATCAGCGATAACTCGAAAACAAAAGACGATAACCAATTTTAGTTTTCACCATTACCTTTTTCCCGAAAAAAGAGATCGAGGATGCGCGGTCCGTTTTTTGATACCTCTTATAGTTACCGAGATTCCCTATTTAAACATCGAAATTGGCCCACCTTGTACATTAGCATGAATAACAATTTATCGAACATTTAAATTACTTTCAATTATTTTTAAACCTTTTTTAGCTACAGCAGTGTTTTTCGACCTTATCACTGTCAGGGCACACTTTTAACGCTAAAATTTCGTGGCACTTTATATGGGTCATTGTATTATTAGTACGCGGCAGGGTTGAGCAGATTTAAATCAATTGATTTAAATCACGATTTAAATCTTAATTTAAATCAAGTGATTTTTTTTAAATCATTGATTTAAATCAAGTGATTAAAAAAAAAATATCAATTTAAATCACAGATTATATGAGTACAATATAATATTTATAATAAAACAAAATTGTATTACTATTAGTAATTAAATACACGAAATAGTGAATACACCATATCAATTTGCTCTTGTAAAGTAATATTCATTGTGGAAATGCAATAATTCAAAAAATAAATGACAAGTTTTTGACGTTAGCGAAGTGAACAGTCATTTTTTTCAATTTATACGGCACTTTATTGCTTCAATAACGACTTGAAGAAAAATGTCGAATATCTCGAAAAGTATGAGTTTTGGTTATAGGACATACTTAACAAAATATGAAGCTCTTTTAAAGACGAATTCGATGACAAAAAAAAATACAGGGGTTTGCATTTGAAAAAATCGAGTTACGAGCTTTCGAAAATCATGGAAGTTGCCACCTATTTATAAACACCCCTGTATGTGTGATTCAAATTTTTTCATATAAAGCGAACAAAGAAATTTTTTCTGCATGTCCATGCCAAATTACAACTCTGTACTTCAAAATAACTTCCGGAGAATTTTTTAAATAAAGACTTAAAACCTTGAATAATTTAAAAAAAAATTTTTTTACGCCGTATAAAAACCTGTAGTATTTTATATTGATGCAAAGCTAAAATTAAGGCGGTCAAAAATATTAAATAAAAAATGGGGTGTTGTATTTGAAATATAAAAGTTGCTATTAGTTCCAGAAAAGTGACTCACCCTGTATATTTGAAAATATTTTTATTGTGTTGTTTAGAAAAAACTGTATAAAATAGCATTTGAGTCAACTTCATATCTCAAGCCGTTTAGCCACAATCGACCGATCCCGCAATAATGACTCACCCTGTACATAATTAATTAAACATCACCATTTAGCACTGATTTTTTCAAAATTCTTAATCATAATATTTAATTTTTCATTTTGACAAAAATTCACCAATGAATTAAATATATTGGTTATTAAATACATTAGCACAAAACAGAAATAGCATGTGAATATGTCACTAAATTCGATAATATGTTACATTTGATTAAAATAAAAAAAATCTGATTTAAATCAAATAAATCGATTTTTTTGATTTTTTTAAAAAAATCACGATTTTTATCCACCCTGGTACGCGGGTCATTCCAAAAGTAAAGAACGTTTTGATCTGACAAGCCGCGCCAGTTTTGCGACCCCTCAGTCAGGGGCGCGGGGGCGGCATTGCGCTCACTGCACCCCCCCCCACTTGACCAGCCCTGCATGTTGTCGTAGTAGTTCCTGACAAGTTTGAAAATAATACACGTAGTTTCTTACTTCCGGTCTGTTTTGCCCAAATTTAAATAAGAATATGTATTATTTATTTTTTAAAGATACACTGTTTATTTTCAGACTTTCTTGTTCATAATGAAATATTCTTTAAAAACCATTAAAAATAATTTTTGTTTACAAATACATGGCATTTCACGAGATTAGTGGTTTTAATAATAACTTACAAACATGATATTTCAAAGAAATTAATTGGTAGGCTGTGGACTCTATTATCCGAACTAATTAGAGATCAAGATGATCCGCATAAACAAAAATCAGGATAATCGAAAGGATACGAAAAGGAATTTAGTATCAACGATTTTTATTAAAATATAATATAGTTTCACAATACATATGTATGTACCTACTACCTACCTAGAGAATTTTATTTTTTTGCAGGAAATTTTAGATGCTAATTTTGTCGCGTGTTGTGTAGCAAATTCGTATAAATTGCTGATTTCTGTTAAAATTATTTGTTTTGTGGAAGACGGATATATTTGGACACCCGGTCATGATAATAGAGGTTCTACTGTTTAAAAATTATTTATAAAACCACAAAAATTTTAACAATTTGTTAAAATTCAATACCATTTTGGACAAATTTGAGGTTTAGACATTCTTGCTTGCAAATTTATTTTATTGATACTTTATTTTTTGTAGTAAGTGCTATCTATACTACATTTTTGTTGTAGGATCATACTATCAGTACATACTAAATTTAATCAAACATAATGGAATCCGACGAGATACCCGAGTGGAACCGAACCGACGAAGTTCTTTTGGAAACACCAGTTTATTCGTGGCACTTCATATTTCAAGTGATATTTTCTGTAACATTTAATACAATAATGTTGGCTGCGGCTGTTTTATTAATTTACGTAATAATTAAGTTTAGAGGATTAAGAACAATCACAAATATCTACATATTACATTGGACAATAGTTGCTGCTATAGAGATACCAAATAGTTACACTATACGAAGATTAGTTGATATAACGATTAATTTTAGTCGATATAAGCCTATAAGTTGTGTAGTTGGTGAATTCGTGATGACATTCTTTACGCTTAGATTTATGCTCTCTGCTTTACTTGTCATTGATTGGATCATACTCGAGTTTTTTCCAGTTAAAGGAATGAGTTTTAGAAAACATTACAAGATTATTATAGGTGTCTGTTGGATTTTGACTCTGTTACAGCTAGTTTTTAATATAACATACTGTATTTTGTACGCACACCCTGTTAATGGTGAAATTATATTTTTCCTGATATTTCTCCTTATTTTAATTATTCACTTTATACGAGGGGTACAAAAATGCAGAAATAAAAGCAGAGGCGCAGAAATACATGGTCTGATGGTGGCTACAATATTTGCTCTTGTTTGGGTAGCCTGTTTAGTGATCACAATAATTTTGGTGCATGCATTTGGGTTGTATGTTGCAGCAGGGATTATTTTTGAGGTAGGGTCTCATTCTAGTCCATTAATTAATCTTCTATTACTTGCTTATTTAAACAAAGATTTTAAGATAGCAATTAAACAAACTTTAAGATGTAAACCGACATCGGATATGAACACCACAGCGACTTATCAAAATGTTGATGATAGGTCAGCAAAAGACAATGTAACTGTGAATTTACCTGCACCAACTGAAGCAATTTAATAATAAATGGCTGAAAAATGTAGAAATTTGGGAAAATTGGAAAAATGTGATGATTTTATGGTTGAAATTATATTTTTCTTAAATGTTTAAATTTTAGTTTTGTAATTATAAGAATAAAACACCTAAATTTTTCTGTTATTACCAAGGCGGTAATGACTTTTTGGTTTTTTAGGTTCATCCACACGTTACTATATGATAAGTTTTGATTTAAGTGTTAATTTAAAAATACAAGCTTTTTGCTATATTACAAGTGTTTTTTATGTGATTTGTACTTTTATATTTTTGAAATAATAATATTTAAATTTTTTAATCGTCTTATTCTGGGTTTTTAATTTAAAATTATTTAGTGGGTAACTTTACCAGTAAGTTCAACATTTATAGCCACTAAAAGATAGTTAAAATACTTTTGGATTTAACAAAGAAGATATATGAATATCGAATACTAACAGTTTAGGGCTAAGGATATTAACTCGTTTTCTGTAACTATACAGGATTCCTCAACGAAAACTTTACGGCCTAAATGCAGAAAAGATAAAGTAAAGCTTCGACAACCACCTTAAATATTACTTTTCGAAAAATCTATCATTAGTTTGTTTCAAAACGTGCCTCCATTTCTGCATCATGTAGGCGTCACGACTACTTTAAATAACTTTTTTATACGACCACTATTGTAAATGACTTTTACCGTGCAGCCTGCATGCCTACATAGTAAGTGGGTCCTTACGCACGGTTAGCAAAAAGCACAGTTTTTTTAAAGAAATAATCAAAGTAGACTTACGTCAAACACTGCATGCCTAGTAAGTGAGTTATAACGCACGGTAAGCAAAACGTACACTTGCCTAGAAATTTCAACGTAGGCTTATGACAAAATTGATAAGAAAATGTATTTACATGTGTATATTAGCCAAAAAGCCGTTAAAATCAAAGGTATTATGTGATCGTAGAAAAAGTAAGCTCCATAACACGAGTTGTAAAGCAATTACGCACAAGTGCGTAATATGTTCTTACAACTTTTGTTATGTAATATGCTATTAAGATACAGCATCAGATTTATTCCAGGAAGGGTATGTACGTCCGATGAACGATCAGCCATCTGCGCAGTATTTATATCACATTCCAGCACAGAGTCTCTGATAGTTCATCAGACTAAACTACTAAATAAAGTGTTAGGCAATTTACAAACTACTTTAAAATAGCGACATTAATTTGTATAAATATTCAAATTCGCAGCTAACTATTTTTTCTAAATGAAAACCTGGCTTTAATGTAATTAAAAGTGCTCTTTTTAATAAACTGGTGCAGCCACCACATGTCTTTTACCATAACTATATTGCATGTATATGTGTGTATAAAATGTTTAAGGCGTCGATTCAGGCGTTCTAACCGTAAATGATAACTGTCAGCATGCGTAGATGACATCTATCAAACTGACGTTTTATACGCGTGTTTATGACATATAAACAACTATAGCGTTGTTTAAAAAACATTAAATTGTTTTAATATCCATTCCTTTTTCCAGGAAAATTTAAGAGTTTAGACAAACGGCATTTTCAAAAAAAAAACAGTTGTTCCATAATTTAAAATATTACCTATAAAAAAATTATTAAGGTTTTTTATAGACCCAAATATCAATATTTATTACCGTTTTTATGCAATTTTCAATTAACGTAACAGCTTAAACACTCTGTATATTAGTTATTATTTGAACAATCAAGTAAACGCACGCAATTTGTAATATATTTTTAAATGCTCTTAAAATTAATTAAAAGAATAAAAAAATTTGCTTAAGACAGGAAAACTATAAGGATCAAGTACCTAATAGATAATTTAGTATTGTAACCAGGGACTGAGAACGGAACGAAAACGAAAACGTTAAACGAAATTAACCGAAATTTTTTTAAGAACGAAAACGAAACCGAAAACGAAATTATTATTTTTCGTTCAAGAACGAAAACGAAATAAATATTTTCCAAAACAGGTTTTAACCGGTTTTGTCGCTATTTCAATTTTATTTGTTAAGCACATACGCGAATTTACCTTCTGTGCTGGGGAGACTCCACGAGGCAGTAAAAATCTCACTTGAAATAAGTGAGCTTCACTTTTCTCCATATATTTACGTGAATATGTATTAACAACTTTATTGTTTATACTTGCAATTTCGTGTAACACAATTAACGGTACAGATATTCTCTATTTCTAATTTGTTTTTTAGATCATCAATATAGAATATACACTTGATTGGATATATATTATCATTGTGTATGTTTTATTTGCGTTTAGACATAATAATAGTAAAATTTATTCTTACTTCGAAAAGGACTAATGTAAAAGAAGATTTATTGGAAGATGTGTTGCTAGTAAGATTTAACGGAATGTGAAAATGTATATATTGTATGGTATGTACAAACTATAAAATTAAAGTTTCAAGTTAATATAAGTTTTTTTTTAATATCTTTTTTATTTATAACATTTAGTAAATTATCCACTTGAATTCATTCTTTTGTCTTTTTAAATAATTACAGCAGGATCTTATTTAATTCAAATGCATAGATTTTTAGTACTAAAACAAATTTAAAACAGCACTTGCTATATTTTCATATTTTTAGATAAAGATCGTGTGTTTTTGCACCTTACGGGTGTTAAACTTAATAAAATGGTTAAATGTTAATGTGTTTAACGATTTGGTAAATTTAATATGGCGATGGTTCGCCAGTCTAAAATATGCTGTCCGTAAGCATCAAACCCCATCGTCATCGTTTATATTTTAGTTGAGACGCAAATATTGTTATCGTATTTATAGAGGGTTGTGGTGACTAGGAAAAAAATTATTTTTTGACGAAAAAAAAAAAAATTTTAAACCGGTTTTAACCGTTATTATTTCGGCTCACGAAAACGAAAAAAGAATTTTTTCGGTTAGAACGAAAAGAACGAAAACGATATACAGGGTGTCCCAGTTAACTTGAACAGCATGGGGATCTCGTAAACGGTAAGAGATACAGAGTTGGTTAAATGGGTGAAAATGATCTATGATTTAAGAGCAACTATTCTATGAAAAAAAATCTTGAAAAAAATCTATAGTTTTTGGGCTATTCGTAAAAAACAAAAAAATGACGTTTTCGATTTTTGCTCATAACTTGCTTATTTAAAATCATACCCAAAATATTTTTCGACATTATTAGGACACTTTTTTGCGTAGAATTGAAATTAGTTAATAAATTTTACCCATCTTCATTTGTTTTTGTTATTTTAACATCAACTTTCTTATTTTAAATACGGGTCGTAGTTGGCTATGACACCATTAAAAAGAGTTTTTTTTTCTCGTTCCATTGATGTATGGGTTGTTGGGTTTATTTTCAAAAATAGGCAAGTTATAGCAATATTATTGTATTTGTTAAGTTTAATCAAAGTGACCATTGGAAAACAAAATAAAACATCACATAAATAAACTAGCTGTACTTAATTCAACACAAAGAAACCTAGTTAATTTAAGATATTTTTCAAATTACATGAAAATTTATGATTTTTCAATTACTATTACGATTGAATCTAAATTATAACATGCGTTCAAAGTGTAGCCCACTCTCCATCGGCAATGCAAATTTGAGATCTGCACTTTGTAGATAACAATTATTTCCTAAGCATATTACTTTCTATTTGATAAAATATTCTTAAAACAGCTTATCATAAAAAGACAATTGAACACAATTAAAAAAATAATATTGGCTAGTTTAACAAAAGTTTATCAAATAAAAAGAAATATGCTTAGGAAAACATGATTATCTACAAAGTGCAGATCTCAAATTTGTATTGCCTATGGAGAGTGGGCTACACTTTGAACGCATGTTATAATTTAGATTCAATGGTAATAGTAACTGAAAAATCATAAATTATTATGTAATTTAAAACATATCTTGAATTATTTAGGTTTCTTTGTGTTTAATCAGGTACAGCTAGTTTATTTATATGATGTTTTGTTTTGTTTTCCAATGGCCACTTTGATTAAACTTAACAAATACAATAATATTGCTATAACTTGCCTATTTTTGAAAATAAACCTAACAACCTATACATCAATGGAACGAGAAAAAAAATCTCTTTTTAATGGTGTCATAGCCAACTACGACCCGTATTTAAAATAAGAAAGTTGATGTTAAAATAACAAAAACAAATGAAGATGGGTAAAATTTATTAACTAATTTCAATTCTACGCAAAAAAGTGTCCTAATAATGTCGGAAAATATTTTGGGTATGATTTTAAATAAGCAAGTTATAAGCAAAAATCGAAAACGTCATTTTTTTGTTTTTTACGAATAGCCCAAAAACTGTAGATTTTTTTCAAGATTTTTTTTCGTAGAATAGTTGCTCTTAAATCATAGATCATTTTCACCCATTTAACCAACTCTGTATCTCTTACCGTTTACGAGATCCCCATGCTGTTCAAGTTAATTGGGACACCCTGTATTTCGTTTTCGTTCCGAACAGAAACGAACGAAATTTTTTTCGTTTTTAGTCCCTGATTGTAACTACTACTTAATGATAGCTTTTAAGTAATCTAATTATCTAAAAATGGTTACCAAAATTTTTAGACTTTTTAATTAAATGACTATAGTAGTTACACATAAAACAACGATAAGTTGTTTTGTTGCAGTTATGCAGTGTACTGCGATTAAAAGGATCTCTTAATAAATCTCCACAATCATTTGAAGTTTTTGAAGCAGATTCTGAATAAAAATACGTTATTGGTATCGATAGATTCGTTAGAAGATGCTGCATTTAAATAACCGCTGGTACCACCAAAGTTCCATTTAAAAAAATTGACTTTTTATCAAAAAGTTGATTCCGCAACCTTCAAAGCCGATTAAAGTAACCTAAATGTTATTTGAAATTACAAAAACGTTTTTTTGGACAATTGTTAACATAATAAAATTCAATTTATGCAGGTCACGGCACCCTTAATAAAAAATAAAATTTAGTTTCAAAAAATGTTTGAGGTTATAAAAACTAACGAAAATAGTGCAGTTGCGTCCAAAATCGCTTCCTCTTTCCAAAAATGTAAAAATATACAGGGTGTTCCATTTAAAATAACAAAGTTGGGATCATTTCCGGCGAAACCGGAAGTGAAACAAAAGTGTGCATGTGCTCAAAAAGCCCGGTTTTGTGCACATATCATATGTTTAAAATTTCATTTATCTAAAATCAAAACTAAAGAAAAAAAAGGGGGTGTCCTACATTTCATTTACCTACACCCGGTATTTGAAAACCATTAAAAATGTCAACAATTAAAAGTTCCTGACTTCTTGTGATTTTGATGACACTTAAACTTGTGCACACACTTATTTCTTGAATTAAACCTGTAGGCTTGGAATTATCTAGAAAATTTATTGTAGCACTCCAAAAATGTTGTCCGTTTGTTACAATCAATAATAATTTTGAACAATTTTGAAAAATTATGAGGTTTAGACATTCTTTCTTCCGATTTTTTTTTAACGATGATTCTTTCTTGGTTGTTAGTAATAGCTATTTAAGGTTATTTTTTTGTTGTAGGATCCCTATATCAAGTCTAAATTTAATCAAACAGTATGGAACACGACGAGATACACGACTTGAACCGAACCGACGAAGTTCTTATGGAAACACCAGTTTATTCGTGGCAGTTCATATTTGAAGCGATAGTTTTTGTAACATTTAATATAATCATGCTGGCCGCGGCTGTTTTATTAATTTACATAATAATTAGGTTTAGAAAGTTAAGAACAATCACAAACATCTACATATTACATTGGGCAATAGTTGCGGCTATACAAATACCATTTAGTTACACTATACGAAAATTATTTGATAACATTGTTGATTTTAGACGACATTACCATATTATTTGTGTAGTTGGTGACTTCCTGATGACTTTATTTTCTTTAAGATTCGTGCTCTGTGCTTTACTTGCCATTGATTGGATCATACTTGAATTTTTTCCAGTAAAAGGAGCGAGATTTAGAAAACATCACAAGATTATTATAGGTGTCTGTTGGGTTTTGACTTTGTTACAATTTGGTTTTAATATAACTTATTGTAATATGTACGAAGCTCCTGTCTATCGTGAAATTATATTTTATCTTACATTGGGAATCACGGTGCTCCTTATTTTAATTATTCACTCCATACGAGGCGTACAAAAATGCAGAAATAAAAGCAGAGATGCAGAAATACATGGTCTGATGGTGGCTACAATATTTGCTCTTGTTTGTGTAGGCTGTGTAGTGATCACAATAATTATAGGGGATGCATTAGGGTTGCATGTTCTAGCAGGCATTATTTTTGATTTAGGCTGTCATTCAAGTCCGTTAATGAATCTTATGTTACTTGCTTATTTAAACAACGATTTTAAGATAGCAATTAAACAAATTTTGAGATGTAAACCGACATCGGATATGAACACCACAGCGACTTATCAAAATGTTGATGAAAGGTCGACGGAAGACAATAATGTTTCAGTAAATTTACATGCACCAACTGAAGCAATTTAAGAAATGTTCGAAAAATTTACAAATTTGAAGATAAATGATGTAAAAATAAAATTTTTAGTCTAGGAAAATATGCTTTGTGAAACAATTATTAGTGTGTAGCCTTTTTTCATTTATTTGTTTGCAAACTTGGCTGATTTAATGATAAATTTAGTAAACAAAATAAGCTTGTATTCTTAGTACCTACCTTGAGTAATAAAACAGCTGCTTAAAATTGTCGTTTAAAAAAATATAAAAACAGTTTTCCTTACAAATTTAGTATTTTAAATACAGCAATTAGAAAATCTTATACAGGGTGAGTCACGACGGACGCCACGGAGTTTTATGGCAAAACGGTATGTATTTTCACAATTCTGTCGCGGTTAGATTATGTAAGTCAATAACGGCTACATTTTAAAAATATTTTCAAACATACAGGGTGCTCCAAAAAAGAGTGGCATATCAAAGTTATACTTTTTCTTATGGAACCCTGTATATTTTTGCATTTTTGGATTCCTCTTTAAATTAACTTAAAAAAATGTACAAGGTTATATGGGTCTAAAGTTAACCATTTTCGTGAAAATTGCATTTTCATAAAAATGCAGTACTTTTAAAAATCTTCAACATTTAGAAACTTTAAAAAGGCTGAATAAATTCGCTTGGAAATTAGACTGACGATAGATTAATTAAAACTTTGAACCACCTACATTTTTAAAATATTATACAGGGCGTTTTTTACGCTTGGTCAACCTCGTGAATTTTTAAACATCGATAACTCATTTTTCTAAATACAACACTCTATATTTTTTTATACAGACTTATACAAAATTTAATTATCTTTCGAAAACACTAAAAATGTTTTTCACTTAAAATTGATATTTTCCGAGATATCGCGATTTTATTGTTAATTATTAGGGCAAAGTGATATTTTCAAGTAGGCTATGAGCGTAGACAGCGGCAATTTAAACAATTGAAAGAAAAAACCAAGAAACTTATAATTGCTGTGCCGATTCCGTTTTGTTTTATACGTACTGACTTTTTAATTTCTTATGGGCGACAAACTTGATTTTCATCTGGTTAGTAGAACTTTTTTTCAAATCTGTTTTGATGTTATTGATGAGCATAAAATTTAGCAACTTTGCCAAATTTGAACCTACCCTCTATCTTCAGTAATAAGCGAGATCCCCATGGTCGCCCTCAAATTTGAATCACCCTGTAAAGTTTGTTTGTTTTTGTTTTTACAACTTTTTTCTCGTTTATTTTTGTTTGTAAAAACAGATATGTAACATTTGAAAAAAATATAATTATACTTTTTACTTTCTATCTAGTGATTCTAGTGTGACACAAATCTAAAAATAATTATAGTATGTATTGTTGTGTGGTTTTTAAAATAGAAACATCTTGTCTAATTAGGCATTCCTGTATTTCTTACCGTTTAATATCCCTGTAGTGTCCCGAATTTAACAATCTTGAATAACGAATACGTCTTGTTTTTGTAAAAAAACATATAGTTTTTAAATAAAAGCACACTTGGCAATTTGGCTAACATAAACGTGAAGATATTCAGCTGGGTCACACCTCTATAGTTCAAAAAATATCAAAAATTATCATACAACAAGTATGTTGCGTATTATTATATTTAATGTTCATTGCGTTCGAAGTTAATTTTGTCAAATTTTAAAAATGTATATGTGATTTTTGTAGTGCTAAATCCTAGATAGCGTGATAAAAGCAGCTTGTACATGCTAAGAATTGATCTGTGACAACTTCTTTGTACATAACAGATACTATATTGATCGCAGATAAATAGCACCTATAAAAATTCGTAGATACCTTTTATATCTTTTAGCTAGGTACATTTTGCTTCCAGTTAAAATACCTAAGCTTAAATCAAATATGATAAAAATTCGAATATTATAAAAATTTCCTTTTAAGCAATAAATTATTAAAACTGATGTTGTTTTAATAAATCTTCCTGTTCTTGTGAAATGCCTTATATTAGATAGTAAACCAAAAATATGGGCCGATCCCTTATCGCAAAGGAACAACAATACATTTTTTGAATTATCAAAATAGCCTGAAAATTTTTATGAAAGTCATCGTATGAATTATAAAACATAAAACTACATATAAATGCAATTGAGGAAATAATAACTCAACAATGCAACTTTCCAGGTTAAGTAATGCTTCGAAAATCAAACGAGTTTGAAATACAAACGATTTCCAGTAATTTCTAGCAATTTTGTACACACTTTGCAACAACTATATTATACAGGGCTTTTTTTTCGCTTGCTTAAACTTGTACAACTTTGGACATCGATAACTCATTCTTCTTAAATACAATACCCATTTTTGTTTGCACAGTCTCATACAAAATTTAATTGTTCTTCAAAAACAAAGTCTGTTTTATACCTGAAATTGATATTTTCCGAGATATTGCGATTTTATTCTTAATTATTAGGGCAACGTAATATTTTCAAGTAGTCTATGAAGGTGGTAATTTAAAACATTTGAAAGAAAAAACAAGGAAGTTATAAATTTATCTTTCCCGTAAATTTTTTTGACATTTTTGTTAACGAATTTTACCATTCTTACTTTTCATTTTTCAATTAAGGCTTTTCAAAATTATTTATGCATGTATTCGTTGAACCAGTGTGATGACAATTACTGAACCCTACAGACTATTTTTTGTGTGTTTACAATACGACTTTCGGTTCAACCAGAAACGGACCCAACCCTAACTCTTTTTTTTTTTTTAATTAGGGTGTTGTATTTAAGAAAAATGAGTTATAGATGTTTGTATATATAGGAATGGGGAAAAATCCTCTTTCTCGTGATGCCACAGCCAACTATGGGTTATATTTAAAAAAATACAACTTTATGTCACAACTCGAATTTCGATTTTTTTTTAAATTGTCCACGCCACTGCATTCTTATCAAAAAAGTGCCTGTAGAACGTCAAAATTATTTTTCATTATTTTCATAAACAAGCAAGATATAGTCATACAACGAAGTCGAAAAATCGAGTTATCGGTGATAACTCGAAAACAAACGACGATAACCAATTTTAGTTTTCACCATTAATTTTTTCTCGAAAAAGAAATCGAGGATGCGCGGTCCGTTTTTCGATACCTCTTATAGTTACCGAGATTCCCTATGAAAACATCGAAATTTGCCCACCCTGTACATGTGTATTGGTGTTTAAAGTTTAGCCAATTGGATGGGGCATAAGAAATACCCTATATATTATTTTAAAATATTAACTATACAGCAACTACTATAACACTATTCTAAACCAAAGCTTAACAGGTAGTCGTTCTTACAATGGATAGTTTATTAAATATAAATATTTTTCTACAGTCCTGTTTCTGTCAATATTAAAAAAAAAACTTGAACTCAAAAGCGATTGATTTAGGTACATTTTTGAAAGAAAATTTAATTTATAATCTAAATTAAGTATTTATTTTCAACACTTAAATGATATCTGACTTGTTTTTTTATCTTTTAAGTGAATGCACCAATAAAATACCATTTGCAATCTACTGATTCTATTATGATTAAAAATTACCGGTTATTTGTAAAAATTTTCGCCGATGAACGGTTATTTCCAATCCCTACTTGTACGTGCCAATTTAATTCTTTTAATCGATTAAGCAAAAATGACACAATTATTTTGTTTAAGCAGAAGAATAAACAATTTCCTTTGCTTTTTGTTTAAATAATTTTTATTTTTTCATTTACATTGAATATTTTTTGCAGATTATACAACTCAAAACACAAGATCATATCATTACTAGAATTCTACTCATTTTCCACAATGGAATCAGAACTTGAGGAATTATTTAATATAACAGATGATTCGGATTACAAGCATTCGATTCCACCTCTCCATATCATTGAAAATGTTATCTACATAGCATCCGGTGCATTACAGCTTGCTGCAGATTTTTTAATAATTTACCTAATCATCAGTTTTAGAAGACTGCGTTCCGTTACCAACATATACATATTAAATTGGACAATTGCCGATAGCATTCATTTCTTCTTCCACCCAGAGATATCCAACATTCTCTGGTTAAGAAATATTGCAGACCTTGAAACGTATAACAATTATAAATGTGTTTTAGTTGCAATAACTTTGGGTTCTTATTTGGCCACATATGTGCTGGGAATGATTCTGGCTTTTAATTGGTGTGCAACTGCGTACTTGCCTGTAGTAAGCAATAGTTGTAATAAAAATTACAAAACAATTATAGCAGTCAGTTGGACGATTTCCGTAACTTACATAATTTTCTACGCAAGCTCTTGTAACGCACGCTCCACAATATCTTCCTTTACTGTTTTTGCACTATATGAATTTCTGTTGCTTTTTATTTTTACCATACACTTAACTAGAGGCATACAACAATGTAAAGGGAAAAGAAGCGAGAAGTGTTATGGCTTAGTGGTTCCTACTAATTTTGTGTTACTTTGGTTGGTGTATATACCTATTAACTTGTATATAGATTTTACCGATGTAATACCTTACCATATACAAACTATGTTGGATATTATTCCTCATATGTGTTCCATTGCTAACGTTTTGTTATTGGCGTACTTAAATGAAGACTTCAAATTTAGTCTTCTGCAAACTTTCCGATGCTTTTCAACATCATACGTTAATGCAACGGTTACATTCGAAAATGTTAACGAACGTCCTGTTGAAAATGGTGTGAGCGAATAATGCGTAAAAGCGATTTTTTACCGGAGGGCCGCGGGTCCTTGGGCGGCTGTCAATGCTTTACGCGGGGGAGGGGGCTTAAAAAACTAATAGAACGTAGGCCCTGTTAAGTTTTAAAAATTTTGCATTTTTTAAAAATATTTTTGTATCATTATCAGGTTACGTTGCCAGACAATCAAATCATACAGTTTCGAATTTCGGTCATACAAACAATTTCTAATGGGCATGGTAAATAATTGTCTTTGTCCTTTTTTCCTTGGAAGCATGTAAGTAAACCGCATGAAATTACTATTAAAGGGATTTAATTAAAAAAATAGGTATAATTGGCGCTAAAATCAGATACAACATCTTAAAATTGTTTTTTTTATCAAAAATAACATTTTCTGAAAAATCAATAATAAAAAACTTTCCCATTTGTTGCACACTTTTTGAATGACGCTGTATAAACTAACTACACTTGACTTTTTCTTATTGGCAACCATAGTTGACTATGGATTCATTAACAGATCAAAAGTTGCTTTGAGAAAATTATTTTGGAATATAGAAAATAAAGTAAAACAACAAATGTTTCGAGTTTTTTTTTTCTGTATAACGTCTGAACTTAAAAACCTAATGCAATTTTTTCAGCTTTGCATTCATCACCAAATTTTCCTACTTTGACTTTAGTTAACCGACCGTAGCTCTAAAGGTGGGCGAGTCTTTATGCTAAACATTTAATTTGAGTCACTCTGTAATCTTGAACATAACAAAACCTTAGCAAAATTTCATCACATTCCTTATCCACGCTAATACATAATAAAGCATTAAAATTTATTAGTAGCAAAAACGTTTAACTTAAATCTCACTTCTGCGTATGCAGTGGCGTAGCGAGAAGGGGGCAAGGGGGTATCGACAGGGCCGTTCACAGAAAATTCGGGCCACCCTTTTAAACAAATTATTTTTTATTCGTCGCTGATGTCATAAATTTTAACAGTATTTGTAAACAATACTTTGTGTATTACCTCGAATCCGGCCCCCTTTGCAACACCGGGCCCCGGGAATTAGTCCCGTCTCCCCTCCCCTGTGATAGGCCCTGGGGTATCGATGCCCCGGGCGCCAGTCTTGGGGGGCGCCGCGAAAGCACTTATTTAAAGCCAAAAAACTAAAATGCCGTTATAATTTTAAAATTTGTTCTCATTTTCATTACAGTGTATTTGAATAAATAATGCAACATTATTTTACTTGAAACCTGAAACAAAACAAAAATACTATGCCCCGGGCGCCGTTTACCCTCGCTACGCCATTGTACGTATGTTATTAAAATTCTTAATAAATATTTTCTAATTTTGAACTTCGCTCATTTGTTGTCGTATCGGTGCAAGTTGGGAGAAGTGAAGGGTACATTACATATAACTTTCAGAGTGCATAACAAAAAATCATTCTTCGAACGCATGATAACCTTGTACTTTGGCTTTTAAAAGATATATTTGTTGAAGATAAACTCATGAAATAGAAAATTGTAATAAATTTGTACTAAATGTAGGATTGACATAACTAAAACTTTGTTTCGGTAAAAATCTGGCTTCACACTGGTTCGTTATACTTTGTATCAAATTGATGTGCAAAAAAGAATATATCACCAAGCCTTTTCAACGCCAATCATTTTTTGCGAATAAAAAAATCTATAAAACATACAAGTTAGTATAACTCATTCAAAATTATTATTGCGCATGTATATTGGATTTTGTTTGTTTGATAGCTTTCACACAAATTGGTCTTGCAGTCTGTTTGTTTGTTAGTTGCATTGTATTAATTATATTGAATATCATGAAGAAATAAAATATTTGGAATGATCTTTTTTAAGGTTTTTTTTCTGTCTATCATGATGAGTAGTGCATGTTTCTAATATTGGGACAACTTTTTTTGCACACCCTGTATATGTAAATCGTTCAACTGTTGTGTAGTATTTATTGTTGGTAACGTTTCAACCTGAAGAATATAACACTGTAAAAATAATAAAAATGTAAAATTACATGTTGCAACAAATTTCTTATCTACCTACTGACGTGTCGAAAAATCAATTGAATTTTAATTTAAAAAAAAAAGACTTGAACCGAAACGAACTTACCTAAACCGGTAAAATTGCGTCGAACCGGAACAAAACCCAAACCAGTCTAATATTACCAACTACGAATCGAAACTAAACCGATTTTTTTAAAATCTGTTTTCAACCCATTTTATACAAACAGAAGAGTGACCGCTTAGCGATCAGATCCTAAAAAAAATTCTCTAAAGCTGATAGAACATCAAGTGATGACAGTGTAGTACAAATTCGATGGGTATCTCTCAAGATAGAGAAACAGTTAAATTACTAAAAATGTGCAGTTTTTTGAGACAAACTTAGAACCGTTTTCAGAACAATTGTTATCAAATTCGGTTTTTCAGTTACTAGCAAAAAACTGTTTTTTTTTGTTATATTTACAATGTGTTATATCTCCGTTATTGTTGTTAATATCGAAAAAAAAATTATTTTAAGATATTTTTATGTAGGTTTTAATGGCACAATTAATAGTATATTTTACAACAAGAGGTAAGAGTCCAGTTTTTTTCGTGAGGTGAGATTTACAAATTTCACGAACGAAAAAAACTGATTTCATCTCGAGTCGTAAATGCTATTTTTTCTACGAATTTAAAATTATACTATAGAACGGAAGTTAATGTAAACGAACTAAATGACAATACTTATTAGATAGTAGTATAAAGTAGAAGTATTAATTAATCATTTCATTTCCATAGCGACACTACCACACTGACATTGACAGAAATAAAATTATAACCTGCAAACGAAATATATTTAATATTAATTTTTGTACAATTCTTAGGCTTTAATATAAAATGGTACATTAAAATTAAATTATTTAATAAGAATATTAACGCAATTTTAGTTTGTTATGAGTTTAAGTTAAATAAAATTCGTAAATTTTACAATTTGATTTTGACATTGACATTATTTTCACCACTAGACTAGTGGCGAAAATTAACTTTCGCCACTAGTGTAAAAAAGTAAAACTTTCATGTAGAGCAGGCAGTGAGAAAATGACAACTTTCACATACATGAGTAGAAAAAAATATTTAACTCTCGCCGTTAAAAATTTATGGCACAAACCTTTTTTTAAATAGAAACTATAGTTGGCTGATCTCTTTAAATTTCTTATATTTTTACTCAATAGAAATATATGTGTTGATGTGGTTATTTTTATTAATACGCAAGTTAGAAAAGTTGCTACATTTTTTTTTGGTGATAAACTGGCATATTTTAGAAAACTGTTGAGTTAGTCTCAAGAAACTGCACATTTTTGGTAACTTAACTGTTTTTCTATGTTAAATATTAAGCGAGATTCCAAATTCGATGGTATTACATGGGTATCTCGCTTAATAGTCAAGATAGAGAAACGGTTAAATTACAAAAATGTGTAGTTTTTTTGGACAAACCGTTTTCAAAAATATTCGGTTTTTGAGTTATTAAAAAAAACTGTTTTATAATGTGTCATATCTCCCTTGTTGTTTTAAATATCGAAAAAGTTTATAAAAATTATTTTTAGACATTTTTATGTAGATTTTGATAGTATTTACTAAAAAAAAAAACTTTTTACGCTCGCCGTTCAAAAGATATGACACAAACTCACCTTTTTTTAAATGGAAGCTATAGTTGGCTATGACCTATTTAAATATCTTATTTGTTTCCCTTTCCAAAAATACAAGAGTTGATGTAAGTATATATTTTCAATAATACGCAAGTTACAAGGGTTTTTTAATTTTTTTAAAGATGAGAAACAAAAAGTAGACTGTGAAAACGAAAAAAAAACAAGAAAAACCGGAAGTGATATCTGAGAATTGTTCTGAGTTGGTCTCAAAAAGCTGCACATTTTTGCTAATTTAACCGTTTCTCTATCATGACTATTAAGCGAGATGCCCATGTAATCCCATCGAATTTGGACCACCCTGTAGAATGAAGTTGGTAATTTTGTTAAATAAATAGTTAACAATGTTTTCTTTATGATGTTTGTAAATAAAATATTTTACATCGATAATTCGTTTGAAAATGTAGGCACTCACAGGGTTCACATCAGCAGGGCATCTTATGATGATAACGACATTGCCAAATTCGTTTCATTGGGCGATATAATAGCCGATTTTTTAAAAACACTATGTGACATAAATAACATAAAGAAATAAAGAGTTAACCTCGCAACCAGAAGACTGGATCGCTTATTAAAAAAATGTACAACAGTTAATAGTGCCATAAAGCAAAAGCTGCTTAATGCTTGAAATATTTACATACAATAAGAAACAATCACATTTTCAACACCTTTGTGAAATATGAAGAATGTTTAGTTGCAAGTTCGCGTGTTGAGTGGAACACATTAAAATGTAAGTAAAATTTGGTGTTTAATTTTAATTTGGTATAAAATACGAACTACTTTGTAGTGTCGGTGCTTTTACTGGCAAACTTTATAGTCCAATATTCTTACACTTCCAGTTTATCTGTTAAGAGAACAAGGATTTACATTTTTAAGACATTTTTTAATTCAAGAACCACAACAAATTAATTTTTTTGCACTTTTTGAATAAAAAATAATACGCACGCGAAACTTAAATTCACATTCATAAGTTGAGTTACATTTATTATTATTAAATTTTAAAAAAATTAAACAGTACCAAAACAACAAACATAATAAAACTTCAGTTTTAAAAGCTATAAATACATATTACAAACAAATCAATAATTAAACTGATATCGGCTATATATTTTTAAATTATCGGTACCGTTTAGACAAGGCCTTACATTGATATATTTATCATATCGGTCTTTTGTTATTCTAGAATTTATTAATAATAAGACGTACTACTATTTTCAAAATAACAAAGTTAAAGCCCCCGTTCCCTCTATCTACAACGTCTAGTATATATATTTAAGACAATCTCTGCACGTTCGATTTTGCGTTATTAATAATAACGTTTACAGCTACATGATAAACTGTGAGTGTATTTTTAGCAACAACAGAGAGAATTAATCAACACGAACGTGAAGCGTATGTAACAGTTTAAAAATAGTAACACTTTTAATTTGGTGAGATAAATAATTTTGTAAATATAATTAATGAAATTTATATTTAAAATATTTAAATCTTATGCTGTTTTTCATATGTAGCATAAGACAGTAATGCAATTTTGAAAAGATTTTACTTCGCAACATAAACAGTTTTAAGGATTCTGGATCATGTTTCGGTTATTTTTGCGATTTTATCTGTGTGTGTAGAGCAGGATGTTGTCTTTGTGTTTGCCTAGATATTTGGTGGGATTAAAATAAATTGTTGACGAATCACCAAAACATTTATTCTCAAAAGTGAGACGGATATTTAAAAAGCTGAAATATTTGACTGTAAAATTATAAGTAAAAAAAGATATTTCTACTTTATTTATTGCAATTAATGTTGCATTCAAAATATTAGTCGGTTATATTACGTAGTTTTGAATATAAATAATTTCTGAAATGTTTAAATAATTAAATGATGACTTGTATGAAGTAAAATCTTTAAAAGTTACGAAATTCAACTTTATTTTAATGTAATGAAGATAATCGTTCGGTTATACCAAAATAATTGAAGTTTTATGATATTGCATGCTCTTGGCTATTTGACTATGTAAAATAGTGTAATTTTTTCAAAATATTAAGATCGTACTGAGTAAAGTCTCCCCACACTACGAAATACGCGGAATATGGAGCTTTTAAGCACTGAGCTATAATCGTAGTTTATACAAATCTATAAACCCAAAGAATTGTATATAGTATTCTCCCAAAGCAGTTGGTCAATATTTATCAATATTTTTGCAAAATTAACGTCAACAATGTCATATCAAAAGTGCCTTGTGTAAAAAACTATTAAGACGCTTTAACTGATTTGACTGATGCTATTATAACCATAAATAGATTTCTATTGTAACACATAGTACGAAAATGCCTCTTAATTTGTATTTTATTTGCAAAAAAACTCTTGTATAAAAAATATTTTTTGCATGTGTGTCAATTCGTAATTTTAATTATTGATCTAACATCTCTTACTTATATTTTTTGTCAAAACAAATTTATTAGAAGGAATTAATATAGTTAACAAAATTATAGTGCAGTTCTGCAATTACAATATTTATGTTATTATCTAAACAAAAAAATATCTTAAGAATATTATTTTCCAATAGTGCAAAAGCCTCCAGAACTGTATGTGAATTATTTGTTTGTATTTCAAATTTTAACCTCGATAGTTTCATACAAATGGCTGCGTGTTTAACATTTTTATTTTCCTAGTAGCCAATGCATTTAAAAAAATTATATTGCCATTAATCTGCTCTTCCCACCGGACAGTTTTTTTTTTCTTTCATTTAATCGGTTTTGTTTGTGTGCTAAGTTTTAAGATATCTACGCATGGTTAAGCATTTACTGACATTGCAAAACACTATAAATAAAGAAATTTTAGTATTCTTGAAAAGTTTACGAGACGAAAATCTCGAATCTGGTTAAGCAATTCATCATAAGTTTGTTTTTTGTTAAAGTTATTTTTCTACATAAATTAATCACTAAATATAATTCAAGCTTTTGCAAACCATATTCTATTAGCATTTGTCAAGTGTAGCACATCGCAAAGCCTAATCGATATAGAAATATGAATCCTTTTTGTAATATTCTTCTTACTTACGTTTCAACAAAAATTTGTTTTAAGTATCAAGCTTGTTATTACTTAATTATATTATGAATTCTATTTGAGAGTGTTTTTCAACCTGTGTGCCGCGGCACGCTTTTGTGTCGAGAGCATCCTTCAGTGTGCCGCAAAAAATAAAATAATGTACTATTACGTATGTCCGAGTTACACAAGAAAATGCTATTTTTTCAGTAAAGCAATTTGTATTCTGTGTTTATTTCAGCGACTACATTTGATTTTGCAAATTAGCATTTTCGGCTGTTTTGGAAAGGATACCCAGCTTAACACACTAAATAATTTACCATGATAAAACCAAAATTCGCTCTCTTCTTCGAATATGTTGTTTCGATTTTAAAAATATAGGATTATGGACAATATTTGCAAATAAAAATAAATTAGGAACGTTTTCTTTAACAGCAAAAACAAATTTTAAATTAATAGTTTAATAATTGCAACTTTGCACTTACTAGAAACAAAAGTAGGACTTTACATCCCATTCCTTGACACAAAAAAAAATTATGAAATCCATTTACAACATAAAGCATGCTACGTTAAAAATAAAATCTGCAGGAGGAAATTGATGAATTCCACAATGACTAGGTAGTCGTTGTTTATTCATTTTGGTAATAATAATATTAGCAAGTTTTGGATTAAAATCAACATGACTGTCAAGGAATTTTTGAAAAAGCCTTTGGAATATTATTACCTAATATTTTTTTAGGTCGTTTTTATGCCAAACAGTTTTTTTTTGCTCTAAATTATATAAAAAAAGTGGAAAATAGAGAGATTTCGAACGATTGTAGAATTACGTACCTATGCTTATTCACAATACAACTTCCACTTTTTTGTAGCAGGACTATAACAGTCGAAACAAAAACTTATTTTAAAGCGAATATTCCATATCAATATCAACATGGGTCCATAAGCACTTCATTTTAAAGATACAGGGTGTTGAAATTTTCAAAAAAATATCGCTAATTTTTAACCGTTTCTCAACCAGTAAGAAGTAATGACCGATTTTTGCAGTTTATAATAACAGTACATGCTAATAATGCTGAAAAAATGTCCGTTTAATTAACAATTAATGAGCATTTACTCTGCAATTTGCAATTTTCTGCTTTTCGCAATATTCTTAGATCGAACTTATGCGCAAATTATTCGCGAGAATAGTAAAATAAATCAAATTTCGCGCCAAATGGTGGTAGATACAAAAAAAAGCCAAGAGACACTTTTTGTTTAAAATCAAATGTTCTACCCAAATTCGCTTTGATTTTAAACAGGTCCGTACTAGTTTTTTATAAAACTTATTGAAACTGAACCTCCACATCTCCGCCACTGGTTGCCTGTGGGGCTTGACATTCACACCGAATGTGGTAACCTGTAAGGGGGTACGGTATACTAAACTTGGTTTAAATATATCTACTGTTTGAGCACCTATTAAAAATAATCGACACTTTTTCGAAAATTTCAACAGCCTGTATCTTTAAAATGAAGCGTTTATGGACCCATGTTAATATGGAACATTCGCTTTAAAACAAGTTTTTCTATGGACTGTTAAGGTCCTTTTACAAAAAGTGGACCACCCTGTATTTATAATTTTCTATTTATACGTTTGAAAAAATGTTTAAATTAATAGCAAATTAATAATTACAGTTTTCCTGTTTTTTATTTATGACGTTTGGTATTTATCAAATTTATTTTACTACTCTTCCTACTTCCTACATGTTTCGTTGATTAGATTTTTCAACTTCTTGAGCGCTACAATATTATTTTTATAATTCATTTTTCATAGAGAGTTAACAAGTTATTTTTATACTTAAACAGCTGCTTAAATAGCTAAGATAACTTTAATGTTGTGTGTTGCTGTCCAGTTATTGTATATTAGATAGCAAAAATTTAAATTAATTTTAATTATTGCTACTAGTTTTAGTTAAATCTATTTAGGAACAATAGTGACATCTCTTATGCAGAAGTGTAAAAGTAACAAATGTTTTGAAAAAAAAAGTTGTTTTATAAATTTTTTTATCATAAACTGGTTCTTAGACGAACATTTTCTATAAAATAGTAAGAACACTTTGAACGTGTTGTGTGCTGTTTCCAATTATTTTATATTTGATATCAAAATTTTCAAACTCATTGCTATAAAATTAAAAATCACTCTAATTGTAAGTATTCTAGCTGTTCAAGTATAAAAATAACTTGTTAGCTCTGTATGAAAAACGATTTATAAAAATAATATTGTAGCCCTGAAGAAATTGAAAAATATAATCAACTAAACATGTAGGAAGAGCAGTAAAATAAATTGAACTAAGAAAATAAGCCTGTTTAAATCAGTTAATCAGCCTATCGGTTTTTAATAAACTAAACTTCATTAATAGCAAAAAGTATATTATAATTGAATTAAAAATACTAATACAATGATATAATATAGTGTGCCGCGAAATTTTTGTGTTGTTAAAAGTGTGTCGCGACATTAAAAAGGTCGATTAACACTGATGTACTTATGACTTAACTGTTGCTAGTTTTTGTTGATTTTTTTAAAACTTTTTTTATTATTCACAAGTCACAACTGCTATTTTTACAATACCGTTCTAAAGTTAATAGCTGATGAAACAAACCCCGTAAGTTATGGTTTTGTTTACAAACTAACACAGATTTTTGTTTCAGCAAACTACGAGCATATTCTTATAAATTTTTGAAGAAGAAATAAAACATAAAGAATAACCATGGATCCAGATTTCATCGCAAACATCAGCATGTCGAACGACACCGTAATAACACCCGACGATACCCGCAAGATAATCTGGTGGGAGATATTATTATTTATTTCGACTGTCGTAGGAATCGCAGCAGACATGTTAATAATCTACATTACCTTCCGATTCCCGAGGATGCGAAATGAAATCAATATTTATATAGCCCACTGGGCCATCGCTGACTTGATAGATTTGTTGTTCTCACTAAGTACTTACAGGTTGTACGCATTTATCGAAGATTTAACGCTACCGTACGGATTTCTTTGCTTTCTGGCGGAAGTGGAAGAAGCTTGTCAACTAGCCATGTGTTTATTTTTAACGCTCATGGTCTTTGACTGGTGCATTTCACTTTGCTGCCCATCATTTCACGAAAAGTACAAAAACTATTACAAAATCATTATATATTCCGCTTGGTGTGTGTCCATGGCCAGCTTCATCCCGTCTTTTGTAACTTGTTTAAATTTTACCCACATCACCGTATCGTTTTATACTTCATCGTTTTTATACGCGGTGCTTTTGTTATTTTCGTTTGTAATCGTGTTCATGAAGATCATAAGACGGTGCCAGAATAAAGTAAGCTACAAGACAAACAGGGGTTTACTTGTAGTCAATGCTTTTGTGCTGTTAAATTTGAGTAACTGGCTCTTTTTGCTTTCGGTTCCTTTACACATTGAAATGTATTTAAGTTACTTCACTTATTTCGAATCGATAATTATAGCCATTTTGTTAGCGATTTACGATAAAGACTATCAGGGATACTTCAAGCAAATTGTTACATGCACAACTTATATCGACCAGAAGTTAGACTTTGATGTTAATCATATTCATAATGCCGAACTTCTTCCGCCACCAGAGGCTATACATCACGACCATACTTGAAATTTGCAAGTAGATATTCAGCAATATATCGATAAGTTAGATAGAAGTTCTATTTTTTAACTTTTTATACAAAAATAAATAATGTATAGTTTAATAAAGCGTAAGTACTTATTTTTTATCATTTAGTACGAAGAATTTGTTGCTTTTATCTTAAACACAAAACATTATTTTAGTAAAAAATCTTTTATTTCATATTACACAAGAGATAAAACAGTTTTAAATATTATAATGTATAATTTAATCTATTTTGTACAGTACACAACGCAGTAAGGATCGACCCATAAGCAAATTGGTCGTTTACCGAAATCGGTCCTAGTGTCACATATGATTCATTGGGCTATACAGTGATTCTCAAACTTTTTACTCTGAGAACCCCTTCCCACAGAGGACCCTAATGAATTGTTTTGGAAATAATTTTCGTTTTCAAGTTTACTGTAGTTTTTTCGTAGTAACGTAATGTTTAGATAAGTAATAAAATTTGTTATAAATAATAAAATAAATAGGTAAAAAAAACACAAAAAAAAATAAAACGGCTCTGGGGTCCTCTTCAGAAAACTCGGGGACTTCCAGCGGTCTACGGCCCACCCTTAGAGAAATACTGGGTTATATGATTAATAATTATTTAATTAATGCATCATATTGTTTATTGTCACTCAATTTTAGTTGGTTTCTTCCTGATATGCGTAAAATTAATAAAACAATTAGAAAAACATTTAAATCTTAAAATGCAAAAAATAGATTATGCTTATAAAATGGAGAAGACTCTTATCTTCCTGCATTATAATTTAAGAGCACTAGAATTTAATTATTATTATTGTGATTATTTTTTTTATATTATTTATTTATTAAAAGTGTTTTGAATTATTTAATTTTTGTTGTTATATTTTAGGATATTTTTCTTTGTTTTCATGACAGTTTAAAAATTACCTATGTGTTTCTTTACTAAAATATTTACTTTATGTTTTGTTTTTTGTATCAATAAATAGCTATGTCTGCAATCCCACATTAAAAATCAAAATAAAAGCTAAAAAAGGAAACTTCTAGCATAATTCGATCAGCAAGAGCCGATACGGCAGATTACCGATTATCCATCGATTAACTGGTGCATCCTTAAAATACAGTGTTCATATTCACATATTCTTTATACCTAATCGGTCAAAAACATTTTCAAAGATATTGCTTTTTTGATCTAACAACTATGTTGTACTCCTATGCAATAATTTTATTTCCAGATGCCTTTTGTATACCGGGTGATTCAGTTTGACTGTCGCACCCCTATAACTTTGTAAGTATTGATAATAACCCCAACAACCCTTATATATTCGAAATCAGCGAGAAATTCTCTATTAAGTGATGTGTTTTTGTTACCTCTACGATGACGTATGTCAAATCCGCGATAGGCAACTGTTTTTTTTAAAATTACATAGTATACATTTTGTTGTTGATTCGGATAGAGAATTTAATTTTGAATCCGACCATGTACTCAAAAAGTAGGCACACATTAGAAAATTTTCGAGAAAAATCAGTTCAAAGTTTATTCAAGTTATAGCAAACAGTCTATTTAACATAACAAAAAACAATCAAATCTTAAAAATTATACGGTAACTATCAATGAAAATGTATTAAAAATTATTTTTTTATAAAAATAAAAACAAATAATAAACGCCGACATAAAAAATTAGATTTTAATGTATTCAAAATGGCCGCCACTGCTGATTTTTCTCTAATTTTTTTTAATGTATGCCTACTTTTTGAGTACATGGTCGGATTCAGAATTAAATTCTCTATCCGAATCAACAAAAAAATGTATACTATGTAATTTAAAAAAAAAAACAGCTGCCTATCGCGGATTTGACATACGTCATCGTAGAGGTAACAAAAGTACATCACTTAATAGAGAATTTCTCGCTGATTTCAAATATATAAGGGTTGTTGGGGTTATTCTCAATACTTACAAAGTTATAGGGGTGCGACAGTCAAACTGAATCACCCGGTATAGAGTATCCTATACTTTTATCATTTTTGGTACCCTTCATAATAATGTATGAAAAATTGAGATGTTTAAAAGTAGTTATTTATTAAAAATGTAAAATCAAATATATTTTGATGTTTTTTTTTTACTATTTATAATACATTAAAACTAATACCACTTTCTAGAAGCAATATTTTATTGTCTAATTTTTGGTACCATTAAACTTATTGTTAGTATTTGAGTTTCGCCGTCATCAGTTTTTGGGTTCCTAATCAGATCGTGTTTAAATTTGCATTATTAATAAAAAGTAGAATTAAATATTCTTATTACAATGATGTGACATACACTTGGCACAAAATAACTCCAAATTTATATTTAAATGCTTTTATACAAATTTGCTTTGACATAAAAAGTAAAAGTTGTAAAATATAAAAATTGTTTTGTATCAATTTCGACCATTTCGAGTATCTAATAGTTGTGCAACTTTAATTCAAACCTTAACTGAAGCTGACTGCAAAATATTACGTATGAGACTATTATGTCAACAAGTTAGTAAAGTTCTAAAAATCGCCAAATTTGAATGAATATGTTAAATGGTTTGTTTAGTAGTACAGTAGTGTCATGTTCTACCGTGTACTCGTTTATATGTAATATCCGGTCTACATAATTCGTTTATGTAATGTGTTAATAAAATAACGCGAACTACACCGAATTAAAATTACGTCCGTTTGCATTAAATAGTGTTAAAACCTATCCAAAGGTTTGTGATACAAAATAGCTTTCGTCACAACAAGTACATTGCAGTTACAGTTACTAAATGCATATCAATGTTTGATAGACTACTGGCACAAATTTAGCAGTATTATAAAATCATTAACAAATTTATACAAACGCTGATTTAACGGCGTAGATACAAGTTTTATGAAAAAATGTTTTATATACCTAAAGTTTATCGCAAATTGTTAGCAGCGTTTTCATACTTCTGGCCTACCCTGTATATGTGTTAATGAAAAATACAGGTAAAATCTGCATTTTTAGAAGTGTTTGTTTTAGAATATTTAAATATTAATCCTTAAAGACATTATTTATTGCACCTTTTGCCTGAAGACTTGAACTGTTTTCGTTTGGCTGAGTCACTTGTGGGCCAATGATTTCTAGGTACTCTTTATTGATGGATTCACGAAATACGTAACAAACACACATCTCATTTAAGTTTTTTAATATGTTGTGTATACATATATAAAATCAAAATTGCACAAAAAAAATCAAGCCACAAAGCTAAAAATCGACGAACACAGCGACAATAAATTGCCAAACGATTTTTTTAATCATCCTTACGAATACTAAAATCTGCAATGAAATAATTTTTTGGATGTGAATAAATTACAGTGTTTCATGATCTACCTACGCGATTAAATTATTTTTTAAATACAGGTGTGTATTCAAGCGGCAAGTCATATTACTCAGAAAAGCTATCGAAATATTTAAAAATTAAATATAGGCTCCATTTAAAAAAAAATTAATCATAGGCATTAGAATTTACGTATTGTTCATCAGAAAGATTTCCAAAATGTGTCGAAAAATAATATTATATGTTGAAGAAAAAACAAAATATTAGTTGACCTTAGAAAACATAGCTTTTACTGTTTCTTAAGGCTCGTTTACACGGTGCTTGATATTCGCTTCACGGCACTAGGGCCAGATTGCATTAAAGTTGAATTTGGAATTAACCCCGGGATTAAACCACGTTAGCCCTAGAACTAGGCAAATTCGCAGCATAGTTGGCGCTAATGTTGCCTAGTATCAGGGATTAACACCAGTGCTACTTTGGGCCTAGGTGTTCAGCTGTTCGCACGTATTGATTTATTTGAATATCGCGACAATTAATACCTCAGTTGTCTGGAAAATGGTTGCACTTGTATCTACAGCAGCGGATGTTATATAACAAATAATTATTATAAAGGTTAGAAAAAAAAAACACTGATATTGTTGAGAATGTTCTAAAAACGTAAGCACGACTAATAAAGACACGACAAACTGAAAATCGATGACAAATACGCGCTGACAAAATGTAAAAGTATCAAAAGTTGACAGTTGATGCCAGTGTCACGACATCGCCACTGTACCGGTATTAAACCTCACGACACTATGTGGTATCACGACATGAGTTGTTCAGACAACGCCACTATTACGCCATACAATGCCACGGCATTTGGTGTCACACTTTAGTGTCACCATAAGAACGACGCTTTAATAGTTAGAAAATCGTAAATAGCCAACTGTATAAATAATCTCTTTTATAATAAAACAGATAGCCACGGAATATCATGCACATTGGGCTACATGATGTATACAGGGTACATCAATAATTTGGACCATTATAAAAATCTAGCTTTGTAGGTATAAGATGCAGACCGTAGAAATGCCATTAAATTAGCAGTAAGTGATATACAACAAAACTCAATCCTCAGCAATAGCCGGAAGTTTTAAAAAATGTAGAGTTCATAAGTTCATTCAACAGAAAAAATATAAGTTTGTGATTTTCTATCGTACTTAACTATCCTTTGAAATTAAAGATATTAAAAATTTGATTTTTTTACATTTTGATCGTTTCTCTTGCCAAATAATGTAATAATAGAAGAATGTTCATGGCGCACTTAGTTTTAAGGATAAAACCTATGTAGAAAGGCTATATTAAGGTTTTACTTAAATCTGTGTCTTACATTGCACCAAACCCAACCGGTTGATGGATGACGTCATTCACCGGTGAATTTGTGATTGCTTAGAAAACGCGGTTAAATGTAAGACACAAGTGGTGGAACCGTGATTGTTTCTAACCTAACTTGACTTGTCGTCGTATAAGACAGTATGATATACAATAATAGCTGACTACCCCTTCCACAATCACCAGAAAAACACCGGCCTCGAGTTAGGTGGATTAAATGGCTACCAATGGCACCGAAAACTTCCCACCGGTGTAACACAAAGACGCGATGTGCCCACCACACTTCAACCGATTGAATGTAAGACAGTTTTTATGGCACCGGTGGCATCGCCGGTGGAATGTAAGACGCACGGATTTTTTTTTCTTTTCTCTTTTTAATTATGTCATAAACAAGAAAATACATTCCATTGTCTTATATTAACAAAGAAAATTATGTCAATGATAGAAGTGGCTTTTGTAATGGTTGCTATGGTTGCTATACAAATACTAATATTTTTAATTGGCTCAAACGAATTCGATGGGAAAAAATTGATACCATCAGTTTGTTTGGCATGCAAAGTTATCACAATGCACTAAAAATTAGATTATTATCATTAGAACTGGGTAAGATTATCAAATACAAAATTGTAAACTTTCATTTTGTGCTTCTATGAAGTTTTTAAAATATCTGAATATCGCTATAGATCCAGCGCTATGGCTTTTCGCTAATGTTGCTATGTTATAGTGGTCTGGGTTAAGAGGTACCAGGTACACCCTGTATAAAAGTTAAGTCACAGAAAGTTATTCTGTGTAATAATGTGAGTTAAATTATGTTGTACCTATTATATGTACAGGGTGGTCCAAATTCGATAGGATTGCATGGGTATCTCGGTTAATATTTAAGACATAGAACCGGTTAAATTACCAAAAATGTGCAGTTTTTTGAGACAAACTCAGAACCTTTTTCAAAAATATTCTATTATTTTCGGTTTTTGAGTTATTGAATAAAAAGTGTTTTTTTGTCATATTAATAATGTGTCATATTTCCGTTATTGTTGTAAATATCGAACATATTTATGGTTATTATTTTTAGATATTTTTATATTTAATTTGATTACACTAAAAAAAAATTTTCACGCTTACCGTTAAAAAGTTCTGACACAAACTTACCTTTTTTTAAGTGGGAGCGATGTTTGGCTTTGACCTATTTAAATTCCTTATTTTTTTCTCATTCCAAATATATAAGGGTCGATGTATTTATTTTCAATATTACGCAAGTTATGAAGGTTGTTTAGTTTTTTTTTTTAAAGAAAATCATAGTAGGCTGTGAAAACAAAAAAAAACAAGATGTAAAACCTTATAAAACTCATGTGGTACAAGTTACCAAGGTTTTTTTAATTTGTTGTTGATATAAACATTGTAAATCTTTGAACATAAGATAACAACAACATAGTCGGAATCAGCAGTAATGTAGGTAGTATATTGCTGTTTATCTTATATTCAAAAATTTTTGATGTTTATCTCAACAACAAACTTAGAAACCATGGTAACTGGTGCCACAAGAGTTTTATAAGGTTTTACACCTTGTTTTTTTTTTCACAGCCTACTATGATTTCTTAGAAAAAAAAACTAAAAAACCTTCATAACTTGCGTATTATTAAAAATAAATACATCGACCCCTATAAATTAAGAATGAGAAAAAAAGTAAGGAATATAAATAGATCATAGCCAACTATCGTTCCTATTAAAAAAAAAGTAAGTTTGTGTCATAACTTTTTAACGGCGAGCGCAAAAATTTTTTTTTTAGTATAATCAAATTAAACATAAAAATATCTAAAAATAATCTTCATAAATATTTTCGATATTTACAACATTAACTGAGATATGACACATTAACCGAAAATGATAAAATATTTTTGAAAACGGTTCTGAGTGTCTCAAAAAACTGCACATTTTTGGTAATTTAACCGTTTCTCTATCTTAAATATTAACCGAGATACCCATGCAATGCCATCGAATTTGGACCACCCTGTACAAGGCAATTGATAGATACAATAATAAACGTTCCGTGAAGTTTTCAATTTTTACGTATGATCAAGCGTATTCGGCCATGAATGTAAACACACTTCAATTTAACGGAAACATTGTCGCTAGTACAAATGTAAAATTATGGAAAAATTGGCATTTCTGGCGATAATTTGTAACCGTTTATCAAGAAAACAAAACAAAACATGTATTTGTTTGTGCATGTTATACGCATTAATTAAGTTATGAATTTAAAAACAACGTAGTCTGTGATTAATTGTCCGGCTCACTCGATTATTACCAATAAAATAACATCTTTACAGCGCATAAATAATCAAACGATGTAATTGCAAGTTAGTAAAAAACCATTTGTAGATGAATAACAACGATAAATGGACCACGACGTAATGCTGTATACGTCCGGCTAACGTAATCTTTCATTATTCAATTGTAAATTGCTTTGTTCCTTGATGACGTTACGTAAAGTTAATATAGTTTTGCTGCAAAAACATAAATTATATCTCATATAATCTATGTAGTATATTAATACTAGTTTTTAAAAGGTGTGTACGTGTGTTCAGGAATATAAAAAAAACGCAGTTACGAAGGGTAAGTTCTCAGTTAACTTTGTGTTCTTTAAAAATTAAATGTACCTTATGAAAATATGTACTTACTTACGGTTTTTATTTTATCATTATCAATTGATGTGCTGATCCATCAGTACCTGTAATAATGAAAAAGAATTTGTTAGTGAAATTAATTTGAGGAATGTTTTGTTTATAATAGAATTGGTTCAAGGTAATGCAGTAATGTACTTAAAGAAATTGGGTCCGTTACGTTTGCAAATACGAGAGCACTAAATATTAAATTTTTTGAATACAATTAAAGAAAATTTAATTGTAAATTACAATAAGCATTATGAAATAATTTAATTAACCATTAATTTTTTCAAAAGCGCCTTTTTTTTAACGTTTTAAGCATATACAGGGTGTCCCCGTTATCACCGCGAATATTTTAAGTGGTGATAGAGGACCTTTTTCTAAGAAAAAATTTCAAGTAAATTTTTTTCCTAAAATCAAATGCTAAGCTGATATCAACACTTACTTGATTTTTTTACACTTCTGCATTTATAAGACTCTGTAGCCGAAAATATCAATTTTATCGTAAAATACCTTAAAGCTTTTTATTAGAGCATAAAGTTCTCTACAAAATTAGTTTTATTTATTTTTTGTCTACAGGCAATGGTTTGAGAGTTATAAAGCAGCTTGTACAAAAAAATGTAAAAAATGTAAAAAATTTAATTGTTTCTTAGACTTTGCAACCGCTGTATCTTTAAAACGAAAAGTTGTACAAAAAACCGACGGCCCGTTCCGGATAGTAAATTTTATGGGCTACAACTTTCGTCAAGTGAAATTTTTTGAAAATCAAACCGATTTTCCGGAAAAGCTGAAAATAAGGAATAGAGTGCAAAAACAAAATTTCCTACAAATTCTGTTTCGTATTTAAAAATGCTTTTAAAGAGAGTGCGATGACGTAATTGAATGATGGAGGTCATTTTGAACACTTATTGAAATAATTTTGTGGTTACATGTTAATTTTATTGCGTCCAGATGGATTTGCATTGTTTTGCATTTTATCGTTTTCGAAAAACAAAAACTCCCGGTAATTATAATATTTTGTATTTAAAAATGCCATAGCATCGGCAACATTCATAAAATTATGTATCTCATCAGTTTCAAAGCTTTTTATGAAGTTTGAAATTCTTCAGAAAACCACCCCTATCATTTTTTTTAAGGAGCTAACGAACAAATTTAACAAAGAATTGTAAAATTGCGTATAAATTAGTTACGTAAATTTTTAAAAACGCCGCATCTTTTTAACGAAACGTCGTAGAGCAAAACGAATGCCTATTGCGGATAAGGCATTTAACGGATAACAACTTCGGTAAATATGTTGTTCAATAAAGCTGAATGTATCATAGAAATGTTTATAATAGTAAAAATTTGAAAAAAAAATACGATAAAATGCAAAATCATGCAAATCCATCTGGACGCAATAAAATTAACATGTTACCACAAAATTACTTCAATAAGTGTTCAAAATGACCTCCATCATTTTCAGTCACGTGATAAAAGCATTTTTAAATACAAAACAATATTTGTAGGAAATTTTGTTTTTGCACTCTATTCCTTCTTTTCAGCTTTTCCGGAAAATCGGTTTGATTTTCAAAAAAATTCACTTGACCAAAGTTGTAGCCCATAAAATTTGCTATCCGGAATGGGCCGTCGGTTTTTTTGTACAACATTTCGTTTTAAAGATACAGCGGTTGAAAAGTCTAGAAACAATTAATTTTTTTTACATTTTTTACATTTTTTTGTACAAACTGCTTTATAACTCTCAAACCATTGCCTGTAGACAAAAAATAAATAATACTAATTTTGTAGAGAATTTCATGCTCTATTAAAAAGCTTCAAAGTATTCTACGATAAAATTGATATTTTCGGCTACAGAGTCTTATAAATGCAGAAGTGTAAAAAAATCAAGTAAGTGTTGATATCAGCTTAGCATTTGATTTTAGGAAAAAATTTTACTTGAATTTTTTTCTTAGAAAAAGGTCCTCTATCACCACTTAAAATATTCGCGGTGATAACGGGGGCACCCTGTATATGCTATCAACAAAGCATAATTTTATCAGTAGATAAAGGAGATATTTAATTTTTTTTTGTGAAGAATATAACACTTATTTAAGCATTTTTATATTTTTAATTTGGCCTAAGAAAAAGTAACATTTTATGTTTAACGAAACAACTTTTAAATACAAAATTTCATTGTGACGACTGACGAGTGGTTATTTACACCAATAAATTTATTGAATAGAAAGTTTTAAAAATGATCAAGTGTCTAGCAAAGGCAAAACTTGAGAAATATTATGAAACAAATAAAATTCGATAGGGCAAAAAGATTTTTTAAAAAATGTTGCTTTTGACGCATGACCTTGTTAACTAAATTATAGTTATATCTACCTAGCGGCACAAGTCATGACTAGTCTTCAGTGGCGCGTTATTTTATGGACAAAGGGCCTCAAATCAAATTTATTATTGTACTATAAATATCGCAATTTTAATCAAGCGCCATATCTGGTAATCCTAGTAGGGTAATGTGGTATAAGAACACGCACCTAACTCGTTTTGTGTTTCTGCTACTTTATTATTTCATCAATTTTATTTAAACTGACATACGAATAAGGTGTGAATGCACAAAGAGGGTAGCAGAATTCTCATAATTTTAATATTTAAAAGAAATAAAAAACAAGTTCTGTTGTAAAGCAAACGGGCACTCTTGAGGGTACAACTTTACAAGAATACGCGTTTTCTCGTACAATTAACGTTAATTTAACACTAAAAATAAAAGTAATTTTACTCTCCATTTTACACAAAAATTTACAGTTTTTACAAAAGTATTGCCCTTTTTTTTGCAATCAATCGTCTTTGGGTGGAGAGGGGTAAATTTCTCAATAAGCGGGGCAGTTGTAAGTTGTAATAGGCGTGATCTTCGTCTTTTGTTTATATTTTTTGTTTTCTAACACAGTTTTGTTTTGCTTTAAAACGATTTTTCCTTTCATTTGCTTGCCTAACATTTTCTTGGAGTGGTTTATACTAGGGTACCTCTATATAACAGGGTATGGCCACGCTTCACAAACCCTCCAAATTTCTAATAGCCGCTATGGGATTATATAGGATTTCTTTTAATAACTCAATTTTTAAACGAAATTTGTAGGTAAAAACTCAATTGGCGTGCAGAAATATATGCAATAATAAGTATAGCAATTAAAAAATGAGTAAAATGAAGGATTAACAATTGTTATTAGCTATTAATGTTTAAAAAACATCTACGGAGCGCGTATTTCCATGGTAGGCATGCAACCCATGATACACGCCGTGTATCATGGGGTGTAGGCATGTAAGGAATAAAACACAAGACGTCATGATAAACGCATTTTTTAATGTCCAATGAGCAACTGAAAAGTATAGATTCATCAATTTAATTTCATATTTTAACACAAAATTACATTATTAATCCCAATCATTGCTATTAAGTTCGATGTAGACCAATAATACATCGCACATTTTCTTAAAAATTAAAAAAATAATTGTATTTCACTTAACTTATGAAATTTACGTATGGTAATAACTTACACAACTATCACTAATGTCTTTTAAAGTCTTAGAACACACTTAAACACTCTGAACACGCAAGAAAAAAATAAAATATGAATATTTGCCTATGCGCTCCATACTAATTATTTGAAATCTGGAGGTCTCAGCCTAGCGGCAAGCGAAACTCGACCGTATATACACCTCAGCCAATAGAAACTTGTTCTTGGCTGTCCATACCCTGTTTATTAAGGTACCCTAGTTTATACAACTTCGCATTATTATCATTTTTGATGAATATAAACTAAATTTACAAATTAATGTTATGTAAATTTCAAACAAATTATTTTACTAGAAGTGCCAACAAAAATTCACAAGAATCATTGTTGATCAAGTGCAGTAGTTATCACTGTTTCTGTATGCTACAAATATTACATTGACACAACTATTTACGTCCCTAAAACTTGTGTTTTTTTTCCGGCTGAGCACTCACAACAGCAGTGTTTAACTGGCGCTCAATTGTGATTAAAAAAGGTTTGTAAAAATAAGCATTTCACTAATATACGTAAACTTCTTGGTGCTTTAAAAGACAATGCGTGTTCTTATCAACTGCGCGTTCTTATCCATATTTACCCTATGCCGGTTTGGCTCACAGCGCTAAACTGTTTTAACAGTGAGACAGAAAATAATTGTAGTTTTTCTTTAAAACATTCTTGACATTGAATACATATCTAATTCGTTATCTTCTTTGCACAAGAAACAGTATTAAGGCGCATCCCCATTATGCCGATATATGCCAACTGGCAATGCCAATTGGCAAAGCCGCTACCGCACGCAGTTCACTGCGTCCACAGTTCCGCTTGGCATGCCAGTTGGCACAATTTTGCCAACTGGCATAGGCCAACCAACACGTCCACATTACTCTTGGCAGTGCCAACTGGCATTGCCAGTTGGCATATATCGGCATAATGGGGATGCGCCTTTAAGAAGACACATGTTGGGTAGAATTGGATGTTGAAGGCTTGCTTTGACTATTGCAAGACGATGACATTTTTGCCCGACGATAAATTTTTGCAAACAGTGCTTTTTTCTCTTCATGTTCAATTTTATAAGAACTGCTCGTCAATTCACATACCTTTTGTGCTACTTTTTGTGTTTTCTTTTCTTTCGTTTTTTTGAGACTTTGGAAAAGGTGAAATTTTTGTTATATCCAAACTTCTTTTTTTTTTTAATGACTTCTCAATTATATGGCATCGTTAATGTCTGGTGAAAATGTTGGTACACAACCGGAAAATTTAACGTCAACGTGGACTATTTTATTTCTGATTCATTATGGCACACCATAAATTTTAGCACACTTATTCAAACCATATTTTTTAATTTTTAAATGCACCTAACGTCAAAGATAAATCCTCACTGGTCCACTGACATTAATATTATTTAGGCATTTAAAAAGTTATGTATCCAATAATCTAAACGCAGTTGGGCCACCTTAGTTTTTTCGATCGATCCGGTTCAATCTAAGAAAACATTGGAGGTTCATTCAAGAAAACTCTCTGCGACTTCTAATCAAAATTTTTAATGTAACTGATAGCTAAATGTGTAGACTTAGTTGGAAAACAACTCGCTTTTAATAAAACTTACATATTTGTTCGCAGTTTTCTTAGCAAATATGCTAAAATATTGTAGTAATAAACACAAAATTTTGAAAATAAGTTTAATAGCAGTAATACGTATGTTACTGCAATTGGCGCAAATGATGCGTGGTTACAAGAAGTGTCTAAAATAATGGTGGCCCATTTGAGGAGCCGGTAAAATCCCGGCAACCTTCCCTTACAAAATTGTGTCAATTTGCCCCAATTTAACAGGCTGAGTAGCTCTTAAAATAAGCGACAAGCCAATGTTAAGCCTAGAAATTGGGTCACCCTGTATAACTATATTGTAGTCTTAAATAAACAACACTAACGTATGTTTATTTTTGTTTTAGCATCGCAAGTATCTGAAACATCTAAAAGCAAACGGCTAAACTTTTGCAAAAGCCATGGATTACGATATTGATCTGAATGTATCTTTATTAAATGAGACAGAAATTACACCATCAGAGACCTATAAAGTGTTAATATGGGAGATTTTATTGGTAATTTCGTGCCTCGCGGGACTCGTCGCTGATATCTTAATAATCTACGTCATTTTTCGTTTTCGGAGGATGCAAACCGTCATTAACATTTACATAGCCAATTGGGCTGTTGCTAACACACTGCTGTTACTGTCGAATATGAGTAATTACAGGATAATTACGATGATAGAGGATGTTACGATGAGACACGGAGCCATCTGTGTAATAATAGAAGTCGAAGATGCAGCCTTACTAATAATGGGACTGTTTATGTTAATCATTGGATTTGATTGGTGCACAGAATTATGTTGTTTTCCATTTCAAGAAAAGCAAAGGACTTACTACAAAATCATTTCTTCAGTATTGTGGTGCATGGGAATAGCGAGTTTTATTTATTCTTTATGTACTTGTTTAAACTATTCGTATTTGAATTTTTCGACGCTCCTATATTTATTCCTGTATTTTGTACTTTTCGTTTTTGCTGTTATAAACGTGGGCGTAGATGTTGTAAAACGGTGTAGAAACGGATCTTCCGGTAAAAGAAATCTAGGTATGATTGTTTTTAAAGCAAACGTGATCTTGTATCTCGCGCTGTGGCTTAATTACAATTTTTTGTATTTGGGAATGTACGGGATATATTTTATTAGTTGTTCGTACTGGAGTTCAATTGTTATAGCAATCTTGCTTGCCGTGTACGACAGCAATTTTAAATGCTACTTTTTGCATGTGATTCGTTGTTCTTCTTATGACGACGAAACGTTAGAGTTTGCTAACGCTGAAATAAGTAGCCCAGAAAGTCCTCCTCTGCAGGTAACCTATCACAACAACAGAACTTAAGAAAAATGTTACAAAAACGTTTAATTTACGATTGTTGTGCGATAAGCCCGTGCAAAAATCCAAAAAACAATTTTTTTTTGACAATGATTTTTATTTTTTGACATAGTCTCCTTTGAGGTCTATACACTTCCATCGATGCTCGACTTTTTTTATCCCGTCTATGTAATATGATTTGTCCAACTTTTCAAAATAGGCTGTTGTTTCGGCAATAACCTCATCGTTTGATGGAAATCTGTTTCCTGACAGCCATTTTTTCATGTTTGGAAACAGATAGTAGTCCGTGGGAATCAAATTTGGAGAGTAGGGTTGATGTGAAAGGACTTCGTAGCATAAATCGAACAATTTTGCGGTCACAATTGCAGAAGAGTGAGCTGGTGCGTTGTCGTGGTGAAACAAAAACTTCTTTTTCGCCAAGTGTGGTCGTTTTTCCTTTATTTCATTATTTAAACGATCCAGAAAGACGCCTAATACACTCCGGTAATTGTTTTGCCCTTTGCCAATAAGTCTACGAAGATTATGCCACGAGCAAGACAGTGGCAATAACTTTTCCTGCTGAAGAAACGGTTTTCGCTTTCTTTGGTGCAGATTCCCCGCTTGCAACCCATTGCTTGGACTGTTTTTTGGTCTTTGGCTGGTAGTGATGAATCCATGTTTCATCCGCTGTTACGAAGCAACGTAAACATTCCTCTGAATTCCTTTGAAACAGCTTTAAACTGTCCTTACAACAGTTCACACGTTGACGCTTTGATCCAGTATGAGCAATCGCGACACCCATCTTGCGGACAGTTTCTCATCTGTAAATGTTCATGTAAAATATTATGTACGCGGTCATTTTAGGATGCCTACAGCCTTAGTAATGTCACGCACCTTCAATCTTCTATCAACCATCACCATATCATGGATTTTTTTTAATAATGGCTGGAGTAGTGACCTTAACAGGGGGTCCAGAACGTTCAACGTCACTTGTGCTCATATGGTCACATTCACATCGAAAGTTGCTAAACCACTTGTAAACCGTTCTAATTGAAGGTGCAGACCCACCATAAAGTTTATCAAGCTTAGCTTAGGTTTCCTGAGCCGTTTTGCCTTTTAAAAAGTAGTGTTTAATCACTACACGATATTCTTTCTCATCCATTTTTCACAAATCACGGTACTTGAGCGATTCAAATGAACGCCAAACATAAAGTATTGGATCAATCTGACTGAAACTTAGTGTGTCATCCTCCAACAGATGACAGTACTGGTACTGGTGGCGCTGACTCTTAGACTTTGCACGGACTCATCGAACAGCCCTCGTGCTTCTGCGAGTATTTTAAAATAACAACACTTCAGGATTTTAAAAAGGAATTTAGTAATAAATTTGTTTATACAAAGAATTTAGAAAATTCGTTGTATTTTTAATAATAGAATCAGATCCGAATTTATAGAAACAAAACAGATTTTTTTCTAGAATCTGCTATATTTGTTGTTAAATATTTTAGAAGGGGGAAAAATAGTTTCGTTTAATAATACTGATTAACGTATTCTAAATGTCATTAATGCGTTCATAATCTAAATCCCTGATTGGTTTTAACGTCAGCCTAAGTAGTAGTGAACAAATAATTTTAGTTTCATTTAACTAGTTTGTTGGCGTACATATTTTGATTTATTGACCTATTAACGGACCCATATACAGCTATCCTTCCATTTACGCGGGTAATTCGTTCCTCAAAAACAGCGCGTAAATGAAAACCGCGTAAATGGAGCTATAGAAAGATTGTTTTAAACAGGGATCTGTTCCATATTCTCAAATATGTTACTCTTACTGACCTAGAAAATATCAATTTTTTTAAAATACATACTGCAAACAAGAACATACTTTTTGATGTGATTATTATTCATTTACCAGCGTTACTTTAGCAATAATAATTGGAAAGATTAACTTACTCCCTTAAACAAAGAGGTAACAACTTCAAATTTAAATCATAGATACGAATTCATAACCTCTAAATGTCCGTAACATTAAAAAAATATTTGCCGTCCCCGGAGGGGGGAGGCCAAATCTTATATTTTAACAGAAGACCGTGCCACCTTCAAACAGTAGTAGTAGATAATTTAAAAAAAAAATAATTTTACCGCGCTAAAGTGAATCCGTGTTAATGGAGACCGCGTAAATGGAGGGATTACTGTACAATGAATCACCAATGTGTTGTCACATGTACATACGTCACAAGATTCAAAATAATCTATTGTTATAATAATTTGTAGGTACTTCTAACGATTATTATGCGATTCGCAGGGTGTCAACCGATTGACAAAATTGTTGTTTTACTTTATTGTTTATAATATTTAAACGCCACTTTAATAAACTATTAAATTAAAAGTGCAACTTGTAACGCTAGTAATAACAAAGACATCCACGAAACCACGAGCAGATTAAGATATACTGCATTTCTAAAATTTGATGACATGAGAAAAACCCTTTAAAATTTGGTTGTACAAAGTTAGGATACGGTTAATAGTAGCATGAAATATCGTTGCTATAGTAACAACAATGATCTGTCTTAGTTGTGTTAAACTTAGTGCAACCGCGCATTAGTGTTACTTTTTTTCTTAGAACTCCGTCCGAAAAGTTTAGATGACGTCTTTTCATGGTATAACGTGCATCGTAGCAATAATTTTAAGTTAATTTTAGCTTATATTAAGAGTAGTATAAGTACAATAATTTTGTGTAAATTAAAGTTATTTTTGCACTTTTTTGTTATTGTAAATATTTAGATATAATAGAAACCTAGTAGATGTAATTTAAAACGTCTTAAATATTACTCCTATGTTAATTTATTTTTAATAAACAAAAAACCACAGTTGGATCGAAATCGCCCATTATGCGGTTACTTATTGGGTTGAATATCAACCAAATAAATTTTAATCCACTTCAAAGTTAATAACTTTTATAAACTGCGTCTCTCAGAGAGGAAAGCATATAAATATTTTCCTATTTTCTTTGTAAATTATACCAGAGCAAATTAAGCGCAGGAAGAATAATACGGACACGAAAACCAAATATAAAATACACAATAAGAAATTCACATCGTTTTTTGAAATTAAAGACGAATATATTAAATTTAATAATTCAACAGTCATGAAAGTGTTACTAAAACTGGATACATTAAATATAAAAAAATATATAATGACGACAAACTACTACGAAGAATTAATGCTGTATGGAGCTATAAATATTCTAAAAATAATTGTATCAAATTATATGTATAATTATATTTATAACCTACCAAAGATTGTTTTAATAACTTAAGTAAAATACTATATAAAGTACCCGGTCAATAAAACTGTAGTGTTATTTTCTAAAAGATATTTAGGTTTTTTATAAACATTTTTAAGTTTTAAGATTTGCGGTAAACATATATTTTTTAAATAGAAACTCTAGAAGTTCATGACTTTATTATGAAAGCATTATTTTAGCTTCTTAAAAACATATACTTTTATACACAGTGCTGCGCAAAAGTATGGAAACAGACAAATTAATATCACTATAACACTATTAAATACAACAATGAAATGTGGTATTTGACCGTTATCGGATATTTTGGATTCGATAACAATATTGAGGTTGAAATACGACTTTCGGTTCAACCGGAAACGAACTCAAACTTTAAAATTTTAAGTAGCACATCCTATTTATTTTTATGTATTTTATATTTCTCTTCAAATTTATTTTAAGAAATCTAACGGATTATATGGGTCTAAAGTCAACCGTTTTTAAGGAATTTACATTTTTAGGAAAATTTCGGCGATACAGCACTTAAAATTTCTTCTTCTTAATCGGTTCCTCTTGTATCTTTCGGTGTCGAGGTATGCTTTTCTATTTCTTTATTATGTTTCTCCACTCCTTCCTATCGTTAGCTAATTGTGGAAATATGTATTTGTCTGTCTAATTTATTTCTGTTTTGTAAATAAGTAAATACCAAATTACAATTTTTAGAAAGCGTAGGAACGCGATTAAAAGAGATCTTTAAATTTGCCTTTACAAATACAATAAATATAAGAAAAAAGATTTTCATTTTAACAAATATCATAAATTAATGTAATGGTTAATGCAGTAACGAAAATTCTTATTAATGTTGAACGAACTTTTGAAAAGAATACATTAACACTGTAGGTAACTAACTGCATTTATAAGACGTATTTTTGAACTATGCAATTAACTACTATTAAACTGTAAGTACAAAAAAAATGTAATAAAACATAACACTTAAGTCCCCGATTGACATTATGTATAAAAAAAACGAAACGAATACTTACTTTAAAATAGTTTAAGTTGTTCCCAAAATAGTTTACACACATATTTTAAATTCAAAGAGTTATTGGTTATAAACTCGAATATTTGCGGTTATATATTTGCTTAACAAAAGTTAACTGCAAATATTTATAACAAAACATACAATAATCATGCTCAGAAGCAAAACAAAACACTGAAACGAGTACGCCGATCGCAAATGGTGCGAGAAAGTTGCAAAAAATACAAAAAAGTAAAGGTCAAGTTTTATTAATTTTAATGTTTGTAAAGGTGGACCTGTTCTACAAGTGAAGTTATTTTAAAAATTCAGTCATTTTGAAATAAATATTTAATACGCAAAATATCGACTAAAAACTTAAGTAAGTAAGGCAATAAATGCGTTTGTCAATATTTCAGAATATTAATAATTTTTTTTTAAATTACTTTTATTCTTGCTACGAATAGATCTCGTTACATCATAAAATTTTGATTTATAAAAGTTCAATACTTACATAAATAAAACCAGTAGTGGCCAAATCCGTGAGTAAATTTAAAAACTTAAATGGAACAATCCGGTTTTTATTGCATAATTAGAAAGATATTTAATAAATAAACACTTTTTGCAGGAAAATCTTTTTGGTTATCTGTATAAGTTTGTAATTCATTGGACCTAAATCAAAACCCTATTCGTATGTACAAACAATAGTGTCCGTATGCTCAAATATTAGTTTTTTTGTCTAAAGTTTGTCTAAAGTTTCATTTAATTAAATACAAAACTAAAGAAAAAAAGGTGGTGTCCAGAACTCACAAGAGAACCTCACTTGGTGGTACTAAAGTCGGTTGATGGGATTAAGATTTTCCGAAAAAAGATTATGAATGAAGAAGAGTACCAATTTTTTTCGCGCTGGAAACTTAAAACTTATCGTTGAAACTCAATTTTTATTTTTGAACAATTGCACGAAATAGGTTAAACTAAACTCTGGTACACCCCCTCTTGTTTTCTTTATTTTTGATTTAGATAAATAACATTTTAGACATATGATCTGTGTAAAAAACCGTTTTTTTAAGCACATGCACACTATTGTTTCACTTTCGGTTTTACCGGAAGTGATCTAAACGTTTTTATTTTAAATGGAACACCCTGTATATTTTTACATTTTTGGGAAGAGGAGGCAATTTTGAGTATAATAGCATCATTTTGGTTAATTTTTATATCCTCAAATGGGCATAGTTCATTTACACCTGGTATTGCAGATTTTTTTAAATTTAAATTTGTCGCCAAAAATTTAAAAATATTATTGTTCCCGAATTATCACTTTTAAAGTGAAAACTTGGATCTTGTTAATAAAACATAAAAGCATTATGATTTAACAATAATTATTTAAAAGTTTATGTTCACAATTAAACTTGTTTAGTGCAATTAAAAAAAAAAAAAAATTAGTTTCAACGGTAAGTTTTAAGTTTCCGGGGCCAAAAAAGTTGGTACTCTTGTTCACTCACGATTTTCTTTCGGAAAATCTTAGTTCCATCAACCGACTTTTAGTACCACCAAGTGAGGTTCCCTAAAAGGGTTAAAGCTTTTGATAATCTTTAGATGGTGTACACCAGGGCTGTCAAACCCGCGGGCCGCAACGAACATTTTTGCTGCCCGGCCAATATATCGGCACACAATAATATATAATAAAATAACAAACGCAGATTAAAAATAAGATAGGTAGAATTCGCTAAACGTTTTTTTAATTATACTCTTTTTTAGCTATTATTAAACAAAAAATATTGTTTTTGCGGCCCACCTAAAGTTAAACCTTGTTTGTATGGCCCAAGTTAGCCATTGAGTTTGACACCCCTGGTGTACACTGTCATGGCAGCTTGGTAGATCAAGTGTACTTCGGATATGTTTGTGTGGAAAATGAATGTTAGGTTCACTACTACCTTCTTTTGGCGTGACGTACAAAATATTTGGTCAGTAATAGAAGGTCAGGTTATTTAAGGCTTTTTTTAAAAATAACTAATGAAAATAACGATTCTGGGTTATTTTCATTTAAAAAATAGGCTTTCACCAACCTTGAACCTGTACGTCATTTGATGTTTTGTGAAAGCACTAATAATCGACACGAAAATATCCGAGGTACACTTGATCTACCAAGCCGCCATGACAGTGTACACCATCTGAAGTTTACCATTGGTAAACAAAATACTTGATGTCAAAAAAACAATTTTTTTTTTTTTGTGTTTTGAACAAAAGTCCCCAAGAACTGTTACGCCACTGAACATTGTATTTTCTATCTGCGATCTTGGGTTTCTCTGGTACAGATGGCGCCAAGAACATAAATTACCTCCCACTCACCAAGAACAAGCGTTAAAATCTGTTTACTCACAAAATTTGTTGGTTAGTTGTACACAAAAATATTTACATTGAAGTACGCTGTTAATTGCTGCAGTGTTAAAAAAGACGGTTTAATTAATTAACCTTACATGTTGTTCATAAACATCTATTGACAATCAACAATCGGAAAGGTTAATAATTGTGTGGTAGTCAGTAAAAATCTTTTTAGCTTGGGTGTTGGTCAAATTCTATTAAGCGTAGTTGTTTGACCGGTAAGAATCGCGCCTACATTTTATTTGTGTAAAACTCAGCATTGAAAAACACGTGGTATATGTTTACCACTAACATCCTAGGAAAATCCACAAACAAAACCCGTAACCGCCTGCGACCTACTTAAATTCTAAATATGTACTATAAAAGTATAAATTACGTCACGGGAAACCCGTTTTAATGTTTACTATTGTAACTTCATATTTTTTGAATAACAAGTTTTTTTTATAATCAGTTGCAAGCACAGTGGCGGAAAGTTAGCATACATTTTTGTTTATTGTTATTATTTTTTTTTGCTGTTTTAATTACGCTAAACGTGTAAACATAACTGGATAAACGGTGAGAATATTAACTTTAATTGCTGTAAAAATCGTTAACGATTTAAAAGTATTTTTAAATGTATGTAATTTTGGTAGGCAGAGGCGTCGAGAGGCGTCGCCGGGACCGGGGGAAAAATTTACGCGTGCGCCAAGTAAATAAATTATGTATTTGAAAATTTATTTTAAAAAAACGAATTGTGAATCGTGAATATTTAGTACACCATAATTTAAAAAATATGTGGATTCCTGGGCCCTTAAATTACTTCCGGACCCGGGATTCGTAGCCCCCCTGTCCCCCTCTCATCAGCCCTGTTGGTGGGTACACTAATAAAAATATTAAAAATAGGTATCTTGAAAATTTTGCGTTTGTTTTTAATGTTGTGCCACAAGAATGCGAGAAGATTATACTCAATATAATTTTAGTTACATCTCAAAGATTGTAAATCAAATATAAAACGTCTCAATCTAATCTATGTACATAAACGTTTAGAAAAAAAAATTATTTTGAAACTGTTGTTAAAAACCTATTACTACGAGTATACAGGGTGTCACACAGAAAACGCCGCAAGCTGTAACTCCGTTGTTTGTGGTCCGATTTTGGCGAACAAAAAAGTAAATGAAATGGCTCCTCAAATACTATAAACTGAATTGGATTTCATTTTTTTTTCAAGTTGAACTTAAATGTCAAACGATAGTAAATTTTTTTTCCAAATCCTAATCAACAAATTCCATTTAAACGTCAGTGTGGTATTTAAATGACATTTGTTGATTAACTTTTTTTTGTTTTCCACGGCACGCTTGAAGATTTTGTGAAACTTAACCTATTTTAGTTAAACTTTTATTTTTTTATTTCTTATTAGTTTTGCACTAAAATTAACTTATGATTACATCATTGAATTCAGAAAAAAAAATGTCTAGCAGATTTATTAAAAATAGATAGATGTGCCATTTGGAAAAAAATTGATATCGTTTGACATTTAAGTTCAACTTGAAAAAATTGAAAGCCAATTCAGTTTTTCCCCAAAATCAGTTTGGTATTTTCAAGTATAACAGAGTTATTACCGATTTAAAAAAAGGCCAGTTAGATTTTTTTTTAATTATCTAGCGTGCCACGGAACTTTTTAAAAAATTGAAGCGTCATTAAATAGGTCTCAAAAAGGGGAACAGTTTGTTTAATTTACACTTCTTTGTAGCTCTTACCATTTACGAGATCCCAATAGTGACCCTTTTATGTGGACCACCCTGTATAAATTGGAAAACAATAAAAAGTATTTTAGTATTATTTTGCCTTTGTTACTGTTACAGGCTGGTCATCCTAAAAACTATACTATGTCGCTGTTAAATACAACCATGAATGACACCATGGAACCAAATGTAAACTGGCCGTTTATATTCAAAGATGAACCACGTGACCATTGGTTAGGTTGGGCGAACTTAGTTTACCACTTATTCTACTTAGCTGGGATCGCCGCCAACTGTATTATCATCTATATCATATCACGTTTTCAAAATTTGAGAACCCGTACGGGTATTTATATTATAACATGGGCAATTTCCCAGAATGTTTTGTACGCTATCCAGTTGCTCATTATAAACATAGGTGTAGATGACTACGGTTCGTCCAGTGCCTGTGTGTTTGACTGTCTACACGACGCCCTTTATATGATAACAATGATATTTGGGATTGTTTTGACATTAACGGCTTGTAATTGTTTTCCGAAAATTTCGCTTGGCTGTTTGGAGTATGTTGGAACTATTATTGGAGTCGTGTGGCTAGTAAATATTTGCATCGCGATATTAACGATTGCTCTTTGCGCATCGCATGTTATTTACCTTAATTTAAGTTTGATTGTAAATCCATTTGTGATTTTGTTGATTTTCATTGTTATTAGTCACATACATCGCTTTGCGACTAAATTTCAAAGGGAAACTGCGGAACAGCGTTTAGTTATAATTTTTTTAACCGCATTCGCAGTTTTTTGGTTTCCTTATTTCCTTTGTACTACTGTACTTTCTGTTCCAGAACTTTATAGACGTATTGCAGACATTTTTGTCCATATCAGCCCTATTGTCGTGTTATTGCTATTCTTTTTACTAAATGCAGACTTCAATAAATGCTGTAGGTACGTTTTTAAATTGAAACAAAGACCTGGTGATGAACAGACTTTTAATATTGATCCTAATTTTATACGATAGTTATTTGTATTATGTTAGTGTTATGTAAGTTTATTGTATGTTTAAGGGAGTCGTAATAAATTTTTATGTAAAGTAATAAAATAGTCTTTAATTTTATGAAGAAGCCTTTTCTCCTTTCAATTGTACAACAATAGTTTTAAAATAGTAAAAATGTATGTAATTAAAATTCGATGCGCGACATCTTACCTAAAAATAAGAATGTTTCATACAAGGATAAATAAATTTTATTTCTTTATCAATGATATAACTATTAGGGCGGGTTATCTTATCTTTTACCCACAACATTTGCCCTTAAAACAAGCAACTTGCTGAGTGAACTACAATACAACAACCATTTTCGGTTATATTTACCTATATTCCCCAACTGACAGCAAAGTAAGTTTTAATTGATTATAAAATAAGGTATGTACAAATAAAAATGTGTATTTTAAAACTTTTAATATTGCTTATTTAAGTTTATTTCATAATTGTTCAACAGCGTTCAGTTTTTTTTAAATACGCTGGGTGTTTGTTTCATAATAAAGAACTTGGTTATATTTAAATCCGATAGAGAAAGAAACTTGATTAGCTTAGCAAAAGGTGTGTTTTTTTAACATGCTTAGTGAGATTCCGAAAATGTGCACATACACTTATGTCCTGAAATATTGTAAACTGATTATTTTTGTGACGCTGTTAGTGGAGCCACATGTAAATGAGTTATGGCGTTGTGAAGCTACTTCAGTAAAATTTCGTAAAAGTTTCATGGTACTACAACATTTTTATCAATAGTTATGATGCCAGAAATAACGGTACAGGGTGAACCAAATTCGAATGTTTTACGGGATATCTCGGTTACCGTAATAGTTGGCAAAAATCTGATATTGGTCTCTTGGGCAATTTTTTGAGAAAAGAACGTCTACGTCATCCCATTTTAGCACTACAGACGAAAAATGAAATTCATTATTTTGAAAGTTAATATAACGTCTTTATTTATTAAAATAGAACAAAATGATACAAGGTTTTTTTTTTGTACAGATTTTTAAGCTAAATTTAAAAACAAAATTATTTTTTTTTTTGAGACTGACTCGAGAGATGAAGGAAGTAGACTTATATATTTTTTAAATGGAAACCCTAATTGGCCATGACTTTACACGAAAGAAATTTTTTTAGCTTCACAAAAATATATAGTTTTATATATTTGTTGCAAAAAATAACCGAGATATGGTTGATTCTGTGAAAATTTCCTTATCAAAGTTGGCAATGATTTCGTAAACAAGTGATGTTTGCATTTTAAATAATCAATTAAACGTCATTTCCAAGTAAATTCTGCAGCAGCCGCTACGTTTTTATCACTTACAAGACAACTAAACTTCTAACGTATTAAACTTCTCAAAGTGTTCAAATGTAGCCATGTTCACAATACCACAATAAACAGTTGTAATATACAAAAGCATTGGAAATGACGTTTAATTGTTTAATAATTGCAAACATCACTTGTTTACGAAACCATGGCAAACTTTGATTAGGAAATTTTTACAAAATTAGCCATAATATTGGTTATTTTTTGCAACAAATATAATGTAGACATAGGCAATGCCTAATAAGTAATATATCAAATTTTTTCCACCTTTTTACAGATTAAAACATATCAATATTTGTCGGTACCAATTCCGACTTAGTAAATTGTTCCAACTTATGAAAACCCCTTTTAAAAAGACATATCAACTGAAAATAAAAAATAAAAATTTTGGACTTATCAGCTTCTGCCATAACGCCACAGATATAATGTAAGAACAAAAGTGACATATCAACTTCTGCCATAACACCACAGATATAAAACTATGTACCTATGTATTTTTCAAAAGCTAATAAAATTCTCTATCAGATAAAGTCATGGCCATTGAGAGTTTCTATTTAAAAAAAGTTGCATTTGATATTTAAAACAAATTTTCGATATATTTTCTAAACCTACTAGTTTATTGCTATTAAATATTGTGTTTGTATCCGCAAATTATCAACAAAACCGCAATAACTCTAGAAATATTGATTTTAGACATAATTGACCTTTAATAGTTTTTGAAGATAATTGCATTATCAATACGAAAATTTAAAAATATATAGTGTGTTCCATTTAAATAAACTGATCTATTCGTGTTGAAAGTTTAATTAAATGGATCGGGCATAAGGAATACCCTGTGTATTATTTTAAAATTTTAGCCAGTAAAAAATCACTATGAAACTATTGTCCTACACAGTTTCAAAAAAATTTGTTCTGACAGACAATATTAATATAGTTTTAAAATCCTGTTTCTGTCAATTATTTTATGAAAACTTAAATAACTCAAAAACAACTGATTTTAGATACAAAAGACCCTACATATTTTGAATGAGAATGTAATTTAATATTTAAAAATCATAAAATATACTGGTTGTTCTATTTAAATAAACAAAGTAACGTATCGGTGCGCAAAAACAAAACACTGTGTATAGTTACAAATAATTTAAGGTTATGTAGTAAATGACCACAAACAACTGTTATACAAGACTTTTTTTTGTAAAGTTGTCACAAGACGAGATATTGATCCGTTACGTTATTTTTTGTACTCACTGTCTATGCAAAGTTCACATTAGAAAGAGAGAACAGAGAAACATATTTTTATTTCATTTCATCAGCTTCAGTCACTCATTGTGTATACAGGGTGTCCAGTTTAAAATTAAGTACATGGGTATCTCGAAAACCGTTGGAAATACAAAAACGGTTAAATGGCGAAAAATTTGTGCAATTACCAGTTTTACATTTTCAATAATTCATCCTGTTACGTAGTACCACGATGAAAACGAAAAATGTACATTTTCTTAAAACCTCCATATTACCTTTATTTGAAAAGATTTGTGCGCCAAATTTTCAGGATCGGAGAAGTAACTAGGTAGTAAGAATTTTAAAAATGACGTTAAAAATATTCTAGGCCTACTATGTTTCGCGCGGCCATAGCCAACTTTTGTTTTTCTTATGGACGCCATATTGGATTTTTGCATTTTTCAAATTTCCATAACAAATGCTTTTCAACCATGTAAAGCATCCGTATGTTTAACCTAGGGACAATATGAAAATTTGCAAAATTAAGGTTTCACCACAGTAGGCCTTGGTGTCGTGATTAAACAATTGCAACGATTTCTAACAATTGTCAAATACAGTGGCGGATTACCCAATAGACGCAGTAGGCGCATCGCGGGGGCCCAAATTTTCTTTGGTTGGATAAATTAATCAAACGAAAACGAACATTTATTAAAACAATTTTAGGCATTTAAAAATTAATAAATCACGTTCAGATACTTATGACAAAAATTTAACATAGTTACCAATATATTTTTGGTTATTTTTTTCTACTGTGAAGTTAGTAAACATACACACCGAGACACGCGCTGGATGAGTCAGGAATCGTGTCAAGGAGCATTTTTTTTTTTTTGATTTTATTCAAAATTGATATGTTTACTTCTCGTCGTCTCCTAGTTTACCCAATCATTTTAAGCATATTAATTTTCGTTTGATTAATTTATCCAACCAAGGACAATTTGGGGCCGCCGCGACGCGGTGACCCTAGGCGCGCGCCTACTGCCCCTATTGGGTAATCCGCCACTGTATTTGACAGTTGTTAGAAATAGTCGTTGCAATTGTTTAATCACGACACCAAGGCCTACTGTGGTGAAACCTTAATTTTGCAAATTTTCATATTTTCCCTAGGTTAAACATACGGATGCTTTACATGGTTGAAAAGCATTTGTTATGGAAATTTGAAAAATGCAAAAATCCAATATTGCGTCCATAAGAAAAACAAAAGTTAGGTATGACCGCGCGAAATATAGTAGGCCTAGAATATTTTTAACGTCATTTTTAAAATTCTTACTACCTAGTTACTACTCCGATCCTGAAAATTTGGCGCACAAATCTTTTCAAATAAAGGTAATATGGAGGTTTTAAGAAAATGTACATTTTTCGTTTTCATCATGGTACTACTACGTAACAGGATGATTTATTAAAAATGTAAAACTGGATTATTGTTACGCATGTAATTGCGCAACTTTTTCCCCAATTAACCGATTTTGTATTTCTAACAGTTTCCGAGATACCAATGTACTTCATTTTAAACTGGACACCCTTTTTGTAACTTTCCCGACACCAGTCTACAAAATTTCGGGACAGAATATGTATGCTAGATAAATGTATGCTAGATAAATGTATGCTAGATAACTAAATTTTCTTGTTTACTTAGTAATTTTATTACATTCAATTAAAGAAACTTAAAACTTAGTAGGTATTCATAGTTTATTTAAGAAACGGTCTGGCAATGTTAAAATTGTCACAGCTTGCTTAGCTTTTGAGCTGCGATGGTCAACTTTTTTATGTTTTATAGACGTCATGTTGGGGTTTTATGCAGTTAATAAATTTATAATAAGTAGAATTTAAAAAAAAAGCTATGAACTATATCTTGTAAACAATTAACGATACTTGATTTTTCCCCCATTAATTTGACTTAATAATGTCTTGTTAGTTTCTTAGTAACTGCATTAATAACTACTAGAATATCATCCTCGATAATGCCATGCCATCGAAAAACACTGTATTACTTTTATTTATTAAATCGAATAATCATTGAATTTACCTATAGGAAATAAGAAAGTTGGCTATAGCATCCCAAAATCCAAGCAGGCTGGGCACATTTTGACAACGCCATGACAATGAAATGAAAACCTTTTCTAAAAATATGAATACTATACTCATTTCAAATTTATACTGTTGATATTTTGTAGTCGATGTAACGTTATATGCAAATGTGCAATTCGTAAACAACCCTAATGATAACAAAAGTAGTTTTTACTGATGCAGTGTTGTGTTGCTAAATATTCTCTCTTTAGTAATTTTAAAATAAAGTGTTAGAGGAAAGTTTTGCAGTAAGATTTAGAGTACAATTTTAAAAAAAGACAATTTTTACGTTTTTGCGGAAGCCAAATAGTTAATAATATTTTTTCCACAAATGTTTTTAGGAATACCATTTGAATAAACAAAATCTATTTCGAGAATAATTTAGAAGATATGGATGCCCAAAATTTCCCAGAAACTTTCGATGATTATATGTCGTCCAATCGTATAACCGTCCAAGAAGAAACATGGTATCAAACATTGGAGTATATCCTTTATATAATAAGTTGCTCAATCGGAATTAAGGCAAATTTAATAATAATTTTTATGATTGTATATTTTAAGCAACTTCGAACACCACTAAACGTGTACCTTGCCAATTGGGCAGTTTCTCATACTCTGTTTCTAACCATCCCTCCTTTAGTCGTTAGTAAATATGTTTTATTGGGACATGCCAATTCTTATTTAGCTCTTTCGATTTATTTTGGTCTCATACAGGGAATGTCTATACAATCAATGATATTTATCATTTCTATTACCCCTGCAACATGTAACGTTAAATGCATTCACGACGTTTCTAAAATATTACAGAAACATGTTAGGGTCGTTATGGCCGCAATATGGTGTGGATGTATCTGTTTAATTATTATTTTAATTATAAAATGTATAACAACGGGTCCTTTAAACATCTTTTCAGTAAGCACTTATATTTTGTTGCTTGTTTTTGTCATTATTGCCAACCTTATAAATATTTTTAATAAATTGCATTTAAGCGATGAACAAAGGTTGATATTAATTTTGGTGTCTGTAATCGCTGTATTTTGGCTTCCGTTTATTGTTGCATTATCACTTAGTACACTTAACATAAGTAAACATTTATTAAACCTTGCTGATATAATTCTTTGTTTAACTTCGGTTGTAGTTTTAATTTTACTGCTATGTCTAAATTCAATTTTTAAGCAGTGCTTCCTGCACTGTATAAAGTGTTGTAAAGGACCAATCGCAATTCAGGAAATTAGTATGACTGAAACTACGACAACGCGTTTTGACTATACCGTGATCAGGGCCGGATATATGGGTGTTCAGAGTGTGCACGTAACACGGCCTCGCGCCTTGACCGGTGCCGCGTTAGCCGTTTAGAGGGGTTTGCGAAAATAAAAATCAGGCTGGTGCCAAAAAATGCCTAGCGGGCGGGATCTGTATACAAACGCACACGGCAGGCCGGCGCCGCTAGGTAGTTCTTGGTATGGACAAAATGAGGGCGAGGAGCTTCTCTTTTTTTTTTAGATCATCAGCCTGTTTTTTCAGTATTTTAGTAACATTTTTAACATTTTACTTTAACTCGGCCCTTTATCAAAATATCCGGCCCCGCATTTAATTTCGCACACGGCCCCGCAAACCCTAGGACCAGGGCCGTTCCCAAAAAATCCGGGCCCCGGGGAAACCATGGACAACGCCCCCTCCCCTTTCTTCGAGAAAGGTATAAATTTAAGACTCGCATTTTGACATACAGGGTGATCCACATAGAAGGGTCACTATTGGGATCTTGTAAACGATAAGAGCTACAAAGAAGTTCAAATTAGAAAAATTTACAAATAATGAAATAAATGAATGCTTTCATTTTACAGTGCGTAAAACAATCTACAACTTTTTCCCAAAAACACCGTGTAACCGGGTTATAAGCGATTTAAAAAAAAATGCCCATTTTTAGTTTTGTTTCTTATCTAGCGTACCATGGAATTTTTTAAAAACATTAAAGCATCATTGAATAGGTCTCAGAAAGGGGAACAATTTGTCTAATTTAAACATCTTTGTACTGATTAATGTTGTACTGTTCTTGTATTTCAGTAGGTATATTAATAAAATCTAGAAGTGAAATAAAATTTAATTACTTGTTTTAGGATACATGGTTAATAAATTTTAAAAAACTATGTGTTTAGATGTCACTACAAAATATTTACAGAGTTGCAAGCCTTTTTTAAATATGTTGTTAGATTTTAAATATATTCAATTGTTTTTGCGATATCCGATTTTAACTTTTTTTGAAATGTACAATGTAATCACAATCTCATTCCTGCTCTGTGTAAATTAGTATCATTTGTATTAGATTACAATATAAATTTTACTTAGGATGCTCTACTGTTATAATTAACTGTAGCACTGCATTGTGTATTGCTTTATTTCTACTTTAATTTTAGTTCAATAGTCATTGGTGTTTGTAACGATTAGTTCATCCAAATAAAATTTCCCCAATGACTCTAAAAAAGTTGGACCAAGTGTAAAAACGCCCTGTATATTTTAAAAATGTAGCTAGTGCAAATTGTTAATTTATAATATTATCAATCTAAATTTCACACGGATTTCTACTGCCTTTTTAACTTTTTAAATGTTGAAGTGCTGTATCGCTCAAAATTGTATTAAAAATATAAATTTCACGAAAACGGTTGTCGCATGTTATTTGCCTTAATTTAAGTTGGATTGTAGATACATTTGTGATTTTGTTGATTTTCATTGTTACTAGTCACATACATCGTTTTGCGATTAAATTTCAAAGGGAAACTGCGGAACAGTGGTTGGTTATAGGAGTAATTTTTTTAACCACATTCGCAGTGTTTTGGTTTCCTAATTTCCCTTGTACTACTGTACTTTCTGTCCCAGAACTTTATAGACGCATTGCAGACATTTTTGTCCATATCAGCTCGATTGTCGTGTTATTGCTATTCTTTTTGCTAAATGCAGACTTCAATAAATGCTTTAGGTACGTTTTTAAATTGAAACCAAGACCTAGTGATGAACAGACTTTTGATAGAGATCCTAATTTTATACGATAGTTATTTGTATTATGTTAGTGTTATGTAAGTTTATTGTATGTTTAAGGGAGCCGTACTTAATTTTTATTACATAATATTATCTATTATAAATTTGTAATAAAATAATAAATTTATTTTATGAAAAAGCTTTCTTTTTTTTTAATTTGTAGGTACAATAGTTTTAAAATAGTAAAATATTGGTGTAATAGAAATTCGATGCGCGACATCTCACCTCAAAATAAGAAATGTTTCATAGAAGGATACATTTTTATTTCTCTATCAATGATATAACTATTAGGGTGGGTTATCTTATCTTTTACCCACAACATTTGCCCTTGAAAGAAGCAACTCGCTGAGTGAACTATAATAAGACAACCATTTTCGGTTATGGTTGTATTCCCCAACTGTCAGCAAAGTAAGTTTTAATTGATTGTAAAATAAGGTATGTACAAATAAATATGTGAATTTTTTAAACCTTTAATATTGCTAATTATTAAGTTTATTTCATTATGATTCAACAGCCTTCAGTTTTTTTTTAAATACACCTGGAGTATGTTTCATAGTAAAGAACTTAGCGATTTTAAAATCCGATAGAGAGAGAAACTTGGTTAGGTTAGAAAAAAAGTGTTTTAACATACATGCCATGTGCCATGGAAACAGTAGCAATAAATAAGAAAGAGGAGGAAGAATTAAAAATAGTGGAGAGGAAAATAATGAGAGCAATACTAGGTCCTAACGTAACAAGAGATGGAGAAGTAAGACTGAGAAGGAACAAAGAAATAGAGGACGAACTCGGAGGAGAAAACATCACTCGACACATCAAAGTACAGCGACTACGATGGGCAGGACACATCATGCGAAGGAAACCAACCGCAATGCTCAGGAGGGTAACAGAATGGATTCCTATTTGGCCCAGAAACAAGGGTAGATCAAGGAAAAGATGGAGAGACGCCCTGGAGGAAGATGCAAAGGCACTGGGAATAAGGGAATGGAAATTTAAATGCAAAGACAGGAAATAATGGAAGAAAATAACGGAGGCAGCCAGAACTAATGAGCTTGAAAATTAGAGGAGAGGACTGATCCACCTCATTAAATGGATCTACAACAACGCCTCGGCGTTAGCCATAATCCTTAGGATTATACGGCTCAATGAATGAAAACATACATGGTGAGATTCCAAACTGAAAATGTGCACATACACTTATGTCCCGAAATGTTGTAAACTGATTTTTCTTTGACACTGTCAGTGAAGCCACATGTAAATGAGCTATGGAGTTGTGAAGCTACTTCAGTAACATTTCGTAAAAGTTTCATGGTACTACAACATTTTTATCAATAGTTATGATGCCAGAAATAACAGTACAGGGTGAACCAAATTCGAATGTTTTACGGGGTATTTCGGTTAAGGTAATAACTAGCGAAAATCAGACTTTTTGAGAAAAGAACGCCTATGTAATCAGATTTTTCATATCACTCTTCATTTTGGCACTACAAATGAAAAATGAAATTTTATCGTTTTTGAAAGTTAACGTTAACGTCTTTATTTATTAAAATAGAACAAAATAATACAGATTTTTATGCTTAATTTAAAATAAGCAATTTTTTTTTTTTTTAGAAACTGACTTTCGAGATATGAAGTAAACTTATATTTTTTTAAATAGAAACCCTAGTTGGCCATGGCTTTACACGAAAGAAGTTTTTTTTTAGCTTATCAAAAATATATACTTTTATATATTTGTTGCAAAACATAACCCGAAATATGGTTGATTCCGTGAAAATTTCCTTATCAAAGTTGGCAATGATTTCGTAAACAAGTGATGTTTGCATTGAATAAACAATTAAACGTAATTTCCAAGTAAATTCTGCAGCAGCCGCTACGTTTTTATCACTTAAGTCTGTTTTATACAATACTATTTTTTTGTTTAAAAAAATTGCATACGATTTTATATATCCGTGTCAATCAGAAATTAAAAGTTTTGAACAAAAATATAGTACCGAAATAGGAAGTGTTCTAATAGCATCAAATATGCCATTCTACTGTAATTATATCTGACAGCATATCATTTGTGGGTTAGATAAACTAAAATAAAAATCAGTTCGTTATTGATTGTTTAATAACATTAATGGTTCTTTGGTACTGCAGCCATAAGTAGTAGTTTTCTATTCATTTGTAATTATGTATAAGCACTAGGGTGACCAGATTTCAGTTTATGTAAACCCGTTGACGATGACACGGGTCCTGAGGGGATTAGGAAAAACACCTTAATTTTCGGTTGTAGTTTTCCGGGATTTCAACTTGAAATAAAAAGAAAATGCCTCAGTGGGAAATATGCGATACATAGAAAACAAAAAACAAGCAAATTACAACATTTTGTTACATGGATATATTACGATGTAATAAATAAAGAAAGTTAGAAAATTTAAATAAAGGGCAATGTATTTGAAAAAAACGAGTTTTAGTGGTCTGAAGTTGTATGAAAAAAAAATTTCGCGGCCCATAAGAAAAAATGAAATTAGGGGTAATACCTCAAAATTGGCAGCTGTTATAAAAAATCTAAAATAACAGTTACATTCTCCATTAAAAAGTACCTTAAAAAAGTAAAAATAGAATTGTTCTAATGATTAAGACAAAAAAGTTATGAGAGAAAAAAGAAATTCGACATTTTCATATTTTTTGCTATAACATCTGAAGCGCAAGGAATTTTGTACTTTTAAAAATTGATTGTTGCTCCTCTCATACTAAGAAATAATTCATCTAATTTAAACAAACCTGTACCTCTTATAATAAGCAAGATCCCCATGCCGGAAATGTAATCTGGGACACCCTGTATAGGTTTTATGTATCTAATACCAGTATTTATGAGTTATTTAAGTTTTTATAAAAATATTGACAAAAACAGGACTCTATTAAAAAAATAATGATATTTCACAACTTGGCTATGTCAGAACAAATTCGTTTGAAACCTTGTAGGAGAATAGTAGGTATCATAGTGATTTTTGACTAGTTAAAATTTTAAAATAATACACAGGGTGTTGAGACACGTTACGTATTGTAGAAAATTGTTCCGCACAAATTTTGTCGCACACGTTACGTTCCCGCTCGCTGTCTGAACGCTTGCAGTAGGTCAATATAAATGCTTTCATAAATAAACAATAGAACTAATTTTGTCTGAAACGCTACGATTCTGTAACGATAATATGAATGTACCTTTAATCGTGGTATCGAAGCAGAAGGAATATATTTTGAATAAAAATAAATAAACGCTATTTTGTTTTTATTTTTGTAACTTTTCCAATGCTTATTAGTGTAAGTTTTTGCTCTTAATTTGTTTATTGTATAAGTCTTTTAACTATACAACTACATATGTTTTAATCTGAGAAACATGGGGATCTCGGACACCGCCAAATATAAGATGATGATTAAATCAGCAAGGAAGTGTGCATTTATGTGCTTACTAAAGGACAATACTAAAAATGTACTTATCGTGGCCAGTTTCTGAAATATCCCGAAAAACTTGGAAAAGTAACTTCTTTATAACTTTCTTATTATCCGTATTAATCTACCAAGGTTGGACAAAAGCTTAAATCACCTTGCGTTATAAAAAAATAACTCAGCCTATTTAATTTTTAAGATTCGACAGTAAACTTTTTATTTCTTATAGGCGTTATGTTGGATTTTAATGCTATTAGCTGATAAATTACTAAACTACTAAAGAAAAAAAAAAGGGGTGTCTAGAACTCAGTTACCTACATAGGGTTTTAAATGTTGTAAGAAGTGTTTTTTTTATTAAATATCTTTCTAATTATGCAAAAAAAATAACGGATGGTTCCAGTTAAGTTTTAAAAGTTACTTCCGGATTTAGTCACTTGCGGTTTAATCACGAAAACCGCTATAGCGTTAGTCAATTCTACATAATGCACTTTTGCGATAAAAAAAATTTCCTCATCTTTGTCAGACGTCGCATTTTCAAATAAAAGTCCTGGTACGGGTGGTCTGAAACACCCTGTATATTCAACTGTTTTTGCGAAATCCGATTTTAACTTTTATTTTAAATATTACCTAATAGTACGCCATACTTTTAAATAAATAATTTCGAAACTCTTCAAAGTTCCATCCATCTGATATAATAGGGTCTTTTTTATGCGGTAGGTCAGTTCCACAAAACATCGCATATAAAAAAAACCCTCAAAAAAACATAAATTACATTGAAAAATTAGGGATCCGTTCCATAATTTCCTAAAACCGCATAAAATCAAAGCAACGAATTAAAATAAGCACAAAATGCATTAAAAAAATTCATGTAAATAGCAGAAAATAAGCATACTTCATACATTCCTTCAATAATCTGCTAGAAATTGTTAGAAAATTCAAAAGAAGTTTGTTTTAAAGTTTTATTTCTTTAATTTTACAGCAGTAACTTTTTTTTTTATATAATTGCAACAGAATCGCCGCTTTCACACTATTTTTGGCACAATTTTTTAAAAAGGTTCAAAATCACTTCATAATTACAAACAGAATTAGCGTCAACTTCACCTTCGTTCTGTGATTTTGCTTTTCTGACAATATAATCAGTGATTAAACCTTGCGACGATTATTTTACTAATTGTATGTAATTTTGTACGATAGGGTATCAGGTTAGTGTTATGTAGGTTTATTTTATGGTTAAGGGAGTCGTACTTAATTTTTATGTAAAGGTGTAATAAAATAATAAATAAATGTTATCAAAAAGCCTTTTTTTGTTTGTTGGTGCAGCAATAGCTTTATAATAGAAAATATTAGTGTAATGAACATTCGATGCGCGACATCTGACCTAAAAATAAGAATGTTATATACAAGGATAAATCATTATTATGTGTTTATCAATGATACAACAATTAGGTCGGGTTAAGTTATCTTGTATTCACAACATTTGCTCTTAAAACAAGCAACTCGCTGAGAGAACTACAATAAAACAATCATTTTCGGCTATATTTATATTCCCCAACTGACAGCAAAGTGAGTTTTAATTAATGTAAAATGAGGTATGTACAAATAAATATGTGTATTTTTTAAGATAATAATATTGCCCGTTATTTAGTTTATTTTATTATGGTTCAACAAAGTTCAGATTTTTAAAACACGCTAGGTGTATGTTTTACAATAATATAACTATCTTTAAAACCGTTAGAGAGAATTATGGTTAAGTTACCAAAACAGTGTATTTTAAAATGATTAGTAAGAAGTAAGATTCAAAACTAAAAATATATACAGCGTGGTCCAAATTCGATGAGATTACATGGGCATCTCGTTTAATAGTCAAGATAGAGAAACGATTAAGTCAACAAAAATGTGCGTTGTTTGGGACAAATTAAAAACAGTTTTCAAATATATTCATTTTCGATTTTTCTTGTTTTTGTTTTGTTTTCCCACCCTAGTTTTTGATTTTCATCTTTAAAAAAATGAAAAAATTTTTGTTACTTGCGTATTATTGAAAATAAATATATCAATCTTTATACATTTTGAATCGGAAAAAAATAAGGAATTTAAATAGATCACAGGCAACTATAGCTTCCATTTAAAAAACGGTAAGTTTGTGTCATAACTTTTTAACGGCGAGAGTAAAAAATTTTTTTTGTACTATCAAAATCTACATAAAAATATCTAAAAATAATGTTGATAGTGGTTTTCGATATTCAAAACAATAAGGGAGAGATGACACATTATTAATATAACAGAAAAAAAAGTTTTTTTGCTAATAATTCAAAAACCGGTAATGATAGAATATTTTTAAACGCGGTTCTGAGTTTGTCTCGAAAAACTGAACATTTTTGGTACCTTATTCGTTTCTCTATCTTGAATATTAAGCGAGATACCCATGTAACCCCATCGAATTTGGACCACCCTGTAACCCTGTACATACACCTTCTGTCCTGAAATATTGTGGACTAATTTTTTTGTGACTCTGTTAGTGGAACCATATGTAAATGAGTTATGGCGTTTGAAGTTAGATACTTCAGTTACATTTTGTAAAAGTTTTGTGGTGCTACAACATTCCCATCAAAAGTTATGATGCCAGAAACAACAGCACATGTTTGACCAGCCAGCGTCAAAAAAACACACGAGAGCAAAAAACAAACAACAAATTTTGTTATAAATTGAGCTTCCGAACGTACGAAATGATTAAAATGATTAATATAAGTGGATTTTCAGTAGTTTGCCCAATTTCGCGACGGCAGAGAAGACGACCAACATCCGGGTCGGCAAAAACGACTCGCTCAGTAGACAATATCGAAAGGGAACGCCAAGAACACAATTAATTTGTTCCAGATTGCCAGTAAAAGGAGATTAATATTTGAGTGTTCTGCAGCGTTTGGTGGTAAAGGTTTCTCCTTATTGTCAATACTAGGGGTGGGCGATATATCGATATTTCGTGGTATGGACAACAAAAATAAGGGCAAGAAGCTCTTTTTTCAGTTTTTTTGTTAATTTTATTAGCTCCCCGCCCCTTTTATAACGACATTTCGATATATCGGTATATCGATATTTCGATATATCGTTATAATTTCGATATCGATATTCGATATCGCCCACCACCCCTAGTCAGTACCACGAGCAAGGGGGCTGGACGCTACTACACGATAACACACCGCGACACAAATCCAAACTCATTCGCGATTTTTTTGCCAAAAAGAGCATTGTAGTTCTCGATCAACCGCTGCATTTGCCTGATTTGGCTCTCTACATCTTAGGTATGTAGGGGTGAGCGATATATCGATAGGTATATCGATTTTAAAATTATATCGATATTCCGATATATCGAAATTTCGTGGCATGGACAACAAAAATAAGGGCGATTAGCTTTTTTGTTTAGGTCACCAGTCTGTTTTTTTAGTTTTTTTTACTAACTTTTTTAGCTTCCGCGACATTTCGATATTTCGATATCGATATCGGAATTTCGATATCGTCCACCCCTAGTCTTATGGGTCTTTCCCAAAATAAAATTAAATTTGAAGGGAAACCGATACGATTTTAGACATAAAAAGGTCGATCTAGATTATGGAAGCGATTTCAAAAGACGAATAACGAAATAATTTCAAAAAAATTAATGACCGCTTTAGTCATTGTATCGAAGCAGAAGGAATGTATTTTGAATAGAAATAAACGCTATTTTGTTTTCACTTTTTGTAACTTTTCCGACCAGGTCTACGAAATTTCGGGGCAGAATATGTATGCTCAGGTTCCAAATAGCACTTTCTAGTTTACTTTGTAACTTTATTTATTATTATCATCAATTTTGAAACTTGAAATTTGGTATTCATCGTTATATAAGCGATCGTGTTCGCCTGGCAATTTAAAATTGTCACAGCTTGCTTAGTTTTAAAGTAGCAATGGTCAACTTTTTTATTTCTTATGCAGCTGCCAAATTTATGAATAGTATAATTTAAAAAAAGCTATGAACCATATTTCGTAAACAAATAGCCATACTTGATTATTTTCCATTTATTTCATTTAATAATGTCCTGTAAGTTTCTTTATCTGCATTAATAACTACTAGAATATCATCCTCGATAATGCCGTTTCCACAGAAAAACACTGTATTACTTTAATTTTTTAAAATTAAATTATCTTTGATTTCACTAACAGTGTTACACTGGTGTTATAATACAAGTTAATCCCTAAAACTAGGCAATATCAGCTATCAGCGCCAACTATGCTGCGATTTTGCCTAGTTCTAGGATTAATTTGGTTATTCCTGAGGTTAATCCAGGTTTAACTTTTATGCAAGCGGGCCTAAGTGTGACAAATGAAAGCATAAAAATCCAATGTTACGCCTATAGGAAATAAGAATGTTGACTAGGGCATCCCAAAATCCAGGCAGGCTGGGTGAATTTTGACAACGCCATGAATGAAAACCTTTTCTGAAAATATGAATGCTACGTATGTATACTCTTATCTCAAATTTATACTGTTGATATTTTGTAGCCGAGGTAACGTTAGTCCGCGTTCACATTGAACGTAGTAGATGGTAGTTAGTAGATAGTGGTTAGTGCGTAATACGTAAAAAGTACGTAATGAAATGTTTACTTGGATACGGGTAATTCCCGGCTTGTTTGTAGCGCAGCACATAACCTCAATTTAAACGCTGAAGGTTGTTTATCAAATTTAACTGTCAGTGCCAGGAAAAATAATTAATTTCAAACATTAAAAACATAGACACTTTACTTTGTTTAACAAATATTAAAGTTCTTGCTGTAAATTATTGAAGCAGAGGTTATGTGCTGCGCTACAAACAGGCCGAGAATTGCCCGTATCTAAGTAAACATTTCAATAAGTACTTTTTACGTATTATGCACTAACCACTATCTACTAACTACTATCTACTATTTACTAACTACTATCTACTACGTTCATTGTGAACGCCGACTTATATGCAAATGTGTCATACGTAAACAATCAAAATGATAACAAAAGTAGTTTTTACTGATGCAGTTTTGTGTTGCTAAATATTCTCTTTTGTAATTTTAAAATAAACTTTTAGAGGAAAGTTTTGTAGTAAGATTTAGTACAATTAAAAATTTGCGAAAGCAAAAATGTTATCAATAACTTTTTATAACATAACAATTTTAGGAATAATATAATTTAGAAGATATGGATACCCAAAATTTCTCAGAAACTTTCGATGATTATATGTTGTCCGATCTTATAACCCTCCAAGAAGAACCATGGTATCGAACATTGGAGCAAATCCTTTTTACAATAAGTTGCTCAATTGGAATTGTTGCAAATTTATTAATAAGTTTTATGATCGTATATTTTAAGCAACTTCGAACACCACTAAATGTTTACCTTGCCAATTATGCAGTCTCTGATGCTCTGTCTCTGAACATATATTTAGTATACAGAAAAATTTTTTCATTGGAATTTTCCGGAGCTGTTTATTTTGGTCTCATACAGGGACTCTCTATTCAATCAATAATATTTATAATTGCTTTGAGCACTGTAACATGTAAAGTTAAATGGATTCAGAATGTTTCTAAAATGTTACAGAAAAATGTTAGGGTTGTTATGACTGCAATGTGGTGTGGATGTATCTGTTTAACTATTTTCTTAATTATATTATCCAAAACAACTGGTCATTTTAACAACATCTTTTTACTAAGCACTTATATTTTGTTGCTTGTTTTTGTTATTATCGTCCACTTTATAAATATTTTTAATAAATCGCATTTAAGCGATGAACAAAGGTTGATATTAATTTTGGTGTCTGTATTCGTTATATTTTGGCTTCCGTTAATGATTGAATTATCACTTAGTACAATTAACATAAGTTTTAATATACAAATCCTTGTTGATACAATTGCTTGTTTAACTTCGGTTGCAGTTTTAATTTTTTTAATACGGTTAAATTCAGTTTTTAAGCAATGCTTCTGGCACTGTTTAAGGTGTTGTAAAGGACCAATCCCAATTCAGAAAATCAGCATAACTGAAACTACGACAACGGGTTTTAACAATACTTGGATAGAGAATATGGAATCCGAAAACGGTGTTTAAGCATTAAAATATTGTTATATTGCATTGAAACTAATTAAATAAATAATTTATACAAGTGAAAGACTTTTTTTTGTTATTGTTAGCTAGATTGATAAATTTGTCCTTATTGGTGTAAGTTTTGGCAGTAATCAACCTTTATTTTTTATGAGTGCTGTGTTGTATTTTTATCGGTTGACGAATTTTGTGAGAATACAATGACTTTAAAATTTTAAATAATTGGAGTTATACAGGGTGTATCGATTTTATTCGCACTGTCGTCGCAATTATTTTAGTCATTAACGAAGTTACCAACAATGATTTTGAGCAATGTTTACTCACATTTATCACAGAAATCGAACAGTGAAAACAAAAATTAAATATCTGAATTTGTTTCTAAGATACAACTCAAAGAAAAAACCTTTTTTCTACTCATGTATATGAAAGTTGTCATTTTCTCACTGCCTACCCTACATGAAAGTTGTACCTTCGTCTCTAGCAGCGAAAATAATGTCAAGGTCAATGTTAAAATCAGATTGTAAAATTTACGATTTTTTTAGCTTAAGCTCATAATTAACTAAAATTGCGTTATTATTCTTATCAAATAATTAAATTTTAATGTAGCACATTATAATATAAAAGCTTAAGAATGGTACAAAAATTAATATTAAATACGGGTGTTTCATAATTGAATGCTGATCCTTAAGGGCGTTATTCCTTGGATGATTTTAAGAAAAAAAGTTCATATTAATGTAGGTCCGCAACCGCCTTATTTTTGAGATACAGGGTGTTTTTTGAATTTTAGTAGGTAGGTACTAACTAGGTATAAAAACGCTTTTTTTTTTAGAAAAAAAATTGTTCTGTTTCTACCAATGGCGTCCGTACTAACATGTCTTTGAATGTATTTACTTGATTATTAAAAATTAAAACTAAAGTGAAATGTACTCTTTTACTCTTTAAGAGTAGGGGAAGGTGGTATATACTGGGACATGGTATATAGTGGGACAACAGAGATTTTGGCCATCTGTTACCCCGTACTTGAAGTTTGTTTACATCAAAATAGCGGTTAGGCAGTCCCATTATATCCTGTTTACAGTATGTGTCGTAAACAATGTCATAGTGACTTGCACATGTGAGGCATGTTTGGTAACTGCGCATTGTTTTTTTGTGGTTATTCAGTTTTTGCGCTAAAACTTTTTCATTTATTTAACAACAATTAGAAAATTTGGAGTAGGTGTACCTTACAGTATATTAAAGGTACTTATGTACAATGTTAAAACTGAAAATAATCATACATGTTTTTCATTAAATCGTTGCTTTTAAAAATTGATCACATGGTGCATTGTGGGACAATGATGATAATCATTTTTTTTCTGAAAAAGACTTCCGACTTTAGATTTTCTTTTTCTAAAAACAGAGATAAAGACTGTGTTGAAAAAAAACACTGTGTAGGTTAAGCGCACCGACTACGTTTGGGGGCACTGAAAAAACAAAAAAACAAAAAAACATTTTCAATTTTAGTTTCATTTTTCAAAGTACAATGTCTAAATGCCCATGAAAAGTGAAAGTTTTTAAAATAACAAATTAAAATTAAGCCTTTTTTTAATTACTTATGCTTTATTTCATATATATTTTTTGCTGTCCCACAATGTACCACAGGGTGGTTTATGTGGGGACAAGTGGTGTATAGTGGGACAGTCCCTCTATTTGTGTACCTTTATTTAAAAAAATATTTTTTTGTATATGCAATGATAAACTAAAGCAATATGAATATCTCATATCAATTTGAGGCATGCAAATTAAACCGTTCAAAAGTTACGCAAAATTTTAAAAAAGTGTCCCAGTATATACCACCTTCCCCTACCTAATAGCCTTTTGTTTTTTTACTCGAAAACCGTTCGTCGGACAAAAAAAAAGTCAAGAGGCCATTTTTACTAAGAGATTAAGCAAAATTATAAAAATAACATTTACTTTGAAAAAAAAACAGTGTCGTATCATTTTTTTCATTAAAAATATTCAAGGACATGTTAGCACGGACGCCATTGGTAGAAAAAGAACAATTTTTTTTCTGAAAAAAATGTGTTTTTATGCCTAGTTAGTACCTACTTAAATTCAAAAAAATATCTAAAGTTGCATCAAAAATATTACGAAAAAACCGATACTTTTTTCAACTTTTAACACCCTGTATCTCAAAAATACGGCGGTTGCGGACCTACATTGATATGGATTTTTTTTCTTAAAATCATTCAAAGAATAATACCCTTAAGGATCAGCATTCAATTATGAAACACCCTATATATTTCGTTTGCAGGTTATAGTTTTATTTATGTCAATGTCAGTGTGGTGGTGTCGCTATGGAAATTAAAAGATTAATTAATACTTTATACATGATAATTTTCATTTAGTTCGTTTACATTTCGTCGTCGTCGTCATCGTCTCCCTTTCATGGTTTAGGCCATCAGGCCTGTTCCGCGTCTACACTCCATCACTTTCTTGGTCTGCCAACATCACGTCTTCCACATAGCCTATAGGAGAGTGCTTGTTTTGAAAGGCGTGTGTCGTTTATCCTGCTCATTTCCATTTATTTCGTTTTATAGTATACTTTTAATTTCGTAGAAAAAATAGCATTTACGACTCGAGATGAAATCAGTTTTTTTTCGTTTGGAAGGTTTGCTCACTCGCTGCTTCGCGGCTTGTGAATAAATCTCACCTCACGAAAAAAAGTGGGCTTTCATCTCTTGTTGTAAAACATACTATTGTTGGACATCAGTTGTTTAACTATTGGGGGTGCAGCGGGTGCGGTTGACATGGGCCCACGAGTAAGAATGCAAACAACAACTTGTTTTTTTTAAATTATTGGCTTTCGCACACATGAAAACTTTAACCGAAGGGCCCATTAAGTCTGCTTGTATGCGGACCCGTTCTATTCTTGCTACGCCACTGTTAAACATGTATTTCAGCATATTATACAGTGTGGCTGATTTTTCATTGTCCAGCTTATATCTGCTGAAATATTAAAGTTACCAAAAAAAGTTAAATGAGAAATTTATTAAACAAAAGCTGGTCTACAAAATTGTGCTAAAAATTTTATTCCATAGCCAACCAGTTTTTCGGAAAAATATCCAACTTTTGTTTTTTAAATAGAACACTCTGTATATTTTTACAGAATCACATTCTAAATGAATTTCTCTTTACAATGATATATCATAAGTACCATTTTGCTTTTAAATTATGCACAATATTTCAAAAAAGGAATTATTAAAGTCGGCTGTGATATTGTTTTGTTTATTGCAAATACCTGTCAAATTTGTTTACATTAGCAAACACTTGTCAAATCAGACAGAAATGAGTGTAATTATAATTAAGAAAAATGTACTATACAAATAATGAAAAAGTTGATATGCTGTGCTGTTTCCACAGCCGACTATAACAATTCTCTTTTTTTGAAATATTGAGCAAAATTTAAAATCAAAATGGTACTTATAATAATATCATTGTGAAGAGAAATTGATTTAGAATGTGATTCTGTAAAAATATACAGGGTGTTCTATTTAAAAAACAAAAGTTTGATATTTTTCCGAAAAACTGGTAGGCTATGGAACAAAATTTTTAGCACCATTTTGTAGACCAGCTTTTGTTTAACAAGTTTCACATTTAACTTTTTTTGGTAACATTAATATTTCAGCAGATATAAGCTGGACAATGAAAAACCAGCCGCACTGTATACATTTAAGTGTACATCTTCACTTACTTTTATATGTAAGTAGAAATGAAATATAGTAAAATGTGTTGCAAATACCTACTTTTCACGTTTCATCGTTAAATTTTTAAACATTATGTGTAGGTAAAGATTTTATCGCAAGTTTTTAGGTTGTAAATTTATTTCATTGTTTTTGTGACATCCTATTTTAACCTTTTTTTCAAATGTACTTAAATGGTACGCCATATTTTCAAATAAATCATTCCTAAGCTGATATACAATTCAACTATTTTGCGAGCATTTTTTATTATAAAAGAACCTAATGTTAGTCCAATCAATGTAGACTGTTAACAAATCATAAAAAATTTAATTAAAAGTTTGTCATAAACTGTTAAAATTGAAAATGCAGTACAGATCATAAACAAACACAATAAAGTAAATTTAGCTAATTTTTCAATGAAAACTGGCAGTTTATTAGCTTAATTTTGTTAAGGGTATGCTAATGTTTATTATTTTTACAATATTACTTACTATCAGTATCAGTTTAACGAAATATTTTTATTACTTTTTACGATTTGGTCGTTTCGTAATTTTTTAATTGGCCACATCGATTATTCTTATGTTTGTCGTTTTCATGAAAGAATTTGCCGTAAAAAATACTTAGATTACAATACATATGATATTTCAAGAGCTTTTAAATGACGTGTCCGAAAATGTAGAATGCCATTTAAAAATTAAAAATTAAATATTAAACTAAATTTTAAAATAAAATCACAGAAACTATTAAATAAATAAAATCAAATGACATATTTAAAAGGGACTTGCGACCCTTTATATATTTAATAATAAAAACCAATGCTATATTAATATAAATAAATAAGTAACAGGACTATATGCAGTTTAATAAAATATTGGACAATGGTAAATAAGGCAAATGGCCATGCATCAGCTTTACAAGGTTTGTACCTGTGTTGATGTCGTACGTGTAGTGTGGGTTGTCAACATTTGGAATAGAGCTTACAGTATGTGTGGAAAAAGTAAATAACATATCCATACTGGTATTGTTATCGTAAGTATAGTCATATTATTTTAATAATTGAAAATTGAAGTATCGTAGTTAAGAAATTCCAACATTATCATGTATTTGCCAATTAGGCAACCACTATGACACTATGGTCCTTTAAACCAGGGGTCGGCAACCTTTTTTGGATAGCGGGCAAAATTAAATAGTACTCCTATAATTTTCAGACGGGCCGCAAATACCAACCGACTCTGACAAATGGCGTTCGTAAGGTACTTTTTTACCGGGATACCAACATAAACTTGTTTATTTTATTTTCGGTCTGAATTATGCTGGCATCAATAATTTTCGATCACCAAATATTTACCAACACTAAATGAAACATAAAATAACGCTGGACTATAGCGTTAATTAAAAGTATATAACAAAATTAAAAACGAAATTTTATTATGCATTTGATGTTTTAACTATTAAATGTTGTTTTAAATATAGTAGTGTTTCTTAAATATTGCGAAAAAAAATTGGAACGTGATTCAAAAATTAAGGGGGAACTTTTATATTACATTTTTTCCTTAGACGTCTCCTTTCGGAGTTACATCCCCTAATGGGGAGCGGTAAAATTAGGATTCTATTTTATTTCTCAAATTTGGATAAACGTAGAAGAATGATATTTGGTTAATGGTTTGTACTTATTGAATGGTTTCCCATAGTAATATTTTTAATCATCTTTCACCTCCACAGGGGGCTGAAAAGTGCAACTTCTGTTGGTTTTTGAATAAGAACTTTTTGGTAAGTTGAAATTTTGCAATGTTAAATAATTTTTTTGATAGCTGGATTCATTTAGAAACTTTTTTTTTTAGTTTTTCCTGAAAAACCTACAGTTTTTGAGTAAAAAATAAAATAAGTAAACATGCACCATTACATATTCCAATATAAACCGATTCATTTTGGTGGTTACCTTGGTTTGTTTATTTTATTGCAAAATTTCAACCCACCAAAAAGTTCTGATTCAAAAATCAACAGGGGTCGCACTTTTCAGCCCCCTGTGAAGGTGGGAGATGATTGAAAATATTACTTTGGGAAACCTTTCAATAAGTAATATCTAGGTAACAAGTATCATTCTCCTATATTTATTCAAATTTCAGAAATAAAATGAAAACCTAATTTTACCGCTCCCCTTTAACTCCGAAAGGAGACGTTCAAGAAATTTTTTTTATATAAAAGTCCTTTCTTAATTTTCGATAAGGAATTACCTCCTGAATTTTTTCGCAATATTTAAGAAACATCTTGTATATTTAGGTTTAACTTGGCGGGCCAGATCAAGACACATGGCGGGCCGCGGGTTGCCGACGACTGCTTTAAAGTAACCTGATAATTAACAAAATCGTAAATTAATTAATTTTAGTTACAAAAGACTGCATCTTCTTTCATTTTTTTTTTATAATTATGAAGTCATCCAATAATTATTCGTTTTGGTGGAACAATGCACACAGTTCATATTTATATAAATTATTTTTATATACAAGGTCTGTTGCAAAAATAACCGAACTTTTTAGAAATAGCAAAAACTAGTGGCGCTATCTATCCAAAAATTTTGTCTCCGAGAAATACATACTTCATTGATATTTAATCGAAATTGATGCCATTTGATCATTAGAAGCCGAATTGTAGCGCCCAAAGTGGTATATTTTGTACAACGGCCGAAACAGACGTTCGAACAAGAAGACAACATTAAGTTTTATTAATTTTAAACTTTATAAAACATTTACTGAAACGCATTAATTGTTGCAAAACGTGTATGGCGGTCATTGTCTATCTCGTATTCAAGTTTATGATTGGTTTCAACGGTTTGAGGGAGGTCCGGAAGACATTAACGACGACCATCGTCCAGGTCGTCCGAAACTGGGAATTACTAACAACGAAAAAGTGCGTGAAGCGATCAAAATTTGTTTCCGAGAGTCATATAGTCCAGTGTTTCTCAACCCAAAACTTACCACGGACCGGTATGATATCCAATTTTTTTGAGCGGACCGGTGAATAAATTAGTTTAAAAATAATTTTTATTTATTTATTTTTAAAAAAACTACAAATTTACATTAAAAAATACATACAATTTCTAAATTGTACATGGATATAACGGGTGATCAAAAAGTTTCGTAATCGATCAGGTCGTCAGTTTTACACTGTACGTTGGAACTTGATTCGTACGTACAGCGATTAACGTTTCTTTGAAGTCTGAGATTCGCGTCTCGAAAGAATATATTGAGTAAACATAACCTCGACGAAAATATTTGTGAGAAAAATATTCCCATAGCCTACCCTAATCCTAATTACGAAACTTTTTGATCATCCGTTATATTATTGTATATAAATGTCCAAAAAGCAAAAAAGCAGCAATCAATGTGATTGTTGCTTTTCTTTTTTATTACTAAGAATATCAATTCTTGGACTTAATGTAGTTACAGACAGGCGTAATGCAGAACTAACATTCAAATGATTCCTTTGCTTTGTTTTCATCAATGACATTGCTGAAAATGTCACTTCACATAAATAGGTTGTTAAAAAAGGAAGTAATACTCTCATCGCCTTTTCATGCAAAACGGGATATTCATTACAAATTTTAATCCAAAAAGAATCCATTCAGTTGTGGTAATAGACACTACTTCAATTCACACGAGCTCCTGTCGTGGGGAAGTGGCAAATTTAAATTTCCCGCTCGCAACATTTAAAATAAAAAAATTCCTTTAATCGCATCTGGCAAAGTATTTTGATTGCTCAGGAGCATTACAGCTATAATTTTTGTTTTGTTTTCGCGGACCGGTAAGATTTTGTTGCGGACCGGCACCGGTCCGCGGACCGGCGGTTGAGAAACACTGTATAGTCAACGGTAACCTCAACTGGGGCGTAAGGAAGCGTTTGTTAACACAAATTGGTCGTGTTCGGCCTTAATATCGTAAACCTGGCAGTTGCACGATAACGAACTGGCTCACCACCGTGTGGCCGCACCGCCTCACCGTGCGGCCGAAGTAACTGCTTTTTTGGCACAAAAACAAGTGTTGCAACATTCACCGTATTCGCCGGATTTAGCACCGTGTGATTACCTTTTGTTTCTACGGCTCAAAATACCTATGAAAAGAAAACGTTATGACAACATACCATACATCCAAATGACCGTGACGAGCATCCTCAAGAGCATATCACAAAAGGATATAGCACAGTCGTTTGATGCATTAGTTGGCTGTGCAAATCGTTGTATGGCCGCAGAGGGAATGTATTTTGAATAAAATAAAACATTTATCCACAAAAAATGCCTGTGTTTTGTTATTTTTAAAAAGTTCGGTTATTTTTGCGACAGACCTTGTAAATACATTTTTCTTGTGGTGCAGTTTGGTAGTAATATTAAAACGCAATAATGATAAGCTAAATTAAAAATCAATTATCCTCTTTCGAAGAACGTCCTGTCGAAATGCAATACCAATTTTAAGACCTTCGCGTCTTCGTCTTAAAGTCTTAAATAATCCTATAATTTATTAAAGTGCAATTATCAACTAATACATTTAAAGGTATAATTAAGTAAAAATAGTTAACGAAGACGCAAAGAAATTGGTATTGCATTTCGGCAGGAGATTCTTCGATAGAAAATAATTGATTTTTAATGATAATAAATTTAACTTCCCTTGTTAAAGAAATACAAATTGCGTATCTTTAATACGAGATGCTTGGGGCTAGATTTGGAATACAAATCTTGAGAGCATACATTTTGTGCAGGAAGGTAAGACATATTCATTTACTCAAAATTATCAACTTTACCTCCATCACTGATGTCATTTTTACTATCATTAAAAACATAGATAGGTACTTCAATTTATTTTTGTTTTTGCAATAAATCAGACTTCCATAGTTACTACGTAAAACTTTAGCTACTAACCACTATCTACTATCTACTACGTTCATTGTGAACGCTGACCAAAATAAATTACACAAATGTTAAGATGTGCGATATGCATTTCGTTTACGGTCTTGTAACCTGTAATTGATTAGCAGCCAGGAGTCTCTATGAAAAAAGATATCCCAATTGTATAATTCCATATCATACGATAACACGAAAACACCCGTCAAATCTACTCAATATGAACATAAGCAAACCATGGTAACCACAGAAATGAATCGTTTTATATTGGAAAATTTAATGGTGCATGTTCACTTATTATATGTTACACCTAAAAACTGTAGGTTTTTCAGGAAAAGCTTAATAATAAAAAAAGTTTTTTAATACATTAATCTTTTTACGAAATTTTTTTAAGTTTCAGTATTTCAACCCTTTAAAAGTTCTGATAAAAAAACTAAAAGGGATCGCACATTTAGGCCAAGCGCACATTGACACGCAGTTGACTGACGCAGGGCAGCACAGTTTCTGTGATTCCATCTTTTGAGATAAGACACCGCGAATGGAGACGCAGAGCAATGCAGCGCAGTACTGCACCGTTTTCGCCTGCCCCACACTTGTGGATCTTACACAGAAACTGTGTCATATCGCCACTCGCGCCCCTTTGAGTATTTTGATTTGATTGTGTCTTCTTTAAATGGAATCATTAGAAATAACATTAATTGAATCGTTGCGTAACTACCCTCTGATTTACGACACCTGCCATTTACAATATATGAAAACGAAATTTAAACAGGAAATTTGGATAAAAATTCACCGACCGTTTTAGTGTACCTAAATTACGCTCCATTAAAAATTTTGAGCGGTGCAACTTTAAGATTCCACCGGCAATTATTTTTGAAGTTTGATTGATAATACTTTCGAAAACGTTTTGCACAAGCAAAACTTTTAACATATTACACAGGGCGTTTGTTACGCTTTGTCTAATTCAATGGAAATAAAAAATCTGAATATTTTTTTAATTACAATAGTCTAGTTTTTTTTGTGTATTTTTGTACAGAATTAGATTCTACTTAGATAATTTAAAGTTAGTTTCTAACTTATTTTTATTAATTTCGCTATTGCGATTTATATGTTAATTGCAGTGGCAAATAGAATATTTCATAGTAGAGAGACAAAACTAGAGAATTTCTTGAACAATTAAAACAACAAATAAAACATTTATTTATATTTCTGTAAAAATATGCAAAAATATATAGATTGCTGTGTTGAAAAAAATAACTTTCTAATGTTTAAATATTAATTAATTTGACAAAGCGTTAACTGCGGCGCAGAACTGCTATCCAATGTACGCGGACAACTGTGCCACATTGTTTTTATTTTCGTACTGCCCTGCCTGGCCTGCTCTGCCCGTACTGCGCCACACAGTTCAATGTGCGCCTTAGCTTAACATCTTATGAACGTGGCAGATGATTGAAAATATCACTATGAAAAACCTTTTCATAAGAATACAACATCTACTAAATGTCATTCTCCTACACACCTCCAAATTTGAGAAATAAAATAAAGCCCTAATGTTACCGCTTCTATTTAGGGGGGTGTAACTCGGAGAGCAGACGTCTAAAAAAAAAAATATACAAAAGGCTCCCTTAATTTTCTATAAGAAATTACCTCTAGAAGTTTTTCGCAATATTTAAGAAACACCCTGTATAATACTTAAATTTACATTTATTGAGTTACACTGCGGAGCGATATATTTGGGGCTCACTGTACGTAATTCACAAATAAGTGTCAACAGTTTCACCTAAACTATGAATAATAAAGACGTTATGGAGTATTAACATATCATCTGTGCGTATGAGATAAAGGACAACTGCATGAACACATTTAGTTAATAATAAATGAAAACGATAAGACAGCTGTGGCCCAGTACAGTGGTGTGTTCGAGTCAGTAAACTGTACCTTTGTTATGTAAATACGTCGGAATAGGATTAACAACAGGTAATATTTTATATTTCCTTTGAAGTGGTTGCTGAGAAATACAAATCTGTGCATGACCTCATTGTTGTTCAATTGTATTTCTGACGGAGAAAAATCGCGCAAATAAATAGGTCGATAGTAAATAATTTTACTTACGTACGATATTTTCAACCTTAAGTTACTTCAAATATCCAAACCACAAAATAAGGTTTTAATTTTGTAGATATGCTGAAACAAAATAGATCAGAAAGTTTTTAATAATAGTGGTATTTAATTTGTTCACTCTATATTTCTTAATTATTAGTTTACGAATAATTTGGTCAAGTTTGGATAATTAACACTTTTAATAATATTATTTAAAAATAGTAGTATAATTTAAGGATAACGAATGTATTGTTAAAGATTACTATTATAACCTAATAGCTTTTTTTATCCTATTTAACTAACATCGCGTCTATTGCGAAATACCACTAAAAGTTACACATTATTTTTTAAACAATAATTATCTGTGAGAAATGATTATGACAATGGGATTTTCTCTTTCAATTTGTCAAAGGATGTTATACATAAGCAAAAAATCTTGAGTGCTTTAATATTTTTTTCAGGCAAAATCATAAGCATAAGATATATTTTACCAGACTATATCTAGATTAAAGATTAATTAAGAATACAAAACATTTTTAACTTGATACGAAAGTAAATACATAATAACGTAATATCAAATGATAAGAGTGTTTATATCGTTGCTATGACTATCTATAGCATAGAACATATACTAAATAATCTATAGGTGACAAAACGAAAAAGGCAAGTTCTCAGGGTTATTTCAAGTATAGTAAAGGTCTTATTGGCTAGAGTAGAAAAAAACACAGTAGGTGGTTAATTTTAAATGGAGGATATCGTCGGAAGATGGAGTGGTTAACACTTAACCAAAAAATACGGGCTTACCAACCCCGGAAACGAAGATTATAACGTTTTATAAGTTATTAGTATATTATACAGGGTGTTCAGTTTAAAATGAAGTACATGGGGATCTCGGAAACCGTTAGAAATACAAAATCGGTTAAATGGGGAAAAACTTGCGCAATTACATGCGTAAAATAATCCACTTTTACATTTTCAATAATTCATACTGTTAAGTAGTACCACCATGAAAACGAAAAATGTGCATTTTCTTAAAACCTCCATATTACCTTTGTTTGAAAAGATTTTTGCGCCAAATTTTCAGGATCGGGAAAGTAACCAATAAGGATTTCAAAAATGACATTAAAAATATTCTAGGCCTACTATGTTTCGCGCGGCCATAGCCAACTTTTGTTTTTCTTATGGACGCCATATTGGATTTTTGCATTTTTGAAATCTCCATAAAAGCTTTTCAACCATGTAAGACATCGGTATGTTTAAGCTAAGAAAAATATGAAAATTTGCAAAATTAAGGTTTCACCACAGTAGGCCTTGGTGTCGTGATTAAACAATTGCAACGACTATTTCTAACAACTGTCAAATAATACATATTTTTATGTAGTGCTAACAAATAAGTGATTTCCGAGTTTTCAATGGATCGTTTTTCAAATAAGCATAAATATGAAATGTTGGAGTGCTTTATTCTCTGTAGAAGAAATGATATTATGGCTGCAGAAATGTATTTCAATAAATACCCGGAAAGACGTCAGCCAAGTAGAAGCATGTTTCGGCGATTAAGTGATAACTTAATAAATAACGGAAGCTTTGTTAAGTCGAAAATAAATCGGCGCACCGAGGAAAATAAAGAAAATTTGGTTCTGCAAGCCGTAATTGACAATCCACACAATAGGTGTCGCTCGATCAACTGCCGGTACAATTTTGAAACGTTGTAAGTATCATCCCTATCGTGAACGCCCCTGTCAAGGACTTCAAAACGGTGATCAGATAAGAAGAATGGAATTTTGTCGATGGTTCATCAAAAAACATAATGAAATTCCAAACTTTACTATGAAAATCTTGTGGTCGGACGAAAGCCGATTTACTAATTGCGGATTATTTAATCGTAAAAATACAGTTTTTTGGTCTGATGAAAATCCTCAAATATTTCGTGGATTAAGACAACAGATTAAATGGGGATTCAATGTTTGGATAGGTGTTGTTGGTACCCACATCGTTGGCCCATTTTTCTACGATGAAAACCTTAATTCTGTGCGATATTTAAACCTTTTACAAACTAATGTAGCAGAACGAATTACCGAACTTCCGCTTGCTACTTTACAAAATCTAATTTTCCAGCAAGATGGTGCGCCTGCACATAATGCGAATATTGTTACAGACTTTTTAAATAATGAATACCATGATTACTGGATAGGAAACCGGGGGCCAACAAGGTGGCCTGCTAGATTGCCGGACCTCACCCCCCTTGATTTGTTTGTTTGTGGTTACTTAAAAGATCAGCAGCTGGATTCTGTAACTTTGGATTTAACGGAAATGCAAGTTCATTACTACCTTGTTAATATGACCCACTTCTACGAAAAGCGATGCTCTAACCCACCGGTGGTAACTCACGGCGGGTTTACCCAAGTTAAAACCTGTATCTACTATTTTAGGAAAGTTAGTACAGAAAATCCTACTGCGCACGTTCACAACTGAAATATGCTTAACGCGTATTTGTTTAAAAATTACCGCCATGTAACTTTGTACACTCTGTCTTACATTAAAGAATTTATGGTAGTTTTTTTTTTAAGTTTTGATGCGTTTTGTTCCTATTTTTATATTACACAACGATTTTGTTAAGTTTCTTATTTTATAGTTTGTTTACTGAATTAATTTTGTTTCAATGGTCGTCAGCACTTTGGGTGGGTATTTTTTAAATTCGGCCAGTGATGTGGTAAAGTAATTCTATTTTGTTTAGTTGATTTCATTTATTTATTGCACTATGTACGTTACAAACAAATATACCATGTTATTTATATATTAAGCTGAACTGTGAAATTAAAATTGGCGAATAATACACAAAGATATGACAAAACTTAATTTTGATATAATTTTGTGCATCTCGCAAGTTACGTTTGCATATTTCTTAATGTTGCGTTTATTCTTTTCTTCGTTCCACCATAAAATATGTGTTAGATGGGCCATCATTCTGAAAGAATGTAAAAATACCAATATACTGTCATGCGAATAATATACATTACTAGTTTACATGAGGTATTTATTTACTTGTTGAATGAACACAATATAATATTACGGATTTAAAAATGTAACAAAATTAATATCAATTTGTAAAATAAAAGATTTACTGTACTTACCAAAGCGCTATTTCGTCGCTTCGTTCCTAAATTTACTTATATCCAACACACTTATTTATTGTTAAAAATAAATTCTTTTTTAATTCAACACAAATACAACACTCCAAAAATTTACTTAAATATAACATTTCACCCCCAATCATTAAATGTTATTGAGTATTGAGTAAACAAGTCGAAATGACAGGGTTTTAGCCTTAAACGCGGCTGTCGAGCCGGTTTCACACGAATTACGTCTAGCATTTACGGTTAGGGTTCATCCTTGGTCCTCAGAAGAAACGGAATATCAACTACCCGAATTGGGAAGTCACCACTAACGCGTGGTGTTTACGCTGGTGTTTAAAAGTTACGGAATAAGGGGGCAGGTGTACTCAAAATCCTACGAAACTGTAGAAGAACTACGTCAGGCAGTTGAAGAAGCGGTAAATGGAATGACACCGAACATGATAAGACAATCCTGTGAGGCAGTTCTAAAACGATGTACAATGTGCCTACAAGAGAACGGTGGCATCTTTGAACACATGCTTCGTTAATAATACTTAAGCACCTAACTTTTTTCGCTGTTCTTGTATTTAATTTAATAAATGTGTCATACCACTCCTTCGTTTATTTTGGTGTTAACAAGTAAAATTTAAATTAATTTTCAAAGAGATACCAAGGCCTACTGTGGTAAAACCTTAATTTTGCAAATTTTCATATTTTCCCTAGGTTAAACATACCGATGTCTTACATGGTTGAAAAGCATTTTTTTATGGATATTTCATATCGTTTCTCCTACAGAGAATAAAGCACACCAACATTTCATATTTATGCTTATTTGAAAAACGATCCATTAAAAACTCGGAAATCACTTATTTGTTAGCACTATAGAAAAATATGTATTATTTGACAGTTGTTAGAAATAGTCGTTGCAATTGTTTAATCACGACACCAAGGCCTACTGTGGTGAAACCTTAATTTTGCAAATTTTCATATTGTCCCTAGCTTAAACATACTGATGTCTTACATGGTTGAAAAGCATTTTTTATGGAGATTTCAAAAATGCAAAAATCCAATATGGCGTCCATAAGAAAAACAAAAGTTGGCTATGGCCGCGCGAAACATAGTAGGCCTAGAATATTTTTAATGTCATTTTTGAAATCCTTATTGGTTACTTCCCCGATCCTGAAAATTTGGTGCAAAAATCTTTTCAAACAAAGGTAATATGGAGGTTTTAAGAAAATGCACATTTTTCGTTTTCATGGTGGTACTACGTAACAGTATGAATTATTGAAAATGTAAAAGTGGATTATTGTTACGCATGTAATTGCGCAACTTTTTCCCCATTTAACCGATTTTGTATTTCTAACGGTTTCCGAGATCCCCATTTACTTTATTTTAAACTGGACACCCTGTATAAACAAAATTGATGCTCAAATGAGCCCTTGTAAAGAAGAAGTTTTGCTTTTAAAAACTGAATTGATTAGTTGATTATTAATTTTTATATTCAAAATATATCCTAATTAATTCCCAATTATGCAAAGAAGTTGATGGCCTAGTAATATCAAAAAAAGTTATTCAAAGCATTAAAGTATCTACATGGTCTAAACTCTAGGCATAATATTTACTATATAATTTTTACTAACAATATACTAGTAGTTGATAAAAACGGTTTTTTTTAAATAACAAAATTTGGAAATTGTTTTGTGTTATTATGTTAAGTTTTATACACTATTTATGGATAAAACGTTTGCTGAGGCTGGTTAAAAAACGAGATAGTTCCGGTTGTAATAATCTCTGGAGAACTCATTACATTAATAAATTATGAGAGTAATATTAGAATTTTAATAGTATGATATTATTACTTAATGAAAAGTTAAAACAAATTGTGTTTAGAAAAATACCCAGAAATGTTGTCCATCCTTCCAACCACTTTAAATTTGCGTTATTCATTTAAAATTCATTTCGTTGTTTATCATGATAAACTGAAACCAAAACTAATAAAGTAAATTATTAATTAAAATAAACTTTGAAAACATCGTTTTTTCATCGTCTAATTACATTACCAAGCAGTAATAAAGAGCATTCACAAACAGACGTTAATTCCTTTTCCTTATCCATAATTAATTTTTCACGAGTCTATCTTCATTCATTCAAATAGAGAGCGCAGTGGACTAGTTATTATCTAGTGTTTTGCACTTAACTTTAAATTGTTTTGAATCGTTAAACTCAATTATTTTATTCAACTTTTTCATCGCTGAACTATTTTCATCTTAAACTTTCTTTCGTTAAAGCTTGAATTATATTAATCTCAGCTATTTTTAGGTTTTCATATGCCTTGAAAAACAATACTCGTTGATATTTTATTGCTTGTTCTGCTCGTTTTCGTTAAAAATGTGGCCTCATTATTTTGGGAAATAAATTATGAATTGCTTAAAACAGGATTCTAAAAATTAAGAAAAATGGGTTAAAATTATTTTGATTTCTGTATTTCGAAAACAAATTTAAAATTATATGGAAGCAAAAAAATGAGCGTGGAGTATAGTTTTTGGTTATAATCATTTGAATAATAACACCAAAAACAGTAACATGTACCGTCTTGTTTTGTTTTTGGCGAGGATTATAAAAGCAAAGTTTTGTAAATTGTCAGTCACTGAAGTATTAGCGATCATGGATTATTTCCATGAATTATCAACATTCCATAGAAGAGCGGGCATATGTTTGACCATCTGGGCGTAGGTAATTGCGTCGTTTTACATCCAGGAACACAACAGTGTCTATTACTTAATTTTGCAATTACATATTACTATTTTTGTCCTATTTAAAACACTTTTAGAAAACAGGAATTGTACACTACAATACATCACTTTCGTTTCAAAGTGGCATCAGCTTTATTTCTAACTTCTGCACAAATTTGCTAATTTAGAAGTTTCTGTATATTTGATAATAAAAAAGTTACCCATACAGACATACATACATTAAAATATGGGCACCCTACAGAGTGGTCCACATAGAAGGGCCACTTTTGGGATCTAGTAAAGGGTAAGAGCTACAAAAAGTTTAAATTACAAAAATTGCTCCCCTTTCTGAGATCTATTCAGTGATGCTTAAGTTCCATGGCACGCTATACTATAGCCAGCAATAATCAAAATGGGCATTTTTTAAATCCTTTATAACTTGGTTATACTTGATGGTACAAAAAATATTTTTGGGGAAAAAGTTGTAGATGTTTTTACGCACTATAAAATAAAAACATTCATTTGTTTTAATATTGTTTAAATTCTTAGATAAATTACAAACTTGCATTTTTTTAAATTGGAAACCTTAGTTGGCTATGGCTTCATGATAAGGCTTTTTTACCTCCTTTCAATAATATAAGATTTAATGTAAGTTTTAATTTTGATATTTAGGCTCAAACTAATAAAATTCATTTAAAAGTCCCTATAAGGCTATTGAAAGACCATGAATTTAAACAATACTGAAACAATTGAACGTCTTCATTTTACAGAGCGTAAAAAATCTAATTTTTTTTTTCTAAAAATGTTTTTGTACGATCAAGTATAACCGACTTATAAACGTAATACAATCTTGGTTTCCGGGTTTGGAACCGCGTCTTCTATATTTAGAAGTAGTTGACGTTTCGACCATTGTGTCTTGGTCTTTTTCAAAACGAGTCGTTTTGAAAAAGACCAAGACACAATGGTCGAAACGTCAACTACTTCTAAATATAGAAGACGCGGTTCCAAACCCGGAAACCAAGATTGTATTATGGATAACGGCCGCGAAAGCCTCAAGAATAAAAAAGACTTATAAACGATTTTAAAAGAATGCCTTTTTTTATTTTTGTTAGTTATCTAGCGTGCCATGGAACTTTTTTAAAACATTAATGCATCACTGCATCAGAAAGGAGAACAATTGGTGTAATTTAAACTTCTTTGTAGCTTTTACCGTTTACGAGATCCCAAAAGTGGCCCTTTTTTGTGGACCACCCTGTATATCATGTTAGTAAAAACTATTGTTTTGACTAAAGATATGATTTTTAATATTTGACTTGGAAAATACGCATGTTTTGAATCAATTAAATAACCAAATTAATTTTGGCCAGCAGCCCACTGTGCGTCGTAGCAAAAGGGTTAAAGTTTTAATTACAACTGCTTACTATTAAGGTTAAAAACTAAATCATGTAAAGGTGCAGATTTTGCCTAATAGTTTTTTTTTTATTATTTCTTAAATTGAGCTTGACCCTCGTATACATCCATATTTAATTATTAACGAATATTTAGATAAACAACAGGTACCTACTCCATTTTTGTCTGTTATTCTATACTCATAAGAAATGGTACTACTATAAAATTATTAATAACTAATATTCGCTTATGAACTAGCTGGCCAATGCTCTTTTTTTATTTTTAGATAAACCATCTTTACAAGTTTCTTGTTCTGTGAAATATCGCAGTGAGGATTATCACAGCTGACAAGAGTTGCGATGGATTACCTAAGCTTGGACACATTCAATACATCGGAATATGAGAACGATGTAAACACAGAAACTGCATTATCCGTACTCGATATAATATCAGCCACGTCTTGTGCTTTGGGAATCATTGGAGATGTAGTAATAATCTACATCCTAACATGCTTTAGCAGAAGGAGAACTATCAATAACATATTCATAATAAACTGGGCTAGTGCTGACGTTATGAATTTATTCCATATATTCGTCGTGGGAAGGATGTCAGATTTAATTGTAACAATTTTTAACGGCAACAAAATGATTTGCGTTTTTTCGCAGATAATCGGTTCCCTGCAGTTTGCAACTATATTATTTGTTCTAATTTTGAGCGTGTGGTCTTGTACTGTTTGTTGTTTTCCGAAAGTTGTTGAGAAACTCGAACAGTACTACAGATACGTAATTGTAATTGTTTGGATCGCAGTCGCCGTTTTAACAATATTTTCTATCACGTTGTGTGTTACAGAAGTATTCCAGTCCTTTTCGGAAATTTTAATCGTTCTTGGATTCCCGTCGCTTTTTGCCTGTGTCTTTGGCGTTCATTGTACGAAAATTTGTAAACGTTACGATACAAGTAAAAGAATTGACAATAAATTAATTATTGCTATGACCACAACTTTTACGTTAATGTGGTTACCGAGTTGGATTTTTACGTATATGTACGGGTTTTTCAGATATATTCACGGTTTATACAGTGTTGCGTTTTTGAATTCTCTCGTAAACGTTGGTTTGCTGTATCATTTCAATACAAATTTTAAGGAATGTTTCTTGGACACGCTCAAATTTTCTCGGTGCAGACGCAATGAACAAGAGTCGTTGAAAGTCAGAACAGATAATATTAGGATGTCTTAATCTACATTTACACGCTATTGAAAGTAGAATCACCATTAAGCTCTTTTAGAAATTGAAGCGAACGGTTGAATGACAACGAGAACCGTACTGTTATTCAAAACTTGATTACGTTTAAATAATGTAATAGCTTTAGATAATGATGTAATGTATTTTTAAATTTATATTAAATACGAGTGTCCCAAATTTTTTATTTTCCCTTAAATTTTTTATTTTCCCTAAAATTTTTTATTTGCCATGCAATTTTTGTAAAATTTCGTTTAACACTATCAGAATTTTTAATTGTTATTTAAAACGATGAAAATGCTACTTTTTAATTAACAAAATTTACACAAAAAATCATTTAGTTAAAAACGTTGCTGTAATTTTTCATAACTTCCATATAGGTACAGTGTGTACAAAAAGATACGTAACGGGTAAATATATCGTCTTGGGATAACTTTGCAAAAAAAGTTTTGAATAAAATTTGTTTGTGATCATTTACTACATTTTATTCTTCAGGCTTTCGCGGCTATCGTCCATGTTACAATTTTCGTTCCCGGGTTTGGAACCGCGTCTTCTTGATTTGTGTGACGTTTCGACCATTCTATGTTGGTCTTTATCAAACGACTGAATTGGTGGGTTTGTTGCAGGGTTTATATATCCGGCTGTGGAGGCGTGGTGTTCCGCCTGACGAGTTCGTTTCGCCTCAGCGATTTCTTGATGACCGGTTTCCAAATGCTTGGTAGTTGCAGGCCTGTGTCTCTGTTAAAGTTGTTGGGGTTCTTGGAAATTTCCATAGATTCCCTAAATAGTCTAGGCCAGAAGTGGTTGGCGCGGGCTAGTAATTTTGTGTCGTCGAAAAGTATGGTGTGCCCCATGTCCTGGGCATGTTCTGCTACGGCCGATTTTTCTATTTGTTTTCTTTTTGTTTGCCCTTCATGTTCTTTAAGGCGCGTTTGTATGCTTCTGCCAGTCTGTCCTATATACACTTTTCCACAGGAGCAGGGTATGCTATATATGCCCGGGTGATTTAATCCTGAGCCAGGCGTTCTTCTTAGTTTACTGGAGAGCGTCACTGGAGCGTTGAAGACTGTGTTGATGTTGTGTTTTTGGAGTATTTTCGATATTCTGTTGGTTACTCCTCCGATGTAGGGTAGATAAGTTGTAGCGATGTAGTCCTTCTTCGTTTTCTCCTTCGGCGTGGCACTTTTCTGTATGGCTCGAAGTATATGTCTTTGTTGATAACCGTTTTCCTGCAGAGCTCTTGTAAGCATGTTTAATTCTTCTTGGATGGTCTCTGGGGTACATATTTCTCTGGCTCTGTGGATTAACGTGTTGATCACTGATTGTTTTTGGGCCGGGTGGTGGTGTGATGCTGCGTTTAGATACCGATTGGTGTGGGTTGATTTGCGGTATACACTGTGGCCTAGTCTTCCGTTGGCTTCTCTTTTCACCAGTACGTCCAGGAAAGGTAAAGCTCCATTCTGCTCTTCCTCCATCGTGAATTTGATGTCCTTGTGCAAGTTGTTCAGATGTACTAAGAAGTTCTGGAGTGATTCTCTGCCGTGTTCCCAAATGACGAAGGTGTCATCTACATATCGAAACCAGTGTTTAGGCTTTAATCTACTGGAGTGTATGGCTTGCTCTTCGAAGGCTTCCATATACAGGTTGGCGAGTGCTGGTGATAATGGTGATCCCATTGCTGCTCCCGTGGTTTGCTCATAGATGCCTTCCTCAAAGGTGAAGTAGGTGGACTGTGCGCATAGTTGTATTAGATCGGCTAGGTTACCATCGAGATCATTTGAAATCAGTCGTTCCCTTGCCAATTCCACTGCTTCTAATACCGGTATATTTATTGGTAAATAATGATGTAACGTCGAAGCTGACCATGATGTCGTTGTCATTTATGTCGAGCAGGTGTAGTTTCTGAATGAAATGGGTTGAGTTTCGAATATGATGATCCGATTGTCCAATGAAGTTTTGCAGTGTCCTGGCGAGATGTCTGGCAAGAGAGTGGGTTGCTGATCCAATGGCGCTCACTATTGGTCTTAGCGGTACGTCTTGTTTGTGGATTTTCGGTAGGCAATACAGTTTTGGTGTTCTGCATTCGGTTGGTGTTAGGCTTCTGTGGTGTTCCGTTGGAATGGATGAGGTTTTTACCGCTGCCTTGATCTGCCGTTCTATGTTCTTGGTGGGGTCCTTCTTCAATTTTCGGTACGTAGAATCTTGAAGCATGTCGAAGACTTTTCTGTTATATTCTGTGCTGTCCATAATTACGGTGGCATTGCCTTTATCGGCAGGTAGAATTTTAATGTTCGGATTATCGCGTAGATTCTTGGCGGCCCGTTCTTCTTCTTTGGTTATATTTTGTTTTGGTGGTTTGGCCTTCCTAAGGATAAGTGCCGTTGCTGCTCTTATTTCTTCAGCGTTGTCCGTGGGAAGGTTGCGGAGAGTGCACTCTAGTTGACTCACAATTTCCTCATTAGGTATACGTTTTGGAGGAACAGCGAAGTTGAATCCTTTGCTTAGAACCGTCTTGCTGGTCTCGTCTAGTGTGGTGGATGATAAGTTGATCACGACCCGATTGGTATCCAGTTGAGGTATCAGTCGTTTGATAAAGACCAACATAGAATGGTCGAAACGTCACACAAATCAAGAAGACGCGGTTCCAAACCCGGGAACGAAGATTGTAACATTTACTACATAACCTTAAATTAATTTCAAATGTTTTGTTTTTACGCACCGATGCGTTACTTTTTTTTTTTTTTTTTTTTTTAATAGAACACCCTATATTTCGTATTTTCTAGGTACAAAATTAAATTCTTTTTCAAAAATATACATGGTCTTTTGTACCTAAAATCAATCGTTTTTGAGTTATTTAAGTTTTTACGAAAACATTGACAGGACAGGTTTCAAAAAGTATTAATATTACATAACATAGCAATATCAGAAAACAGGAATTATACACTACAATATATCACTTTACTTTCGTAAAATAAATATTTTCAGCTCTCAAAACTACTGTACAGTGTACACAGACAAAGGTGTTTGAGACAGATAATAAGTACGGTAAAATATAACTGTTTTTCACAGAAAATTGTGGAATTTTCAGACTGTACTGCTATCTCTATTATTGATCGTAAACAACAACCCTTTCGATATTTAGTTTGCAATTCAGTTTATGTAAAAAAAAAAAACGGTTTTTGGGCTCTTGATTTCACTATTGTCTAGTTAAAAATTGATTTCGACCGCCATGGGACAGTGAGCACACAGTAGCACACTATACAATCAGCGTCAAGTCTAATGGCGAACGGTGGGGGTGCAAAATTAATTATTTTTTTTTAAATATACAAGGTCTTTTGTACCTAAAATCAATCGTTTTTGAGTTATTTAAGTTTTTACGAAAACATTGACAGGACAGGTTTCAAAAAATATTAATAATACATAACTTAGCAATATCAGAACGAACTCCTTTGTTATCTTACTTGACAGTAGTATCATAATGATTTTTTAATAGTTAAAGTTTAAAAATAATATATAGAGTGTCTCTTATGCCCGGTCCACCTGGCTTAACTCTTTACATCTTCTTAAAGATATTTAATTTTCTTTAAAAATTACCCATATGGAATCATGAATGTCTTAAATTAATATTTCTCGAGTTATTGCGGTTTCAATGACTATTACCCGCATGTCATAGAAACCAATCACTTTAGTTAAATTATAGACACGCCTTCATAATATAACTATAACCAATAACGCCAAATCGCCCCTAGGGATGTTTTAACCAGCAAAAAAGCGAAAACATCCCGTTTCCATGGCAACCTATTTGCTTGTTTAGCTTGTTTACAGATGTTTGACATTTGTAAAGTATATTGAAAAATACAGTATTTGAACAATAAACAAAAATTGTAATTATTGTTGGTATCTTATTTGGGAAATAGTCTAATCAAATATATTTCGGAAAATTATTTTGCAGGAAACATTATAACTCAAGTTTGTTGCTTATAGGTAACATTCTTCGACAAAATGAATGACAAAATCTTGTCTTAGGATGTTATCAAAGCAACTAACTTTTGTCAATAATGTTTCCGGCAAAATAAAGTTCCCTTGATATATTATACCCGATAATTATCGGACACGAACAAAATATTTAATAGAATAAAACTAGTAGGCTTTGGATATATATCTTGAAAATTTGTTTTAAAATTCAACACAATGCTAAGTTCACGTTTAAGCTGTGTTTGTTGCTTGATTATGAACTAATTTAAACCTTAAATGCATAGTGTTGCTGATTGGCAACATATTTGATTATATTATGTAAAAACCATAAAAATTGATTTGGCATAATTCTACATGTTGTTAATGATTCACAACACTTCTTGTAATGCCTTATGTTAAGAAACAATTTAATAAAGAGCGGTAGTTTTTGAAAATTTACCATTAAAGCATAACCTCTAGATTTAGAAGTTTTGTATTCAAATTAAAGAATATTTAAACATAGAAAAACGGTTCTTACTGATCAAAGTTAAGTTTATCGAATTTTAATGCAATATTGTACCTCAGTACATAACAGTAGCATAAAAATTATGTTGCCAATTAGCAAAATTTTGAATTTATTAGAAATTTGGCGTTGCATAATTTTCTTGCTATTTACATGAAAACACGTTTTATAGTGACATGTTATTACAAATTAAAATGTAATTAAATACAAACTGTGAGTTTGTGGTGTGTCTCTATGTTATAATAACGTAATTTGCACCTAAAATAAATATTGTCGTTTTGCACAGTGTTGCTCATCGGCTACATATTTTATTTATTGTTTTGTATAAACTTGTTCTGCAACAACATTTTTTTTATCGTTGTGCACAAATGTTACTCTTCAGCAACCATTTTTGTTTTTCGATCGAAACAGTTAAAAAATTGTGAATGACTTTTTAAGTTATGTTTTTCACATTCCCTACAATATGATTTTGAAAAATTTATGCATTTAAGAATTAAATTTAAAAAAAACAACATAAAAACAACGTTTTTATTAAAAATGTATAAGCAAGATAAAAAAATTGAGTGTTTGGAACACACTGTAAAACGTAATAAAAAAATATTGCCGTTTATTTTATTTACGAACAACCAATTTTTTCGTAAAAATATGCCATTTTAAAACCAAAAACATTTTGCAAAGATCCCTTAGCAAATACCATAAAAGTCAAAAGCAAATTGAAATAGCTGGCATGTGAGGTAGGTGGGCTGTCTCGTATCAAACATAAAATGTCTCTAAAAATGCTGAAATATGAAAAAGTTATGTAAAAACGGAAAGAAATATTGATGAATTCAAGAGGGTTTCCTGTTTTCTCGATTAAGAATAAGCGTTTCGTAATATTACGACGCCACAAAACAAGGTTATTTAAAAGGTTGACGTACGCTTTTCAGCATAATCTACTGACTGAATAAATGCAAGAGGTCCATTTTGTGGTTCCGTTCATGTTTACTTTACGAGTGATAAACTTCCTAATTGCGTCTAACCCGTTTGTTTATCTCTTGTCGGTCCAGCGCGTTTTGTAAATATTAGAAATCTGACGTGTTATCGATATAATTTTGAAATATGTCACATATCTCTGATATTCTATACAGAATAAGATTTCAATGAATATATATGAATACATAGCAAGTGACACGATAAGCCGAAGATTTTCACAATATCTGTGATGTTTCCAGGACAGTAAACCTGTAAAATCCTAAATAATACACACCATATTGATATAGTTAGCTTGGTAATTTACTAAATCATACGAAATTAATAATTAATTACTAAAAAATCAAACTTACAGTTGCAGTATCAACGAAGAGGTTATGTAGCACATACCTGCAAATAAAAAAAAAACATTAAAATTTTCCATTTCATATCATAATGTTATTGTTAAAATAAAAGTGTAATGTCGATATAACATGTAATTCGTAGGTATATTATGAAATACTGGTTTTCGGTAGTTAAATTATGGAATGTTCATATTATATGATACTTTGATACTTAAACTAGTTATTGTAGGTATACAGGGTGTCCCAAATTCGAGTAAATGCATGGGGATCTCGCTTATCTTAAGAGCTACGAGGTCGGTTAAACTAGGACAAAGTTGCGAAATTAGATGCTCATCAAATATCTGCAAAGAACATTTTCATAGCTGTCTTAGTTCAAAAGTTATTCAAGAAAAACTGAAAAAATTGATTTTCGTTTTTTTGCCCTATTTCCTACATTTTTTAAGATATCGACAATCTTGAAGCACTTCTCCACGGCAACTTCTTACGCTTTATATATTGACATAACGTAAAATTTCCAACAACGTTTCGTCTCTTCAGAAACATCATCAAATTCATTTTTTTAAATACGGCGAAAAAAATTTAGCTTATTGATACTTTGTGCCTTTTTCTTAATTTAAGTATTTATCTCTAGCTCTATCTTTTATAATGAACAGGATCCACAAAGTGGCTCGAATTAAGGATTCCGTCCTGTATAACACCGCTGTTCCAAATGTACCTAATGATTAAACATTAAGAATAAAGGAACTACTGTGGTGTACGATAAGTTACAACTTGAAGCAGGGTTTCTCAAACTTTATGATACCATACCATATTTCTCTAATATGCCACATAAAATTGCGTGACCCTTTATCTTGTCTCCGAGTAAAACTTATGTTTATTAGGGGCGTCGCCGGTTGACAAAGGTCCTACGGTAAGTTTATTACTGTATACTATTAGGTGCTGTTTTAGAATAAAGTGGCAAGATTAAAAAAAACAACAATATATTCTAAAATACACTTCATGGAATGGGAGTGGGTACTTTGCGGAGTACTTAATTAGAAAATTACTTTCAGGTGGAATTATTTAAACTTTAGTAAATAAGTCATTTCACGTAAAAACCAAGCCATATCGTTTTTAAATTAAAAATGTATCTTAAGACTTTTTCCAGTACGGCACTATAAAACTTTAAAAATAATAGAATCGTCAGTAAGCGTGAGAATAAGTGATGTTTTCAATTGTTTTTACTTAACAAAAGCACACCCAGGACGACAAATTGTATTTCAGTCATTACGGTCTTATGTTCAAAGGCAACCAGAGATGGTCAGTACGAATGAAACAGTTTTTTACCCAACTAACGTTGCAAAAATGGAACATTTATCGAAATTTTTCAACCTTAAAAAATTACATTTTTTTTGGATTAAAGTTAATAGAAATTATGCAAAAGGCATAAAAGTTTTTTTAAACAGAGGGCAAACGTTTTATGAGTTTTTAAAAATAAAAGCAATAAATCGCGTAATCGTGATTTTAATTAAATTTTCAAAATGCACCAAAATAGATTTTGTAGGTTCGATAATGTTGCGTTTTCGCAATTTTAAAATCTTGAACAAAGTGGTGGAAAACAACTAAAACAGCACTTAACAGTACTAAAACGTACTAAGTTGAATTTAAGCAAAATGGTTGCACTAGAACTAGACTAAAGGGTAGTTGACACGGTGACACTAGCGCCGCGACATCGCTTGACATTAGGTGTCGCGGCACTGGGTGATCACACGTAAAAGGTTTGTTCCAACAAGCAGTTTAAGACCGATCCTTGGATGAATGCATGAACTGTTTCATTCGCATGCGTGAACTATGTACTACTAAATGTATTGCCCAGTATTAGCCCTTGTTGGAACGATTATACGACTGGCCTTACTGTAAATGACATTTGCGTCTATTGGGTTCATAGAAATGTGTGCATCACTAGAGTAAAAACCTTAAGAATCTAGCACTAAGTGGGATTGGGAGAGCGATGCATAGCTACCTGAGCTCACGTTAGTTATGAACAGCGCATGCGTTTAAAAATCCAAATGCTGGTACATGCTTTCATCCAAGAACTGTTTTGACTGTACACTGACTAGTTCATGTAGTAATTTTGTAATGATGGAACAGCCGACCAAACCGTCCGGTAAACTATCACAGAGACTGTGTTGGAACGCGATATTGATACTGCGCACACTCCTTATAGTGCGCCGCACAGTCAGCAAACCTGTTGGAACAAACCTAAAATAATATATTTAAAAATACAAATGGCCCCTCTTATAACTACAGCAACGAGTGTTGTAGAGAAACTAATTATGTATTTTGAAGTCGCTATATTCGGGAATAGATTTGTCCCATAAACAAGAATATTTTTGATAGCGCACTAAAATCGTTGGAACATCTATTGAGAACATGATACATTGGAAATCGATGACAAACCAATGTATATTATGACAAATACGCCCTGTCAAAATATAAAAATATGGCCAAGTACTGCATTTTTATTATCAAAAGTTGGCAGGTGATGTCAGTGTCAGAACATCGCTAGTGTCACGGCACTGGCGTCATGACATCGTGGCATCGCGATATCAGGCCGTTCGGACGACGACATTTAATGCCATGGCACCTATTGTCACCGTGTGAACTACCCTTTACTTGCAGTGGTACAGTATACAACATAATACATCTCGACATCGAATTTATTTAGGTAATTTACATAAATACAATACGAGATAACCGGATAGTGAATTGTCCCTTGGAATGTTTAAAAGTGAAAAAAAAATAAATAAAAGCGCATATGATTTCGCTTTAGATTAAGTGTCTGTGTTATGGCCGCTTAGATGAGAGGACAACTCGGTAGCAGAGCCGGACCAAGAGTTAATTTCACCTTCGGCAGGAGGGTACATTTGCGCCCCTATGTATATAGTTTTTTATTTATAATAAGTAATAATTAAAAATAAATGATTTAGAAAACAAAATAAATTAATTAATTAATAAAAAATCACAGAAAGCAGTAATAGGTCGATAGTAATAGGAACATAAAATTGCACCTATTAAAAATAAATCACACCAAGCTTAACAACAGAAAAATAAAATGAGAATATTACAAATTTTTCAGTAGTTTAATTTATTAACAGAGACAAAATAATATTAATAACACTTTAAACAAAGCCAAATTTAATATAATTGCAATGCATAAGTATATTTTTTTTTAGTTTGCAATTTATTAATTCTAATTTTTCATCAATTTGGCGCCCTTTCCCATCCCTTATTTGCTTTAGCCCTGTTCTGGCCCTGCTCGGTAGTGACAGTCGCGAGCAACAGCGAAAACTAACACCTCAAGTGCGAAAACGTTTGACGAAAAGAAAAAATAATAGCTTGTTGTCATTTTCATGTGTGATCAGCAATAAAAAGGTGTTGGTTGGCATCACAATGGAATTATTATATTAATATTAAATTGGACTAAAATAAAAAGTTGTAAAAGTCTCTTTTCATATACGAGTATGAACCGACAGTGTGATTGTTGAGGTCTGGAAGATATTTAGACTAACAAATGACAGCATTCATATTTGACTAATTTATTAGTAGATAACTGTCAGATACCAGCCAGACAAGTGCCTTAGTCGATTTCGTAAAAAGGTGATTGTACAAGTTAAACGAGTTCGCCGTACATATCTGGAATCCATAAAGCTAGGTCAAAAAGTTCCCTCCGAATTTAGAGTTTGGATCATTATGCTGTTTTATGCAATTTTATATCTTTAGTGTCCTTCTTTTTGCGTCTCTACTTTAATTATTCTCTTTTTTAAATTCTTTATTCTCAGCTGTTACTCTCCAATTGACTACTCTCATTAGCTTTCTTGCTTCTTTTTTATATGTATAACCCATCTGCGTGGTCCTCCTTTTTTCTGTATTCTTGTAAACCTTTTTTAAATATTTTGCCTACCACCTTACATTTGTTCATTTGTTTGACATGGCCAAATTTTATGCGATGCAATTCAACCGTGTTTAGATTTTTATAACTGTTTGAGCTTAAAATTATATCTTATAGGTACGCCACATACTTTTTTCCGACGATTCTTTTAAAAAACTTCTTGTGTAAGTAAAAAAGTAAATAAATTTATACCTGTAGTGGTTGTTTATACGAGTTTTTTTAACTGGTGCTAAATAGTAATAAAATTTAGTTTCTTTGATGTTTATTCAGTTTCTAGCAGTTAAATATCTCAACTAAAACAAAGTTAGCTGCCAGCAAATTAAACGAAAATGTGACTATCATGATTTGCTAACAAACTTTTACGCTTAGTTGTTAAGTGGTAAGTTATTTTGAAAGTTTTAACTAATTTGGCAGATGAAATACATCAGCAGTGCGGAATAATGAATTTCTAGAGTTTAGTATTTAATTTAGAGTTACTTAATGTAATAAAAGAACTCCTTAGTTTGCCCCCAAAAGCCTGCTACATTTCATAACTCAATAATTTAAAACTTTGTAGAGACGAATCAAATGTATTTGGATCTAATTAATATGAATACTAGTTAATATTAGTAATAAAGCCCTAAATACAAGGAACCGTAAGCTACTAAGCTTTGAACAAAGGTAGGGCCGTAAATTTTATTTTACGTATTTTCTGTAATTTGAGCATTTTGTGTTCTTTACTTTAGTCCGAAGATATTTTTTAATTATAGTTTTATCGAAGAGAAATCTCTTTTTAAATAAAAATGTTATATATGCCATGCAAAATTGAAAGTATTGGCAAGATAGGAAATAACACGTATATGGATAGAACACATTACATTTTTTTCTCGTATCTAAATCGAAACACGTGACGGCTAAGAAATAATGTAACTGCGTTTTTAAGGACAACTGTAATCCAGAAATAAATGTCAGGTTTACTTTAAACCATGTTCTAATTTGTTAGGATATTTTATTGGGTATTTGCTGTGCGACAACAATATTGTGTTTGGTAAAAGGATAGCTTTGTTACCCGTTGAATTTTAATTGGATTACGAAAAACGATATACCAAAAACAGGTACGGAATACGAAAATAAATCGAACGATATTACCTTTGTATAATAGGAGTTGAGTTGTTTTCGTAAACGCTAAGACGCAGTTAGAACTTTTAATATAAACTCTTCTTCAGAACTTGAACGCTGCAATAAAATTGAACTTAAGTAAGTTTCGTACGCCATGTATAATTTGAAAATAATAAAAATATATCAAAAATTTTTGATACATTTATATATACAGGATGTTTCACACCACCTGTAACAGCACTTTTATTCGAAAATGCAACGTCTGACAAAGATGGGGAAGTTTTTTTTATCACAAAAGTGCATTATGTAGAATTGACTGACGCTATAGCGGTTTTCGTGATTAAACCAGAAGTGGGAAGCAATTTTGAATACAATAGCACTATTTTGTATAATGTTTATAAGTTCAAATGATTTTTAGCCGAAAAAGGTTTTTGTATTGAGTGCTAGTCATTTTTTTTTAAACAGAATGGTAGTGGTACATTAACCAAAATAGTGCATCCTGTTTCCAAACTTGTAAAAATATACAAGGTGTTTCATTTGAAATAACACACTTAGGGTCATTTCCGGAGAGACCGGAAGTGAAAATAGTGTACATATGATCAATTAATCGGGTTTTTCACACATATCGTATGCCTAAAATTTCATTTAAATAAATACAAAACTAAATAAAAAGGGGGTGTCCAGAATTCAACTACATGCAAATAGGGTTTTAATTGTTGTTATGATTTAGGTCCAGTGGAATACAAACTATACAGATAATCAAAAAACTTTCTAAGTAAAAAGTGCTTTTTTATTACCTTAATACCTTTCTAATTGTATAATGCATGGTTGTATTTATTTTAGTTTTTAAGTTACTTCCGGATTTAGTCACTTCCGGTTTAATCACAAAATTCGAAATAGCGTCAGTCAATTCTACATATTTCTTTCCCCCATCTTTGTCAGACGTCGCATTTTCGAATAAAAGTGCTGGTACGGGTGGTCTGAAACATCCTGTATATAATCTAATTTGTAGTGTGTGACATTGTATCCTAATGTTTTTTGCTACTATGAATAAATTTTCTTCACTCCCTTTTGTTTCTCGCCATTTTCCTAGCCTGCGACATTCATTCCTCTTTCTGTCAATATTTTTTTAACACTGTCGACTCACGTATTCCTAATTCTTCCTCTGAGTTTCTTCTCATGTCTTCTTGCTTTCCATGTTTGTTTAGCGGGTCTTTCGTTTCCTAACCTGGTTAGATGTCCAAACCATTTGAGCGGTCGGTCTTTATTAAATCATCTCGGTTGTTTTTTTTTTCATCCCTAGAAGTCTACGCCAACAGGTTGTGAAACCTTCACATTGGCATAGTACGCGAAGAAAAGCTTCTTCTGTTTCGCCACATTCTCTGCATACATCGGTCTCTGAGAGCCTTACTGTACAAAAGTATTTGTTTAGTCGGCAGTCCTGTGATGAGTCATGTGGCTGCTCTGATGTCTTTATCCAAACGGTACTCACTTTTAGAATATGCTTCGTATTTGTATATAAATAACTTCCTTTAGAATTTTGTTGTAGGGTTGATAAAAATCATGATTTTTTTTTTTAAATCAAAAAAATCGATTTATTTGATTTAAATCAGATTTTTTAAAAATTAAATCAAATGTTCATGTTTGCATGCTATTTCTGTTTTGTGCTAATATATTTAATAACCAATATATTTAATTCATTGGAGAATTTTTGTTAAAATAAAAAATTAAATATAATGAATAAAAATTTCGAAAAAAATCAGTGCTAAATAGTGATGTTATATATAATTAAGTCTTTGTCTTAACAAGCAATAAACAGTATGATTATATTTATATTTCAAAGTGTAGTATATGATCTACAAAACCATGCTTGCTATTCATCATCAACTATATGTGACCTGTGATCGAATTCTATGCCTGAAAATACTTGTCTAAACATGCAAATGCAGTTTTGTATGTAAGGGTATCCCAGATTCTGTTATTCAGTTCATTTTAGTTAGCAAACGTGTACACATCACATAAATAAACGCAACATAATGTCAGGAAGGAAAAGGGATAGTGTTTGGCAACATTTTATAGAAAAATCAAACAAATTGAAAGGGAAAGCTGGGAGCAGAGCAGTTTGTAAATATTGCAAAGAAGAAATACAAGGTCTGGTACAAAGATTAAAAGCACACCGTGAAAAATGTCAGAAGAAACAAATGCATATGAATGAAGTTACTGAATGTAATACAGAAGATACTGACACAGATTCTAATCCTACCCCCATAGAAACAAGTCAACCGAAAGAGTTTTTTGATCCACAACCTAGTACGTCTAGAATGGATACAAACACAAATATAAGCTCACCACCTGCTAAAAAAAAAAAAGAAATTACTGAAAATTTATTAATGAAATCATTTGTAGTGCGTACTTCTAACGAGTTAAAGAAAAATCTTGATAGACAAATCGCAAAAGCTATTTATGCGACAAATAGTAGTTTCAGATGTATCGAACAACCAGAAGTGATAAAAGCAATCAAAATGTTACAGCCAGGTTATTCACCACCTTCTAGGTTCGCTGTATCTTCAACATTATTAAATGAAGTGTACATGGAAGAAAAAGAAAAATGTCTTGCAAAATTAACAAATAGTTCGGTTTGCCTTTCCTTAGATGGTTGGTCAAATGTACATAACGAACCGATAATTTGCGCTACTGTAACAACAGATTATGGATCAACCTTCCTCCTTGAAAGTATAGATACATCAGGACATGCACATACAGCCGATTATTTAACAAGTATAGCAATCAGTTTAATAAATAAGTGCAAAACTCAATATAATTGTGCAGTTTCAAGTTTCGTTACAGATAATGCAGCTAATATGAGCAAAATGAGAGAAAACATTAAAAATGAAGTAACCGATGTAAATGTGATAACCTATGGATGTTCAGCACACATTCTAAATTTACTTTCCAAGGACTTGCAGATACGCGATATTAAAGAAAATGTTGTGCATGTTTTTAAGTATTTCCGTAATAATCATTTGGCAAGTGCTAAATATAAAGCTGCCGGAGGTAAGGCGTTAATATTGCCTCAAGACGTAAGATGGAATACTCTTGCAGATTGCTTGGAAATATTTACACAAGAATGGCAGAAATTGTTACAAATTTGTGAAGAGAACAAAGACCAAATTGATTCTTTAATATTCCAAAAGGTGTCTAACATTAAACTGAAACGATCGGCAGAAGATTTTTTAAAAATAATAAAACCAATTTCCGTAACTTTAGACAAATTACAAAGAACAGATGCATTTTTAGCTGATGCTGTAGAAGCATGGAAAGAACTTGAGGCTGTTTTTGATGATACTATTACATTAAATATTAAACAAATGGCTGCATTTCAAAAACGATATGCTCAAGCGTTGACACCGTACCATTTTTTGGCTTATTTATTAGACCCTAGAAAAACAAAATTTCCTTTAAAATATAATGAAAAAGACGCAGCTTTAAAAGTAGCAGCAGAAAGTTACCCACACAATGGTTTATTACCCATAATAATAAAATTTGAAGCTAAATCTGATCCATTTAAATCTGTTATGTTTAGTGAGGAAATTATTAATAATGTTACTCCAATACAGTGGTGGAAATCACAAAAAGATGTTTCCGATATTAATAGAGTGTTGCCAATATTAACACAACTAATGTGCAGTGTAACTTCTTCGGCCTCAGTTGAAAGAATTTTTTCAACATTTGGATTGGTCCATTCGACAATAAGAAATAAACTGGGAACTGAAAAGGCTGCAAAACTAGTATTTTTATTCCTACATTACAATACCAAAAATTTATAAATGTATATTATTATATATTATTTTAAATGAATTACGTTTCGTTACGTTACGTATAAGTATGTATTTAATACGTATATACATATAAGAACTGTTTTTTTTTTTTTTAAATACTTATATACATAAATACCATATACCTAATGTTTTTTTTATTTGAGAAAATAAAATTTTGTTTTGTTATAAATGTTTTATTACCTACTCATATAATAAGTGATTTAAATTGATGTTTTTTTTTTCACTTGATTTAAATCGTGATTTAAATCAATGATTTTTTTAAAAAAATCACTTGATTTAAATCATGATTTAAATCAATTGATTTAAATCTGCTCAACCCTGTTTGTTGCATACGGATCTATTGCAATGTATGTCAATTTAACAATTTAACAATTTGATAGTTTACTACATGAAAAATAAATGAAATATACCATAAATATAGCACAAAAGTTACTTAAACTAATAAAAACACTGACGAGTAAAACAATACGTCTGCAAAAATGTATGTCAACACAGCGACTATTCAGGCCCCTTTTTTTTAATTATGTGACAGACAGTTTTTGTTAGAAAATAGTTTGCATATTTTATAGAATTCAATTTCAAAAAACCAACCAAGAAGGATGATATCAAAGAGTTTATTCTCGTATTCTAACCGAGCGTATAAGCATGTGCTACATTTTCACAATGATTTATATGCAAAGTCATGTAAAGGATTCGATACCACAAAAAGCCTGTCATTTTAAGCGAAATATTTATAAAGCGCAAGGAACATACTGACAAGCCCGACAGCTTAGTTTGCATGGTTGAATTTTCCGTCTCTTTTTAGTGTGATTTATACTGAATTGAAAGAAATATAAAACAAATATATTTATGTAGTGTTGGTAAAAACGTTTGGGTTAACATGACTATATTTTTTAATATTAGACCTACAAAGTTAATTCAACTAAAAGATTTTTAATTCTTTTTTTATTTATGAATAAGGAACCGATATTAAAATACGTAATTTATTTAATACAAAAAAAAACAACACTTTAATGAGTAACTAGCTGTGAAGTTAAACAATCATATAAATATACCCTGCAGTTTTTTAAAAGATGTAATAACGATTATGTTTCTTATTAAGTCCACACATAACATTAAAAAAGTGTGATGAAATCCTGAAACCCACATGGGTAAACATAAAAAAAGACAATTTAAGCATCGACGAGGGACGACGAGTAATTCAGGTCAGCCAATCGACCACAAAATAAAAGTAACCACCAAAATCCCCGTGGGAGGATATAAATACTTTATTTTCGGTAAAAACTTTATATTACTTCTAAAAACAGGAAAAAAAACTAGCACATCGAAACTGTTTTAGTTGATATTTAGGAGAATTTTTTGTCCTTAATTTACTATACAGAGTGTTACCAAATGTTTTATAAAAGTCGCTTGCAGCTATTATAGACACAACTCAAAAACATTTTTTAACTGTAAAACTACAAAACACTCTTTATATTTTGTAGATTTTTTTAATTACAAACGTAGGTAACTACTGACATGCGCAGGACTCTAAAAATATTAATATTTAACTACTAAACACTGTCAGTATAAATTCCTTTGTGACTTTAATTAGCAATAATCTCATGCTCATGGTTGTTGACTAAATAAACTTTAAAAATAATACACAGGGTGTTTCTTAAGCTTGGTCGATTTTGCTGAACTCTAAATACATATTATATTTTAAATTTTTAAATACAAAAACATATACAGGGTGTCCCGATTGACGCGAACAGCATGGGGATCTTGTAAACGGTAAGAGTTGGTTAAATGAGTCAAAATGATCTATGATTTGAGAGCATTTGAGAATTTCTCTCAAATTATACATCATTTTGACTCCTTTAACCAATTATGTATCTCTTACCGTTAACGAGATCCCCATGCTGTTTTTTAATCGATAATATTTTATTTTTAAAAAACGTAAAAAATCATTTGTGTCAAAAATTAATATTTATGGAGTTATATAAACAATAAATTATTTATGAGGAATAAGTTTAAAATTTTTTTCGGTTTCGAGCCCTGGTTGTAGATATGGCTAAAACTGTATCATTAGAAAGATGAATAAAAGCACATTTTACTTTTCCAATGCCAACTTGACGGACCGAAAAAAAATGAAATTAGAGGTAATTCGTCAAAAATGGCAAGTAAGTAGTAAAAAAAAATTAAACTAATCATACATTTTCCATAAAAAATATCCCACAGAAAGAACAAATAAAAATGATCTAATGGTTAAGTCAAAATATTTGTAAGAGAAAAAATTCAACAATTTAATAGTTTTTGCTATAACATCTGAAGTACGAGAAATATTGTACTTTTAAACATAGATTGTAGCTCCTCTCATACTTAAGAATAATTCATCTAATTTAAGCAAACCTGTGTATCTCTTATAATAAGCGAGATCCCCTTGCTGGAAATGTTATCTGGGACACCCTGTATAACACAAACCACAAACATGTACTCACGTACAATTATTTTGGTAAAGTGCAGAAACATGTAATGTTCATGATGAATGAATATTTTTATGTAATATTGCATTTCTGCCCTAACTGTGCGACTAAATAAAATGTACAAAATAGAAATAACGTTATCACTTAAATTGATCTTAATCCATTAAAGCTTTAAAAGGTTTAGCTAAGATCGTAAAACGGCGACTCGATATATTTGTAAATTAGTTTTTCGCTACATAAAACTGTCGTAAACACAGAAAACCAATTGGTGACATTGAAACTTTTAACACTTTGTTGTTGATTATTAGAAAAGCAATGAAATTTAATTAACTGGAAAGACATTGGTTCATTATTTATTAAATTACCATAAACGATATTAAAACCTAAAAGTATGTTGATTACTCTTGTATTTTGTAGACGCTTTGTTTTCTTTTCACAGTAAATTGAATATCACAAGCTCGCGAGAATCTCTACCTTTCAATTTGCGTTATTACCTGTTTTCGATATTTCCCCAACAAAATTGCTTATTGATTTATGTATTTAAATAAATATTAATGCTTTCTTGTTGTAAATGCGGGCGTTAGATTTATGCATTAGCTTTCTTACATCGAAATCGAGGGGTGTTCAGACTGATGGAAAGGTCTGCGGTAAAGCCGAAAAATAAATTGGTTTTAAGATATTAAATACATGTTCTGTAAGATTGTATAAAATATGATTAATTTTTAAAATTGTATCGGAATATTTTTATTGCTTCTTCCAACAACAAATTAAACAAAAAAGTGCTTAAAATGTAATCTTGTTTGAGTGCTATGTTGCGCGTAAGTTATTAATGTCTTATTTCTAACTTAAACATAACTTTTGCTGTTTTTACATCAACATTTTGTACATTTTTAATTTTCTCCCATTTATATTTAAATGCATAAAGATAAAATTTTTAAGAAAAGCTTAAGGAAAAAATAAACGGAATTGAATAAGAAATAAAACAGAGAACAGTTGAAAATTCCACCAGTAGAAATGACAATACAACTGGGACAATTAAGATGGTTGGGACTATGATGACTAATGATAGATAGGTGAATTATTATTATAATTTCCGCGGAGTGCCTGTACTGCGACCTATTGGTCTATTGTACCCTCTGGTGATAGCCCCTTAAAGAAGTCTTGTGTTTTTGAAAAACTCCAGGATTTTCTTTAAGGGTGTTTTTCTTAACCTCTCTTGGTTGGCTTTTTCCATCCCTAAAAGTCTACGCCGAAAGGGTATGAATCCTTCAAGCTGGCATGTTACGTGAAGAGGAGTTTCTTCTTCTTCACCACATACTCTGCATATATCGGTCTCTGAGAGTCCTATTATGTAGAAGTGTTTGTTTGACCCACAGTGTCCTGCGACGAGTCCTGTGGCTGCTCTGATGTCTGCTTTGCTTATCCTGAGCATTTCTTCTGTCTTTTTTTTAAGGACCATTGACAGGATTGTGGTACTACGTTTCAGAATGAATGATTAAAATTGTAAAACTGGATTATTGTTACGCATGTAATTGCGCAACTTTTTCTCCATTTAACCGATTTTGTATTTCTAACGGTTTCCAAGATACCCATGTACTTCATTTTAAAGTGGACACCCTGTATATCCTAATTCATATTTAGGAACACAATTTTCCATATGCGTTATAAACAGCAAATTAGCGATTTTAATTGATTAGTTATTTTTATTTACTGGTGTTTAAACCGTTGTGTATGACCCATTTTGAATAAACTTGTTACCTGTTGTATCCAACATGTTAACAATATTAACGGTGATATGGTGATATATTACTTTTTGGTTTACAATGTATTGTCTCACCCATCCAATTAACATTTGAATTCAACAATTAGTCAAGATATAGATATTGGTGTTGCTAATAATTTTGTTTGCAATAAGTTTGTCGTGCCTAGGAAGTTCTATGTTAAACTAATTAATACTTCGTCTTATCGTAGTTATGCCCAAAGTTCTGTACTACGCGTTTGTTCACCGCATTAATTGAATCACAGCTAACAGATACGACATGATAAAGACCCAGTTAGCATAGCTATAACAATAGCAATAAATGCAAGTAAATGATCCAGTAGGAACCAGAATATTTCACTATATATTACGGTACACGTATAGATAATATTTTATACACTTATAGTACTAATGTTTTTAGAACACAAGGCATATCTGACGTCTTTATGAGAAACAGTGCCTGTTTTTATTGTTTTTTTTTTTCTAAATAAAGCTATTAGAAAATTGCATTTTATGTTTAGTTGCTTGAAAATGAAAACTACAGTTATTGGCCATGGTATAGTGATAGAGGAACATAATAATAAATAAAAGTTTTAATGGATTTTATACTGATATAAACCATGAGATTTAAAGAACACCTGATAATAAACCAATTTATGAAATTTTAGAAATATGTTTTAAAAATTCTGGAAGCGTTCGTTGATGTGGATCTTAGGTCCGTCAAGTTGGAGGTACAACATAGCAAAAAACACAAATTTTTAACGTCATAATTTTTTGCTAATTTTTGCTATACTTTTTAAATTTTTTGCTGGTCTTTAATAGGAGATATTAAAAAAAATAGAATTGTAACTCCAACTTTACGCTGAGTTACATTTGCTAAAAAGTCAAAATGTTTTTATGTCATAATTTTTTGCTAATTTTTTGCTAATTTTTGCTGCACTTTTTAAATTTTTTGCTTGTCTGTAATAGGAGATAATTAAAAAAAAAAGAATTGTAACTCCAACTTCACGCTGAGTTACATTTTCTAAAAAGTCAAAATGTTTTTGTCACAGTTTTTTGCTTATTTTTTGCTAATTTTTGCTGTACTTTTTAAATTTTTTGCTGGTCGCTTTTCCAAGATATGTAGTTTTTTCATAATCATTATGTGCTACAAATAGGTGGTATTCGTCGATATACAACACGAATAACTTCGAAAAACCAAAATGTACGTCAATGTTTTGTTCTAATAACTTTATAATAATTTATAAAGTTAACTTATATACACACTTTAAATTTATTGATATTTAAAAGTAGTTTTGTTGCGATTTTTTGTAAAAACCATAAAGTTTCTTTACATGACTATCAGTTAAGGCACTCCAATAAAATTGAACAATAGGTACATAAATTCAGACCTGCAAATAACAATTTTTTTATATTATTTTTAAAACGGTTTTTGTTGAAAAACTGGTTTTATTCGTAAAAAACCGGTTTAGTGTAAAAAACCGATTTAAATTATAAACCGGTGTAAAAAACCGGTTAAATTAACCGGTTTTTAAAATTATTTAGATCAGGAATGCAAAGTATGAAACGATATTATTTATTTATAATTTTATAATAAATGTACAATCAAGAGTTCAGTAATGACTTTTGGTAAACTTATCGCATTTACTACAGATTTTGTATTTTTCATCGTAATTTTCTTTAAAAAAAGATGTTAAAAAAACCGGTTTTTTATTATTTTGGTTAAAGGTTACCGTTTTTTTTACCTTTAAAAATAACGGTTTCGGTTAAAAATCACTTTTTCTGAAAAAATAACGGTTAACCGATTTTTTAAACCGGTTTCATGCCCTGTCTACAACTCATAAAATTAAAAAAAAAACGTATTTTACCAATCACTTATCGAGCTATCCATGAAAAAAGAAATAAAAAACAACTGATTATATGTCAAATGACAGTATCATTTGTGTGCGATATCATTTATGAGAATTTTATAGTATTGTTGTATAATAGTCATTGTAGTCACTGATATCATTATGACTACATTTACAACTAATAAAAATTGAATGCTACATTCTTTGTCCTAAAAAATGTGTAGAAGTTAAGCGAATGTACTTAAATTCTGAGGTAATGCAAATAAGTGCGGGTAATAACAAAAATTTGGAAATAAATTTAAAGGAATATGGTTCTCCAAAAAATCTAAAACATTGCAATGAAGAATTAAAATTATCAGTTTCTACACAGTTTCTATGGCAAAGAATGTAACATCTTAACATGTCAAATTTTTTATTAGTTGTTGTAATGTAAATGTGCCCATAATTATATGGAAACAAATTTGCTACAAATACTATCGAATTACACAACAACACTATAAAATTCAAATAAATGATACCGCAGACAAATGGAAACTGTAATTAGACATTTAATTAGTTGTTTTTTGTATCTTTTTTTCATGGATAGCTTGATAAGTGATTGGTAAAATACGACTTTTCTTGATTTTTTGAGTTATTTAGCAAATGATATCACATTAAGAAAGATAAAAAAGCACATTTAACTATTTCAAAGCCAATCTCACGGCCTACACGAAAAAATAAAATTAGGGGTAGTATTTCAAAAATGGTAAGTGATAAAAGAAAATCCAATATTTTACATAAAAAAGTACCTCAAGGTAATTGATCCAATTTAAGACAAAAAAATTATGAGAAGAAAATAAATTCAACATTTTCATATTTTTCACTATAATATCTAAATTACGCAGAATTTTGTACTTTTGTAAATTGATTGTGGCTCCTCTCATACTTAAGAATAATTCATCTAATTTAAGCAAACATATATCTTCTATAATAAGCGAGATCGCCATGCTAAAATTGTTATCTGGGATACTCTGTAGCTAGTTTACAATGAACTTAAAAAAAAATATTAAAGTATCGCTAAGTAACTATACAGGGTGTGTAAAAATTGGCGCTACACGTGGCGATGTTCTTCGTAAAATTCCAAGTCGAAAATCTTAATACGAAAATGTTGTACCATGCTTGCTGTGTCTGCAATAGGTCCGCAAAGTTTTGACATTTAATCCTTTAATAAGCGTCATTGTTTAATACTTGCAAATGAAAAAGCTGCAATTTGGAATAAAAATAAATTTCGAATAGTATTTTTTCCTAGACATTGTGTTCTTCCTTTCAAAATTGGTGTTGAAAATGTGTAAATCACTGATTTGAATGAAAATAATACATATGGCAATATTGTCATTAGCTATCATCTCTGTTTTTCTCGTAATTAGTTCTAGTTTGTGTTTTACGATACCCAAAAGTTTGCAGCTATGTTTACGAACTGAAGGCTTTCAGTTCAAACAAAAATTGTAAATACCTAAGTAAAAATTGCTGATAAAAAAATGTCCAAACGCAAATCAATGTATGCAATGTTGCCAATTTTTTTTTTTTAATGGTTCCTGAGGCCATATAAAGCATGGTACAACATTTTTGGATCAAGATTTCCGCCAATTTATACACACCCTGTATAAAATAGGACCATTTTGCCCAATTTAAATGTATCTTACAATTAAGATTCTATAGTCTCAGCTTTTTGCGACACGCTGTATAATAAATATCAAACAAAATTTTTACATAAATGTTGTTCACAGAAATGTAGTTTGTAAACATTTAACAAAGGATGGAAAAATATAAGTGAATTTTAATATAATAAATGGCATAAATTTAAAAAATATTTCCACATAAATTAAGGATATACCTATGACATTAAAACACGCGTCTGCACTTTACTTTGTAAGAAGATTTGTACATTAAATATTTTCCCATTCAAGCGCTCTTTTAACAAAAATTCTTTGTCGAACATGTGTGATATATGTACCTATACAAAAAACAGGTTTTCGTGTAATTGTAAATGTAAAAGTACAATTGCCATAGAATGCCTTTTGCGATTTTTTTTGTTACATCAGTGTAATGCCGACATTACATATATGTACATCCTATGTTTAACATGTTTCAAAATACCATGTTATTTACATTTAAATTATGATGGCACTAAGGCGGATTGGAAAAATGTCATGAAGTAAAAAAAAATATACCGTTACGTTAGGAAAGAAAAGTGTGACAGGAACAGCACAAGTAGGTACACTTAGAACAAAAAAATGTGAAAGGTAGCTTTTGTAAGCTCCCTTTTACTCGACAGCCAACTAAAGAATGCCATAAAATATAAATATATGGACTATAACATAGTATATCAGTCCCTCATAAGGCTTTAAGGATTGCAAAAATGAGTTTTTATTTGCGCCGGTTGAGCTGCGGCACACTTATTTAGAAGTTAAATGGAAAATAAAAGGTTTTTTACCTTTTGTGCACGACGGCATTAGAATAAAATGAAGTGATTCAGCCGATTTGTAAGTAATTTTCTTTCAGCTTGTTCTACTCGATATTGGCAATAAATTATTAGCCAAGTGTTCTAAATTGTGCTGTTTTGGAAACAGAATCAATCGCTTTAACCTAGTACTTTATGTATTTGTAAATATGTACACTACTACGTAAATTACTGCAAATAATGTTTTAATCAAATTATGTTTATGTCTTAAGTGAAACACTTGTATACAGGGTGATTCTGTTTGACTGTCCCCTATAACTTTGTTGTTGTCTAGACATATTTCATGGTAAAAAAAAAACATTTGCACGTCATTTGATGGAGAATTTTCTACGATTTACAAAACTGTAAGGTTTATAGCGGTTTCCTGTTTAAACAACAAAGTTATAGGGGTGACACAAACAGTCAAACTAAATCGCGCTGTATATGCAAATATTTTTGGGTTTAAGACCGCTAACAATTTATCGTGACATTTGTTTAAAGTCGCAATTTTGTCAAAGTTAAAGCATTTAATATTAAAAGAGCATTCTGCAAGTTATTTTTTGTCTATTTGCTTTATGTTTTATAGAAGATCTTAGCTAAAAAAATTACTGATGTTTCCCTTGGTTTGTCAACGTTGCTCTAACCGCAAGTACAATTCTTTCTACAAACATCTCACATTCGTAAAGTCATCTCTTATATTTTATCAGAAAATTTATTACGACAGTTTCTATTACTTTCAAGTAGGTATATTCTAATACTACATTGCAAAAATCATTTCATTTAAGCTTAATATCTACCTTTCATACAATCAAAATGTCTCAGTATATTTTTAAGTTATTGTTTTGTGTCTGGAATTTCATGGTTTAGCAACAAAATTAAAAGTTTTGCAAAATGTTTATCATAATATGGTTTGCAGTTAGGTATTGTTTGTTTAAAAAAAAACACGACAGAATTTTTCTTTAAGTTTTCAACTCAAACCTACTAAACCATTCATAAAACGGCATTTTTTCAGGAGTTACTCGATTTCATTGGACATTTAAAATGTATTTTATTTATTTATTAAAATCTTTATCAATGTACCTATTTAATCCAAATAACCAAATTTCAAACATTTAAAAGGTATCTTAGTAACTAATATATGTAGTTGACGAAAATCTGAATTACATCTCTAGGGCAGCTTTATCAAAATAAACACATTTTTGTTATCAAGATGTTTGTAACAGTTTTCGTTTTTCTACTGTAGGCGAAAATTTAATTATTCACGATTTTAAAATCTTTTATTAAAAAAAAAATGTAACGCGGTTTTTGATGGTTGTTTTTAAATGGATTAAATTAAATTTTTGTAAGGACCTAGTTTCTAAAATTAAAAGCAAACGTAAATATGTAAAACGCGTACCTACTAGAATTTTAATTTTTTTAAAAATAACGTTTTGTCTTTTGTCAGTAAAAATATATTTTTAGACCTATTGCAAAAACTAACGAAATTTCAATATTTTTTGTAAAAATTTTATATTCAACGTATGTAATGAAATAAAGCAATGCTTGTTGTTGACAAAATACGTCAGTATATTATACCTAACATTAAAGCTAATTACTGTTGCAAGTGTATCGTAATTTAAGAGGAAATGCTTTGGATTTTGTTTTTTTGCAGTTTGATGTAATTTTATTTGTTTTTTTTCACTATTAAAATTTTAAACGAAAATGAAATGTCTAATTAACCATTCTAATAACTTTATATCTATAAGTATGATTTTTGAAAAAGGCTAACTTTAAAGAAACCAAGCGAAAATGTTTTGGTTGTTTGTCGTAATGTTTTTCTTTTCTTTTCATACAAAGAATGTTACGTCACAGTGTTTGCAATCAGATTTATAAAATTTGTGACCAGAAAAGATCAATAAATATTGTAATTATTACATTTCATAACTTGAAAATATTGTTAAACTATTGATAACTAATAACTATTGTTTTTTTTCCAAATGGGTGGATTTTTTTGGATTCACAGCATACTATGATCTAAAATAACTAAATTTTATCTTCTTTTTTTAAATGGATATGTTACGGTCAATGTGATAAACCCGGTTAGTATTTTAGCTGGCTCTGCCCTCTATTACTAACAATAAGCAAATGAACGACGGTCAAGTTAAAGGTCGGTTTAAACTTATTTTTCAAAACAACACTCATATTCATCACATTGACCGGATTCTATTAATACTAACCGAATTAATCACTTGAACCGTAACAGATATACCACAGTATGTTTTCCGAGAAAATGAGATATCTTTTTTTTAAAATAAAGTCTGCTAACTAAATATTGTGATTACCAAGATACCTAGATACCAGTGGCGTGCGGTGGGTTTTAATGTAAGGGATGCTGTCGAATATATATTTTTTAAAAAATCCTTAAAAATCTATTTAAATCTTCATCACCCACATAATATATATATATACATGCTTAAATCCCGTAAAATAGCATGACAACGTATTATTATTAACTAGCACTACTAATAACTTGTAATAATCCAAAAAAGTTTTAATTAAAAAAAAAATTCAACTTCTTACTAGTCTGTTATAATTCGTGATGTACATACCTGCGAGAGAAACTCTCGTATTTTTAACGAAGCTAAAGAAAATTGTAACTGATAATTTGAGAAATAAAAAAATTAAATTAAGATATTCGAGCTCTGCAACTTATTAACATAAAAAAACTTTTATTTTACAGACTGACTAAAAATTTTTAGAGCTATGACGGTTTTAACAAACTCCACTATGCAGTTGCATATTGCATTCATGTTTAATGAAATCTTATCCAACAATAAACGCTAAGCGCGAACACAATACTACCGCATTACCGGTGATCGGTGAATGCGTTTTTAGCTGTAAATGCTGTTTTCAAACCAGCATCTACAGCAGTGGCGTGCGGTGACTTTTCAACCAGGGGATGCTGTCCAAAAAAAAACGACCAATTTATTTTTTAAAATTCAATTTTATTCTACAAAATTGTATGTAGCGAAACAGTGCACTAAAAATTGAGTAAAGCTGATTTAAACAGAAGAAGCTTGTTTCAAAGAGAGTAAAAAAAATCAACTGACAACGGAAATGATTATTTTTGTAGCGTGCGGAAATATTAATCGAGTGCGAGCTGCCCATGGAAGCAAACGGAGTTACCGCATCCACCGTAGATGTTAAGTAAGCAACGATACGGGCCATAGACTATAGACTTCATCGCAGTGCACATACGCCAAGGAAGCATATTCCGAATCCGCATCCCATAGTCATACTCACAAGTGCTAGCTAGCGCTACGCATCGCACACATTTCGTCCGTAGTCGGCCGCTCGCTGGATATAGATGGGTTAATGCAAATTTTTCGAGCAGGCAGAACATCGCATATAATAAATATCATAATCACGTTACCAAAAATAAATCAAAGCAATATAAAGCTACACGAAATTCAAATATGATACGGTATAAAAATATTCGTGACGTGAATTTTAGGGGATGCGCCGCATCCACCGCATCCATGGACCGCACGCCGCTGCTAGATACCCATCAAATCTTACCAATTTATATTTGTAAATGACAAAACAAATTACACTGTACCCATAATTTTATGTAGGGGCGATTTTGAACAATAATGAAAATTTATACCACAGCAAATCCTCCCATAATACCTAAAACTGTACGTTACGCGAAGCGAAAACCATTATGCTGGCATTGCAATTCACAATTATATGGCTAAGCTACTAAAATTTAGTTTTTAAATAGACTATAAAATTAAGTTTACCTGCTGCTGTTGTATCATTAATAAAATTTATCGTTATTGAAATGCCAAACATGGTCGATACAACTTACTAAATAATTTTGATTTGATTTTGGCTGAAATCCGCCGTTTCATAAAGTAGTTGTGGTTTAAAACGAATTTTAAAATTCGATTCGTTTATCAAAGCGAAAATCGTCTTAGATAATTATATTTGCCAAATAACAAACAATCTTTATATATGTACATAAAAAAAAAACATTTTTTTAAAACCAAAATTCAAATTTAAGTTATAAACTCAATAACGGTCGATTTTAACTTAACTAATTCGATCTAAAAATAAGTAGTATTTTTATCGTATTTTAAATGAAATAATAACTATCTAAAATCTTCAAGTGTTTAATTCTACCAGAGTTTATTTTCCTAATATGTAAATCAATTGTTTTCAATGACTTAAAGATTTGTAAAATGATGCAACATTTAGAGCAGTGTACTTAAGCTCAGAAGAATGTTGATTTCGTTTAAAGCTTTTAAAGAACAAAGTGAATGGAAGTGCCATCTACCTTCAAATATATTAGCGACTTTATGGCTTTTGACGAAATTGAAAGAGAATTTATAACGAAGGTTATTAGCTTCTAAAAAAGCGAGAAACTTGCTAAATGGATCCGTCACTGCCTCTTTTTAAACATTCGTTCAGAACACTACAGGCTTCAAAGCTTGTAACTTGCTTTTAGGCCAAAAAAATGTAATGGGTGACCAAGAAAAGTTTATTACAAACAAATTTTTTGCTGGATTGAGTTTACCAACTTTTATATACTTTAAATAAATAACGCGCTGAGCAATTTAAACATAAGAGATGAACATATAAAAATGCTCCCTTTTTTAAATTTATGCAAAGCATAGATAAGCAGACGTAATAAACTGCTTTTATATCATTGCAATTTTGTGTATCATTGCGCTACTTTCACTTTTACTAAACTTTCAAAATTACAGAGTGCAGCAGGATTTGGTCAGTGTTTATTATACAAGGTTTGTCGCAAATATAAGCGAATTTTGTACAAAAAAAAAAAAATAGTCCCGCCATCTATACCAAAATGTTGTCGTTGAGAATTACATCCTTCATTGAGGTTTTGTCTAAAATTGTATGCCATTCGGATCATCAACAGCCGAGATAGCGCCCAAAGTGATAGTATATTATGTACAAAGGTCGAAAAAGACGTTCGAACAAAAAGCCTTGGTCTTTATCAACCTCTTTATGACGTTTGACCAAGACAGTATTGTCGAAACGTCACGTAATCAAAGAAGACGCTGTTCCAAACCCGGAACGAAGATTGTAACATAAATCAAAAACGTTTTCTAATAAATAAAAAACAAAACAAAACAGTGTAAAAAAGTAACACTTCATGATTTTCATAGTTATTTCTAGAAAAGACTTTCAGAAGAAGTGAACATAACGTTTTTAAGACAAATTGCGGTTAAAAATAAAAAAAAATCAGTTATTGACAGACAATGAGAACATACAAAACTTTTCGGATTAATTGTCCAATTTTTTGTATCTTTTTGTTTCACATTTTTGAATGTTTTTGATTTTGCTAATGTGTATTTTGGAATCAAATATTAATTTTGTTGATCAATACTTATATATTTACCCACTACTAATGAGCTGTGTAAATTATTTTGCCGTTACAACTTACCCCGGTCATTGTTACTTTTAGCCCCAACGTTGAGGTTGGAAGTAAGAGCTGTCTTACTACAGAAAAAAACAAATTTTTCACATATGCTTTACCAAACATATGAAATAAATAACTTGGAAGAAAGACAAATGTCCAATTTATCATTAAATCAATTTGGATATAAAAAACTTGTTGTACTCTATAAGAAATTAAACAAAAACAAACAAATTTTACTTTCATCCCCGGTTATCCCTACATAAAACATTAACAGGGTGTACCAGAAAACATTTTCAGCAAAGAGATCTCGCTTATTATAAGAGATACAGGTTTGCTTAAATTAGATGATTTATTCTTTGGAATAGTTAAAAGTGCGTTTTTCCTCTTTTTAATAAAATGGAACTGCCATATCTATTTTTATAAATAAATCCGAAAATATAGAAAACTCGTATTTTGCTAATACTATTTATTTAGCTGAAAACGGCCAAGTTGGCTTTAAAATACTTGAATGTTTGTTTCGTGATACATCACTTACCATACCATATCTGGTAAAATAAACAACTCAAAAAATCAAGAAACAAATATTCTGCTAACAATTTTCTAAGACATTTATAAAAGACAAGATGGTTTACCCGGCGTTGCACGGGCGATTACACTTTTAATTACTGTTTTAACTTGAATAAGCCCAATAATTCCAAATCATACACAAATGACATACTCTGATCAATCATCTTTTCATTTTCTTATAATTCCTTAAAAAATAACTATTTATTGCTTAAAAATTGAATAATAACTCAAATTTATTTTCTTTCGTCTTGTTTCAATTAAAAATGTACTAATAAAAATAATACTTCATGTACATTTATTACTAATTGTATACAAAACAATCTTTACTTGTGAAATACACCGCGCCGTATCGTGTTATGACCAGGTATTTGCCGACGTAAGATCGAATCCCGTCCAAGTAATATTTTTTTTTTTAATTGGTAATATGTGCTTGTACTTAAAGTTTGGCGTTAGATCTGCAAGGTCCTAAATAGTAACTGTGCAAAATTTGGTCCCGATCGGTCAACGGACCTAGGATTCTATAGCGAACAAACAAACAAACAAACAAACAAACAAGCTCTTTTATACAGGCCGATTCAAATTCGACCCCCACCATGGGGATCTCGCTTATTAGTGGAGATAGAGGGTATGTTTAAATTTGGCAAAGTTGCTAAATTTCTTGCTCATTAATAATCCGAAGAGAAAAATTGGCTATGATTTTTGGTATTCGAAATATTTTCAAAAAACCAAAATTTTGAAATTTAGTGTTTTAATTGTAGCGCCCTTGTTAGAAGAGATATCGAAAAATAAAAAACACTTTCTCACAGTCACTTTTTCTTTTCTTTGTGATAGCGTAATTAGATTTTTTACAAAACGTTTCGTCTTCTATAAACCATCATCAAGTTTCTTATTTCTTATGGGCGCCATATTGGATTTTACCATTTTTAAATACTAAATTTTTTTCTTATTACAACGATATAACACATGCTGGAAAAATGTCTAAAAACTAGGCCGTAATTTCCAAAAAACCGTTTTATCAATAACAAATAAATCACTCTTGCCTTGATATAGCAAACCAATGAAGTATCATGAACATCGCATTCTTCTGATTTCAGCAATGTATGACATGTTTTTAAAACAATGGCTTAATTGCCAAAAACATTATTTTAATACTAAAAATACATAGTAGACTGGAAATTTAAAACAATGAAACATCTTACTAACGTATTATTCCTGTCAGTACCATATTCCTGTCAGTACCAAAACAATGCCATTTAGCAATAATGAAAAACGAGATATGTTACGAGTTTTTTATTCTTCTCATCGAAACACAACAATAGCGAGTACAACATATTTAAGAATGTACCCAGAAAGACAACACCCAGATCGTACCATGTTTCTACAACTTGATAGAAACTTAGCCGAAGGTTAGGTTGTGAAGAAGCCTTAAGGCAAGCATGACATTAGCCAACTAAGTTTCGTTAAGAAAAATATTTGAGGTGTATAAACAGAGTTTGTCGATGCATCTTTAGCGCTAATTTTCTCGAAAACTGCTACGTTTACAGCAAAAAAAAAGAGGGACGAATTTTTTCCTCTTAAGTCGTACTTTCTTATGGACGAATGACATTTTCAATTTTATTCCAGAGAAAAAAATTCTGAAGATGGTAAGCGGATGACCTGACTATAAATCACACTTCCAATTACGTGTTTTCTTTCTAATTATCCCACAAAGTCAATGGGAAACACCCAAACATTTCGGCCAAGTTTGATAGCTCTAGCTTAAACGGCTAGGACGTAATCGATTTTTTGAATTTTTTTTCTTGCAACTTTGGAGGTCTCTAACTTTGAAAGGAAGCATTTTCGGATAACAAAATATTTGACAAATGGTCATCATTTTCACTCAGAAATATGCACCTACTTTTTTGCCGTGTATAATGGGGACACCCTGTATAGATGAACTAATAATAAGTAAATATTTCAGAGGAAAAAATAATCTTAATTGTGAAAGAAAAAATAATACTTTTATAATTGATGTTCAAACAATTGTCAATTACGTTCTAAACTTAATTGTCTTTAGCGTAGTTGCCCTCTCTCGGGATATAGCCCTAAGAACATTTTCTTAGCTTCTACACAGTTTTTATGGCAAATAATGTAGCATCTCAACATATCAAATTATTCATTATTTGTAAATGTAGCCATAATTATAATAAAATTGCTAAAAGAACTATCGAATTACAAAACGATATTACAAAGCCCTAATAAACGATATAGCAGACAAAAAAATCTAAAATATTAGTAAAAAAAGTAGTAAAAGTAATAGTGAAAAAGTATCTCGAGAAAGTACAAATAAAATTGATTTAATGATTAGGACAAAAAAATATGAGAGAAAAAAGAAATTCAACATTTCAAAATTTTTTGCTATAACTTCTGAAGTAGGTACGAGAAATTTTGTATTTTTAAAAATATGTTCTAGCTTAATTAACTAATACTTTTTTAATAAGCGGGATTCCCATGCTAAAAATGTTATCTAGGACGCACTGTACAAAAGTAACCACCGAAGGAAAAAAAATAATTGTCGTCATATATTTCATAAAAGTGTAAAATCACATTTAAACGTAATAAATGATTGTTAAAATTTTTTCACACTATTTGAAAGGACTAGGAGGTGCCTGTCAAAGCTTTAAAATATGTATATTAAGGTTAAATTGGTGGAGTCACCAAATAATGAAAATATTTCTTGGTTATAATATCTATTTGTAGAGCTTAAAATACATTCCTTTTATTACACAATTGTATATGGTGCAAATTACCAATATCAATTTTAATATGATGTAATGAAACATGACTTCTGCTTAGCCTTTAGCTGTTGTTGAGTGCGTTAGTCGTAGAATATGTTGCTATGATCAATTTTGTTCATAACACTCATTGTCAGTATCAAAAACCATGCTAATACATACTATCTTACAAATATCCAATATTTTGTAGAAACAAAAATTTACGTTTGATATAGGTTTCTTTAATAAAAAAAGATATACGTTAGGCTAAAACGAATTAAGAAAATTAATATAAAATTTAATAAACCCGAGAGAATAATAAAAATATATTTCAAGTTTAAGGTATCAAGAAAAATTATTAGTGGACATTTTTTGTATTAAAAACATTCCTATGTATAAGGAACAAAACAGCTACAACTTTAAAACTGGCAAGTGCTATTTATTTGCTAACAAATTCAGTTAATTAAAGTATAATTGAACGTGGTATGAAGCCATTTATTTTAACAATCCAATTATAAAAGTTTAATTGTAAAACCAATGTCACTAAAACACTGACCAGGTGCACTTCAATCGACTTATAATTTACGAACAGAGTGACGTATACAATTTAGTTCATTGGAATTTAAACCTGATTTTGAAAGACTTTTGCACAAGCATGTTCATTTGCGATTAATCGTGGAAACTAAAACTCAAGTCCTTGTTCACAATGAATGCAAAACGTAAACGAACGTAGTGGATATTATATTAAACGCAATCGTTTAGTTTTACGTAAATTTCGCAAGCGTTCACAATGAACTTAATTTTTACGTAAAACTGCACAAGTCTGGTAAGCATCTCCTTTAATAATTTATTGCAAAAACTTCAATATTTGTCAAACAAAGTAAAGTATTTAATTTTTAATTGCTCAAATGAATTATTTTTTCTGCGTCCGGCCTGAAAATCAGTTGTTTTTGATCAATTTTTAGGTTGGAAAATACATCTTTAGTGGCCTAGGCCAGAATGTAACTGGTTGCCACAGTGATGAGTTGTTTTGTTGATTTGCGCTTTCAAACAAGCGTCATTATACCATCAAGCGAGTTTGCAGTTGTACCTGTTAACTTGTTGTGTAATTATGGATGGTGACGATAGTGATTTTGGTGTCAGTAGCAGACGAAGAAAAAATATTGTACGTAACATACCCGTAAAGCGTCTTTACTGGACTCGTATGCTCCAAGGACTCGCTTACTGCTCGACCAAGAACTACCTACTCGTCCAGTAAAGTACCACTTTCCAGTCTTGTTACTTCTTTAAATAAGTGTTTCCTGGCACTGACAGTTACATTTCTTAAACTACTTTCCGCATTTATTGTGGCTGTGCTACGCTACAAACAAGCCGGTAACTACCAGTATCTACGTAAAAATTTCGAAGAGTTGAAAAGATCTCAACTTTGCTTACATTTTAGGTACATTTTACGTTTTCGTAAAAAGTGCGCAAAGTTTACGTAACGGCAAATATGTCTTACCTACATTGTAGACACAAGCATGTATTTCTATACAGGGTGTGTATAAATTGGCGAAAGCGCTACACGTGGCGATGTTCTTCGTAAAATTCTAAGTCGAAAACCTTAATACAAAAATGTTGTACCATGCTTGCTCTGTCAGCAAGAGGTCCTCAAAGTTTTGACATTCAGTCCTTTAAAAAGCGTTATTATTTAATATTTTTTAATGAAAAGGTTGCGAATTGGAATAAAAATAAATTTCGAATAATAGTTTCTTCTAGATATTGTGTTTTTCCTTTCAAAAATTGGTGTTGAAAATATGTTAATCACTGATTTGAATGAAAATAATACAAATGGCAACATTGTCATTAGCTGTAATCTCTGTTTTTCTCGTAATTATTCCTAGTTTATGTTAGACGATACCTAAAAGTTTGCAGAACTGAAGGCTTTCAGTTCGAACAAATATTATAAATACCTAAGTAAAAATTGCTGATAAAAAAATGTCCAAACGTAGGTAAATCAATGGATGCAATGTTGCCAAATTTTTGTTTCTTTAAATGGTTCCTGAGGCCATAGGAAGCATGGTACAACATTTTTGTATGAAGATTTTCGACAGAATTTTACGAAAAACATCGTCACGTGTAGCGCTTCCGCCAATTTATACACACCCTGTATATTTGAACTGTATCAATTATGACAATATTATGTATTTCTTACTTTTTACGTTCATTGTAAAGAAGGACTAATATTCAACCTAAATTACGACTAATTTCATGAAATTACACAAAAAACTTGATTATAACAAGTAAATTATGACGTTCTCTAATAACATTGTTACTTGCTAAATTCGTATTAAAAAGTAGTAGTAATTAGTTTTTTTTTTATTTTTTAAACTTTTTTATTACCCAAAATCAACCCGAAAAACAACAATTCCGGCTCTATTTTGATACAATATTAAAATTCTAAACAATATTTATTGGTCGTTTATTGGCTAGGGGCAATTTCGACGATTATTTTTAATTTTTGCTGCCATTAAATATTCAGCATACCGGTTGCGGTACGTTTGAACACCGCTATATTTCGCATTCAATTCGAACAAATAGGATTCCCACTTCGTATATCCAATAAACCCTACAAAATGCAACAGGTAGTTAAACGCGGGAAAGGGGAATGTAAAGCACGGTAGAGAGCCCTGTTAAAAAGATTAGTAATCTTATTAAAAGATTGAAGCGAAACCACCATCCAATTAGTGGTCAAATACATTTACTCTTTAAACAGAAACCGTTCTGTTCAGCAAACAGTGCCTAAGGCAGAATAAATTCAATACAGTAATTCAAAAATGAACATATTCTGTATGAACCAGAAGCACAATACAAACTAACGAAGCGGTCTATCTGAAATTTACATATAGTTTTCAAATTATTGCCAAACTGTTCGGCAAAACCTATGTATGTAATACTTTTAATTTACTTAATACGTCTCTATATTGTTCGATGCAATGGGATTTTTTTAATGTCGCAAATAATATTAAGTATACAAAAACTATTTTTTTAGAAAGTACCTACGGTTAAAGGCTGAAATTTGGAGCAATCCTTAAACCAGCTTCGTATCCTTTTTTTCCCAACCAAACCCGAAGTAAATTACTGTTTGAAAAATAGTTATTTACGTAACAAGACCGGAAAGTGGTACTTTACTGGACGAGTAGGCAGTTTTTGGACAAGTTTCTAACAAGACAACGTAATTACATGTGTATATTAGCCAAAAAGCCGTTATAATCGCATGCATTATGTGTTCGTAGAAAAAGTAAGCTACATAACACGAGTTATAAAGCAATTACGCACTCGTTGCTACGCGGCTCCGTGCGTAACTTTTCCACTCGTGCGTAATATGCTTTTTGCATCTTTTGACGCAATGTAAAAAATAACACAGTTGATTATAATTTTCCATGAATTAAATATTGCCGTGAAAAACAGCAAATGCCATTATCTAAAATACATTCTGCTATTCATTTATTCCTTATGAACAATAAGCAAATTATTATCACATTGAAAAAAGATGAGAGAGAAGCTTGACCAATGGCAACTATCAGCTTAAGTTTACTTAACTAAAGTTATTATTGGCAACAGATTTAAAGTTTACTTTAAGTTATTAAGCAACTTTGGAGGTTTATACCTCTTCAGTCTCTTAGTTTGGCCAGTGTTCACAAGTAACTTTGCTGCTAATGAGTTAAGGTGATAAAACAATATTTGGTGATATTTAACACTAAAACTTTAGATCACGTTTTGCACTTAACATAATACAGTAAGTAATTGTTTCAACAAAAACAGCGCGTAAATAAAAACCGCGTAAATGGAGCCATAATAAGCACGCTTCAAATACAGATCTGTTCCATGTTTTCCAATATTTTTCACTTGCTGGGCTACAAAAATTGTAACTAAAGTATTTTTTTGAATTTACGTTCACATAGGAGATAACTGCAAAAAAAACACATTTTTAATGTAAGTTACTCGACTTTAGAAAGAGTCCGTTAAAATCGGTGCACGCACTAACTATAAAAATTCTATTAATCCTTAATCTCCACTCGAATTGCATATAAATATTTTCGAACTCTGGATTATATGGTATTGACCCTAATTTAATTTTTAAAGACAATTAATGCCCGGTTTCTCCGACACATCTCAAGATCGAACTTATATAAGCCCGCCTTATATTTAAGACCGTCTCAAGATACCAATGCGTTGCACAGAAAACATATTCCGGAATCTGTTAGACATCTCAGCTAAGTTAGAACTCGGTTTGGCAACGTTGCAAGAAGTCGGCACATTTTAGCGGCAGATTGAAATGGCTAATTTTCATTGGCCATTTACATCACAGCTGTTAAAACGGCTCCCTGTGACATCTTGTTGTTGCTATCAGCTGTTAGTCACATATAAAGTTACAGTTCGGTGTTTATTATTTTATTTTGTGTTGAAATGGCGGAAAAAAAGAATAAATTATTCCATGGAGGAAAAACAATTATTAGTTAGCTTGGTGGAAGAAAATAAATAAACAGATTATGTATACAGGGTGTTTGAAATTCGAGTTTAAGCATGGGGTTCTCGCTTATTATAATAGCTAGAGTATAGGTTTAAATTTGGCAAAGTTGCTAAATTTGGTGCTTATTAATAATGCAAAGAGAAATTGAAAATATCTCAAACGGTGTCCGAGAAAATTAGGAAAAACTGGAAAATACGATTTTTGAAAATCGTCTATAACTCCTTTGGAGTATGAAATATTTCAAAAGTGTAAAAACATTGCCGAAGCAACTTTTTAAGCCGAATCGGATGGTAGTCACAAATTTTTCTTAGATCGATTCGTTTTTGTTTTATGACAACCAACTTTGTTTTTGCTTATGGGCGCAAGTTTTGCTATTTACATAATCAAATAGCATTTATTTTTCTAAATCTATTGATGTATCACACATGGTATTTTACTTTTTCTTTTATTGTCAAATTTCAAAAAATACGTTTTAAACAATAACCATTATAAATCAGGTTGGCCGGTCATTGTAGTTTATGTTGTTTCCATGACAACCGATTAACAATCTAAAAGTTTTAAAGGCCTGTTAGTCGTAAAAATGAACTTTAATAACGAAGAAAAACGCGATATGCTGCCCATCAGAACAAACAAAGTTGGTTGTCTAAAACAAAAACGAATCGACCTAGGAAAAATTTGTGACCACTCCGATTCGGCTTAAAAAGTTGCTTGGGCAACATTTTTACACATTTAAAATATTTCAAACTCCAAAGGAGTTATAGGTAAACGATTTTCAAAAATCGTATTTTCCAGTTTTTCCTAATTTTCTCGGATACTGTTTGAGATATTTCCAATTTCTCTTTGGATTATTAATGAGCACCAAATTTAGCAACTTTGCCAATTTTAAACCCATACTCTAGCTATTATAATACGCGAGAACCCCATGCTTAAACTCGAATTTCAAACACCCTGTATACTCCAATTGAGGCTCAATTTGATCTAAGATCACAATAACTGTCTCTTTTGTGAGGCGAAAACGCATAAAAAAACGATCGTATTCGAAATCCGTAAATGGATTTGCGCGAACAAATCGCCTTCGAGGAATTACAGGGTCGTACAAGTCATCATCTGCATCATCTATCATATTTATAAAGTCAATGTCCATATTTAAACTTAAACCACAATTTAAACAAACGTTTAACTACAAAAACAGCAAATACAAGATAATTTTAGGTTATGTACTCCAGCTCAAGTTCTAGTAAACAGCGACTCAAGATGTGAGCTCAGCTCAAGTCGAATATGTTCTTAAAATTGCTTGGTGCAACACTTTATACCGTTAAGGCGAACTTAAGATTCAGCTAGATCTTAAGATGTGTCGGAGAAACCGGGCATAAATCTAGTGTATTTTCTTTGAAATTTAAAAATTGTTTAACCGCGCTCATGTGAATTCGCGTAAATGGATGGTTTCTGCTCGGTTTACTGTACAAATATCTTGCCGTAAAACTTCATTGGTAACTTCCTATGGTGCGTTGATTATTTTTCTTAATGTTTTGGCTTGAAATCGTTGCAAAAAAATTAAATATAGTAACATTTTAAAACGGTAAGGTTTTACAACAATTGTTTTTTGTTTATTATTCCATATATAGCTTGATAAGTGATTGGTAGAATACGACTTTTCTTGATTTTCTGAGTTATTCATTAAACTAGATATAGGAAGTATTATCTCATTAGGAAGAGAAAAAAAACACATTTAATTATTCCAAAGCCTACTTGACGGCCCATAAGAAAAAATGCAATTTAGGATAACATGTCAAAAATGGTAAGTAATAATAATAAATCTAAACCCTTATATAGATTTTACACAAAATCGTACCTTAGGAAGGTATTAATAAAACTGATCTAATAATCACTAAGACAACAAAGCTATGAAAGTAAAAAGATATTCATATTTTCATATTGTTTGCTATAAGTTCTGAAGTGCTTTTTAAAATAGATTGTAGCCCCTCTCATACTTAAATATAACTCATTTAATTTCAGGAAACCTGTATCTCTTATAATAAGCGAGATACCCATGCTGGGAATGTTATCTTTATAACGTTATTCTTTTAAAATATGCCACTCATAGGAAATAACAAAGATGATGAGGTTCGAAAACGGCAGATGCAAAATTTAATTACAGTAGCATAAAGAAAATAAAAAACTGCTTGGACAAAGATTTTGTAGTTATGAGATATTTTTAAAACAATTTTTTTTTCTGTTTTGTTTTTTTCAAACGCAATTACTGACAATATATTTTTACATATAAATACAGAACAAAATTAAGTAACTATACAACACTTTCAGTGCTTCGTAGCTGTCAAAATAAACGAGACATTATATTGAGTCTTGAATATGAGACACACTGTACAACATGAAAGTTTAAGTTGTATTATATTATGCCTAATATTTACGTTTAGGCGCCAGGGTATGACTTAATAACAGGACGTGTCCTAAAAGAACTTCCAACAGAAGGCATGAGATTAATCACGCAAATTTTCAACTCGATACTGAGACTGGGGTACTTTCCATTACCGTGGAAGGTAGCGCAAATAATTGTAATTCCTAAACCTGGAAAGGACCCAACGGAAACATCTTCTTATCGACCGATCAGCCTCCTGCCTGTCTTGTCAAAGGTTTGTGAAAAACTCCTTTTGAAAAGGCTCAAACCGCTCTTAGCAACTAAGTCGATAATCCCAAACCACCAATTCGGCTTTCGTCAGCAACATTCAACCATCGAGCAAGTGCACAGAGTCGTAAGTAAAATTAAAGAAGATCTAGAAAGCAAGAGGTACTGTTCAGCAGCTTTTCTTGACATCACAGGTTTTTGATAGGGTGTGGCATGCAGGCCTAATCTGTAAGATTAAAATCAATTTACCGCACCCATATTGTCAAGTCCTAAAATCCTACCTACTAGATAGACATTTCCTAGTCAAGTATGGTGAAGCCTATACCCCTCTTGTGCCCATAAAATCTGGAGTACCGCAGGGCAGCGTACTCGGCCCATTGCTATACACTTTCTACACTGCCGACCTGCCAACCACCAACAACACTGACATAGCCACCTTCGCCGATGATACGGCAATAATGGCCTCAAGCAGGGATTCGAAAGTTGCCTCCGAGTACCTGCAGCGGCACCTCAATGAAGTGGCAACTTGGATGAAAATGTGGCGTATTAAGGCCAACAGTACCAAATCCACCCACATCACCTTTAGCCTGAGAAAGGATACGTGTCCACAAGTTACACTAAACAATGTTCCTCTTCCTCAGAAAGAGGATGTTAAATACCTAGGGATACATCTAGACAGGCGCTTGACGTGGGGAAAGCACATCTGGCAAAAACGCCTACAACTCGGACTCATCTTTCGGAAAATGAACTGGCTATTGAACAGAAGCTCGCAACTAAAGACGGAAAACAAGCTACTTCTATATAAAGCCATCATCAAGCCTGTGTGGACCTACGGCATTCAGCTGTGGGGCTCAGCTAGCGACTCCAATATCATAAAAATTCAACGTTTTCAGTCAAAAACATTACGAACCATTTGCGATGCTCCTTGGTATGTTCCCAACAACATCATACATCGTGATCTTGACATACCAACCGTCAACGAAGAAATTAGAGCCAGAAGCACACGATACCAAGTTCGACTCAGACAGCACCCCAACACGTTAGCAACTGACTTGCTCACCGTCCCCCGCGTCAGGAGATTAAAGCGGCTTGATGTGCTGGACCTGTCCCAACGAAGATAGTGCAAACAATAGTGTGTTACGAGTGTTAGTGTAATAGTGGCCAAAACACTAGTAAAATAAAATAAGTGCTAGTTCGGTCGAGGGAACTGGCCATTGGGTCGGTTTTAACTATGTCCATTTCAGTAACATAAAGTGCTACATATTGTTCTTGTGGAATAGATAGTACACTATCAAGGATGTTAGAAACAAAAAAAAAAAAATATATATATTTACGTTTGTGTCGAAATAACTCTCTAACTCAATTTGATTAAATACATTTTGCTAGATATTATTCTGCAAACGGTTAACATAAAGCTGGTTCTTTCAGTACTAAGTAGACACCGAAAGATGCAAAACGAACCGATTAAGAAGAAGAAGAAGTACGTAATTTGTTTAATATTAGCTTTAAACGAAAAATAGTCGCTGACGATTAGTAAAGAAATTTTAGTCTTGCCAGTAACTATTTTCTTTGGATATGGTTTATACTGTAAGTAGGTTTATCGATAAGATGAAAACTCGTTTTTAATGTAGTATAGTAAATATTATACAGGTTAAGCTGAATCGTACAAAGAAAAGCCACAAGTAGGCTTGGTTTTTATTTACGAAAAATTTAAGAACAGTAAGAGTTAAGGAACCGACAACTCAAATTTATTAGCATCACATGAAAGTCAGCACCAATAACTTCAGCTATAACATTTACGCCAAAAGCATAAAAGGAAATAATGGTAAGATTAAAAAATATTTATTTACTTTTAAGGCAAAAAAAAAGTAGCATTAGGATTTTTATATTTAAGAGATTTCTCCATAAATGAAGCTTGATGTTTTTTATTGTATTATTTGTGCAACACCATTTCGATTTCAATTCTCATAGGATCTACGTAGTAGCCTAAGTGTTAAAATTGGCTTTAATTTAATTAAAACTTCAAAATCAAAGACCTCAAGCCGAAATAATGAAAACCGTTTCTCGAAACAATTATTTATTCTCCACACGTTTCGTCAATTTTTATTACTATCAACTTTCTTATCCTTTATGGGAGCTGAATTGGATTGTTATACCGAAATGAAGTACTATCTGATTACAGTGATATAGTACAACCACAGCGAAATTTTAAAAAATGCCAAGAAACTCTTATAAATAAAATTGTAATTCATATTACAACGCTCGTTTCCAACACTTATACAATATGGAATATGAAAATTAAAACTTCCTATTTTTGAAGGCTTTAATCAAAAATAAAATTATGCAATTTTGCTGTAGCTTGACTGAACTTTTTACTTTTAATCAGGGATGGAAAACGTAACGTAACGATACCCGATAACGTTATAATAACGATTCAATTATAAGTTTTAATACAATAACGTAACGATATTTTAATAACCTTATATAACGTTATAATAACCGATAACGTTTCATTAAAAGTTTTGGTGGGTTGAAATTTTGCAATTTTTTTTTTTTTTTGAAAACCTGATTTATTTTAATTTTTTTTTTATTCATTAACTTCTCTCGCAAAACCTAAAGTTTTTGAGTAAAAAATTATATGAGTGAACGTGAACCATCAAATATTCCAATATAAAACCATTCATTTTGGTGGTTATTGTGGTTTGTTTAAGTTCATATTGGGTAGAATTGACGGATGTAATTCATTTTGACGCTAAAACGCCCGTCAATTCTACCCAATATGAACAAAAACATCATGTTCACTCATTTAATTTTTTACTCAAAAACTGTAGATATTACGAGAAAAGTTAAAAAATAAAATAAAAAACTAAATAAATACAACTTTCAAAAAAAAATTAAATTGCAAAATTTTAACTCACCAAAAAATTCTGATTATAAACGAAACATAGGTCGCACTTTTCAGTGAAAATATTACTATAAAAATTAGTACAAAACATACCAAATATAATTCTACATTTATCCAAATTTGAGAAATAAAATAAAAACCTAACATTGCCAATCCCTTTTAGGGAGGTGTAACTCCGAAAGAAAACGTCTAAGGAAAAACTTTAATATAAAAGACCCCCCTTCATTTTCGATAAGAAATCACCTCCCGAATTTTTTCGCATGAATTAAGAAACACCCTGTATATCATAATTTATGTAACGTTATATATCGTTATATAACATAACGATTCATTGTTTTAATGTTATTTATAACGTTATGTAACGAAAACCAATAATAAATAACGTTATACAATAACGTAACGATTTAAAACGTTATTCCATCCCTGCTTTTAATATATGCGAAATCTCAAGTGTTAACTCTATACAACCGAGTATGCAATTAAAAACATTGCTTTGTTTTGCAGTGCTTTAATAACAATAAAGCTGGTGTATTTAACAGCTACTATGTTGTGAGCGTTGCTTTTAGTGTGAACTGAAGTGAAACCAAACATCAGATTTTACAGTTGAACAAAGGCGTGTGTATTCTGCTTTGACTTTGAGAAAGAAGGTAAACAAACATGACCCTTTCAACAAACACGTTATTTGCTCTGCGAGAAATGGTTGTGCACAAAAAAATCTCTTTATTTGACACAGTCCATAAGATTGTCTGTAATGGTTTATCCTGAAGAACACTAAAGTTCTTTCTTTCATTTCGTTTTTATAAGCGCTGACGACGTAAAATAATTTTGTTGGTTTAGATTGTGCACCTTTAATAATAAATTATTTAGGAAACAAACTTAATTTTGTAAAATACTGTCGCAATAGGAATTATTCAAATGACTTTTTGATTCCTTTTGCTATATGAAATTTTACTTTGATCATTAACTCAACAAATTTATGCAACTATTGTAAGTTTTTTTTTGTAGATTTTAGGGAATAGCTATTACATGTTTTAGAATGTGTACGATTATTTGTATAGTATGTTAAACAATATTTAAAATTTAAAATTAATTTTCAAAAGTAAAATATCTGTATAGAAACCACAAAGTCGACTGGCAGTAGAAACCTTAGAATAGTAAATGTTAACGAAACTATTTAAAACTAATTCCAAACTTTAAAGTTAACGATCACAACAATCAAATTAAAGTCTAATGATGTTTTTCATTTTTAAAGTTCTACTAATCTGTATGTTGTAATAACTAGTCATTTATTATTTTAAAGTTAAAAATTAAGAAAAGAGCTTTGTTTATGAATATTGATATTTTGTAATAAAACTTTAAAAACAAAATAAGGAATAATAATAATAAGAAATCTTTATTTAGCTTTTAGCTAATTTTACATTATCTTAATGCTGCTTATATTTATTTGTACATATTTTCTTAACTATTAAATCTTAACATTATTTTTCACATATTCGAAACATAGTTTTTTAAAATTTGATATGGAAGTTGTTTGTTTAATTTCCACAGGTAATTCATTAAAAATCTTGAGTCCTTTGTAGTACAAGGCGTTCTGTGTATTTGTTTTCGTTAGTTTTGGTAGTCTAAAGTCGTCTTTGTTCCTGGTCTGGTATTCGTGAATGTTACAGTTTTGTATTAAATTTTTAGTCATGTAACGTGGTAAAAAATTATTTATTGCCTTGTATATTAAAAAAAGGCAATTAAAAGTAATTTGTTGACGTATACTTAACCACTTTAAGGTATTTTGTTGGCCTTCAGGTCTTGTAGGGTCCGTGGACGGTTGACATAAACGCGGAATTTCAAAAAACCCCACCAAAAAAAATCGCAAGGGGGCAAATCGGTGAAGCGGGCTGGCCAAGTGGCCACTCCAAACCGCCGCTTATTGAGATGTGAAGTGTTCCCTCAAAACATTCATTGATGCCCTTGAAGTGTGAGCCGTTGCTCCTTCCCCTAAGTCCAATTCACCAAGTCGTGGAAGAAAAAATTCCTCCAACATGTTGCGATCACACAACATCCGTTCGAAAAGTAGATCTCGACGGCAACCGCACGCTCCTCACTGTTCCAGCGCATGATGGCGACGACCGACGTAGGGAACAAAACTTTAGAACCACACCTATCGAATGACACTACTACTGTCACGCTACGAATTCTACAGCCTGAATGGCGCGCATTTCAAAAAAGGAAGTTATGTTGCCGCACCCTGTATGTTATAAAATCTAATACACTTTGCGTACTCTCCAAATTAGGTGTTCGCGCTTGTACAGTGTAAAGCTGTAACGTATACAGGGTGTTCTAATAAAAACGAACTAAATAACATGAGGTACACGTAATTAAGAAACAAAAAATAATTGAATGAATTTTTTTAAATCGAGGAGATATCTTAAAGCTTTTTATATTTTAATTTAACTTATGGATCTATTTATTACCTTCATAATTTATATCTCAAAATGAAAAACTTTTTCATTTGTGGCAGTTTATGAATGACACTGCAAATGAAACAAATTTGGCAATAGGCAGTTGGTGATAACTTAAAATGCAACATTACTTTTAAATCAAAGCGTTTTCTGAAAGTAAAAAATATTTTCTGTCGTAAAAAAGTTCATATTTAGAAAAATTATTGTAAAATTTTAATATATCTACTGCATACCATATTTAGAGTTTAACTGTAATAGGTTATTCACAAAAGGGGTACTTTTTTATGTAATCATTCTATATTACCAAATATATTGTTATTTAAGTGCTTCGTATGTGCGTGATCTTACATTGTAATTCACATAGAGAAGTCCCGAAGGACCCCGCCGACGTGGCAAACCAATTTATGTGTGGGCGGGTAATGATATTTTATTATTAGGTGTCACATCTACAATATTAACGGAAAGTAGGCTGTTACTGTTCCCAGCACATGAATTTCGAAGATATAAAAGTATATAAATATGCTTGTAAGTTCTACTACTTCGCCTTACAAATAAAAAGGTAATATTAAACATTATTACTTTAAGGTTTAATTCGTTTAACCAAAAAAGATTGTGATATCCCAAAACATAATCAAGTATTTTTCACGGAAATCTTTTACATATATTTCAATAAATCTAAACAAAATACTTTACACTAGCACAGAATTATTAAAATTGTTTGTTAAAGCGTTTAACAATTGTAAACTAATTTAAACCATTGTTTTTATATTATAGTCACATTAAATGGTACTTTCTTAACTAAAAAGAAAGGGTTACATATGTTGTCGCTGAAATCTAATCAAGGCTGTGGTGTTTATTGCATTAAGAACATCATAAATAAATGTTTTGCAGAGTTATACGTGCCATTGATGATTTACAGAGAAAAAGTAGGAAAAAAACTGGCTAATTGAAAAATAAAGATCATTTTGCAATTGTGTGGGCAACGAAACCGTCACAGATAAAATCTAAATTCCTCTATTTACTAGTGCAAGTAAAATGGCAAAAAAAAATTGAAAAAATAGACCCCTGTAAAAATGTTTTTTTTTTCATTTTAAACGCTTATGCAAATCGCAAAGGTTTAGTTATAACAGATATACCACAATTTCTCAAATCATGGCGCTTTAGCAGGTGTGTTGTTTTTCACGTTTTACTTCCAAACCGTTTTAGATAGTTCATAGAACTTTACACCATTTTACTTGCAAATAATGTGTGTATTAGTACATAGAGAAATTTTGATTTAATCTCGTAACAGTTTCATGGTTTACACGATCGCAAAAATGACCTTCATATTTCAATTTTTAAGTTTTTTCCCTATTTTTCCTCCGCAAATCATCAACGACACATTTAATTCTGCGAAACATTTATTTTTAATGTTCCTAATGCAATAAACACAGCTTTGATCAGTTTATAGCATCAACATTTTGTAAGCCAGCTTTAACTCTCCAGTATTTGGGTAAAAAAATAAAAATGCAGCTCCCATTTCACTAACTTGGTTTGGAAATCTGCGAAGTTTAGTAATTTTTGTACTTTGCTGAGTAGAAAGTGTATCCGAAGAGACTGACATTGCCGCATTTTTTGACGGAAGGTTATTTGGAATTTTTAAGCAGTAAGAAATATGAATGGTGAAGTGTATTACCGCTAAAAAGCATATTTGAAGATTTAAATAAAATCTAAACTGTGTAGTCAATCTTCAATAAATTTAGCTTTACCCTTGCAGATATAATTCGCATATTCAAATTGAGAAAAATGATGCTTTTATACATTACAGATTTAAATTATATTATTACAGGTACAATACCCATTTTCCGGCAACTGATGGTCCGGCATCTCCTTTAGTCCGAACAGAATTAAGAAAGGGAATTTGAAATTTCCTCTGCCGCACTAGTTTACTGGGCGGTCACAGATGATGTTGTGTGTAGGGCACGCTTATTAACATTATTTACACTGGACTTGGTGCCGGCCCAATACTAAACGGTGCCTAGTGCAAAAAGGCCGTGAGGGACCCACCGGAGATTTATCCGGAAAAAAAATGCATTACATATTACAGTATTAATTAATTAAATATTTTCATTTACAAAAACTAATACACAACACTATATTATATTGCATAGTTACACTTGAATAATTTATATTTAACATGTTTGTTTCGCTGTCGACCAATAGGGAGAGTGTAAGATGACAACCAGCGCCACCAAATTGGAAAGTTTAGAATTCAATATGGACGTAGTACCTACAATTTATTATTAGTAATATTACGTCCATGGATTGTTTAGCCAGCATGTCATACAGTTTACAAGCTTTGTTTTTACTTACTTTTATCACAATGTTACTTAAGTGTTCTATGGCGAAAATACACACGTGTCATGTGAAAGTACAAACATTAAATTTAAAAAATAATTATCAAGCGGGGCCTTGTGCGGGCGCTGCGTTCGCACCGCTCTTGATACCGCAATTTAGTGAGATTCTTAACTTATTTTGCTTAAATTTAACCCTAGCAATGACTTTACCGTTGGTCCGGCAAAATTGTTAATCAGGTAAGGCTTTGGAACCAAGTGTGCCGGAAAATCGGTGTTTACTTGTATTAGTTTCAAATTTAAGTTATCCTGTGTTTATTCACACAGTTTTATATTCTACACTGTCCAAATTTAGGCAATATTGTTGAATAAGTAATTTCGTATGCTTGTAGTAAGGTAATTAATTTTTAAAACATATTAAAAGTTTCAATTATTGTTAAAGAAATAATGTTTCTGAAAAAATGTATTTTATTAAAAGTATTCATACAGAAGGAAGAAAAAAGCTATTATATTTTAACTAAGTATTATTAAATAAAATAATGCGTTTATACCAGCTTTTTGAAGAATACAGTTTCGAGATTTTTTAAAAACCAAAACTAAAAATAATATTTTTTTAATATTTACAAGCTAGTTAAAGCGTACTGCAAAACATAAATTGTCCCACTAATGCCCTTATAATAGATACCTACAATTATTTTCAAAAATCCCAAAACAAAATAACAGCATTAGTTAGTTCGTTCACCGCAGCCAATGACAAAAAACGGAAAATCTAGTGACCATAAGGTCGTAAAATAAATTAAGGTTTGAACATAGAGATATTTTATGATTGTGTATCCTAATACAAATAAATATGACAATTTTTTATATACATACGGTTCCGGTCACAGCGTAGCTCCGAAATGCCCTATAAATAATGGGCAGCCATCCACATGCCCGTTAAAATCCGGTAATTTTTTACGGGATAAATAAAATCAGGTTCTACAGACGAGACCGTTAAAGCGAACACGCAGGGAGCAGTAAACGTAACATAGTTTGCATCTTATGGTAAATGAAATTATCACTCACAGTTTTAATCAAGTTAGTCGTGATCTGTATTATTAGGTTATTTGGCAGGCACGTCTATAATTTTATATTATTGTTGGTTTGGCGGTTTATATCGAAAGCTGAAAACTAACTTTTGCGCCAGGAACTTCCCGTTTAACACAAATTCTGCGCAACATATTTAATGCGGAAATTGCCTATTTTTTTTCGGCAAATGTCATTTCAGCTGTATTCACTAATTTAATGTTAAAGCAGCTAGCGCTTTTTAAGGACTGCGGATTTAATTTTAGTCGAGGCGGTAGAGTATTGCAAAAAATATAATTGTTGAAAATTTCCTTCACCTGCCAAATTTGCGTTTTTAACCCATCACTAATCTTAAATGTTCTAGACTTCTAGAGAGTACCAATAGGAGCATTATTACACGGTAATAATTTTACAGTCCCCTGTCAGATGTTGATCCTCCTATCAAATTTGCGTTTTCGACCAATAAGAAACTTATATTTCCTAGAAACGACCAATACACTGATAATATCCTTTACGCAATTAACAGATTTTCATGCGTTCATTGGTCGTTTCTAAGAAATCTGTCATTTACTTTTTGAATTATTGCATTTCCACAATGAATATTACTTTACAAGAGCAAATTGATATGGTTTATTCACCATTTCGTGTATTTAATTACTAATAGTAATACAATTTAGTTTTTTTATAAATATTATATTAGACTCATATAATCTGTGATTTAATTTGATATTAAAAAAAAAAAACTTGATTTAAATCAATGATTTTTTTTAAAAAACACTGGATTTAAATCATGATTTAACTCGTGATTTAAATCAATTGATTTAAATCTGCTCAACCCTGCTTGAAATATTTTACTCCATCTATCATTTAGCTTTTAAAAATTTACGAAAACTATAAAATTCAAACGAAACCTTGGTGTCTCAACACTGGACAAACTTTAAATTTATGTAATTTAATTTTATTTAAAAAAAATATTAATTAACGTAAATACCACAACAAAGCGGTATAATATACTTTAGTTTTTGGTGACTTTTAATTAAGACTAAATGTAACGACTGTTATTATAATGCTTGTTGAAAGAGAATTGCCATTTAAAAGCAACGCTTTGTAAAAGATTTCATAAGGTGGGATACTTCTTTGAAATGCTTTTTGGTTAAATTACAGAGACAGCAAGCCAATATCAACTGCCATGTTTATCTCTATAAAGCACAAAAAATTAAATTGAACAGAATTATCATTTTCTGCTTGGAACTTTAAAATAGGATAAAATTATACTTTTCGATAATTTAATTGATAAATTATGTTCTAAAGCATCAGAAACCCTAAGTTTATGATTAACATTATATTCAGACGTTTTTAGTATTAGCTACAGATATACAGATAATGTAGTACGTTGAAAAAAAAACAACTTTAAAATGAGATGGGCTTAACTGGTTAGAGTAGAGTCAGAGAACAGTCTTCAAGATGACCGATAAGACAATGAAATTGTCGAAAAGAAATGTATTTAGCTATACCTGTATTGTCGATTTAAGAACTTATTATGTCACAAAGTGTTAATATACTTAAGATTCGAAATATTCGCGAATATGAACTTCGAACATACATTTTTTCGTTTATATATTGTATTTTTAACCCTTTGTCAAGCGCTATGTATCTGTAAGATACATTGCACATACTTTTGTAAGCTTTTCATTAGCCGAATCGTGTCAAAACTTGAGCAACCAGCTAATTCCTCTTTGTACCTGACTTGACTTGACAGAATAATTTCGACTGTTATAGCTGTATAAATAAAAATATATAGCAGATAATATATTATTCATGCCGACTTTTTAATGAATAGTTTTGCTTGAAACAGGCATTTGTCGTCTGCAAAACCTGCTCCGATGGTAAATGGATAATTATAAAGCTGGTAAGTATGAATATGAATAACTAATGGACTAATTTCTGTTATTTATTGCATTTCATAAAATAAACATCAAAAAAATTCATTCAAATTTTAAAGCAGGGACTGAGAACGGAACGAAAACGTTAAACGAAATTCACCGAAATTTTTTTAAGAACGAAAATGAAACCGAAAACGAAATTATTATTTTTCGTTCACGAACGAAAACGAAATAAATATTTTCCAAAACCGGTTTTTATCGGTTTTTTACCGGTTTTGTCGCTATTTCAATTTTATTTGTTAAACACAAGCGCGAATTTACCTTCTGTGCTGGAGAGACTGCACGAGGCAGTAAAAAATCTCACTTGAAATAAGTGAGCTTCACTTTTCTCCATAGATATATTTACGTGAATATGTATTAACAACTTTATTGTTTATACTTGCAATTTCGTGTAGCACAATTAACTCAGGGGTTTGGAGCAGTCCAATTTTTTAGTTGCTCCGCTCCAGCTCCGCTCCGGCATCAAGATGCCTGCTCCAGCTCCGCTCCGCGCTCCAAATATTAATAAAATAAGTTTTTTTATTTAAAAATTTGTTTTTTAAAACAAAGCTAAAATTTTATGAGATATGTGGAAATGGACGAAAAATTACAATATTTCACCCTAAGAAACAAATGAAGTTAAATAAATGAACAAATTATTGATCTTCAAAAGTAAAAAAAAGAAAAAAAAGTTCTTTAAAATTTTTCAAAATTCAAATACAAAATAATGAAAATTAATCTTCAGAAAAGTTACATTATAATAATTTTACTTCAAAAAAATCAAATTTAGTTTATTTATTATTTTATTAAATACTATACCCATGAGAATAATTCATAAAAACAAAAAAATGTAGGTAGTTTATAATAGTAAAGTGGAGCAGTGGAGCAATCAAAATTATTTGCTCCGGGCTCCGCTCCCGCTCCGGGCAAAAACCCATTGCTCCACTGCTCCGCGCTCCAGCTCCGCGCTCCGCTCCAAACCCCTGCGAATTAACGGTACAGATATTCTCTATTTCTAATTTGTTTTTTAGATCATCAATATAGAATATCCACTTGATTGGATATATGTTATCAATGTGTATGTTTTATTTGCGTTTAGACATAATACTAGTAAAATTTATTCTTACTTCGAAAAGGACTAATGGAAAAGAAGATTTATTGGAAGATATGTTGCTAGTAAGATTTAACGGAATGTGAAAATGTATATTGTATGGTATGTACAAACTATAAAGTTAAAGTATATTTCAAGTTAATATAAGTTTTTTTTAAATATCTTTTTTATTTATAACATTTAGTAAATTATCCACTTGAATTCATTCTTTTGTCTTTTTAAATAATTACAGCAGGATCCTATTTAATTCAAATGCATACATTTTTAGTATGGTTCGCCAGTCTAAAATATGCTGTCCGTGAGCATCAAACCCCATCGTCATCGTTTATATTTTAGTTGAGACGCAAATATTGTTATCGTATTTATAGAGGATTGTGGTGACTAGAAAAAAAATTGATTTTTTGACGACAAAAAAATATTGTAAAACCGGTTTTAACCGTTAATATTTCGGTTCTCGAAAACGAAAAAAATCCGGTTAGAACAAAAAGAACGAAAACGATTTATTTCGTTTTCGTTCCGAACAGAAACGAACGGATTTTTTTCGTTTTTAATCCCTGTTTTAAAGTACTTTTACTTTTGTAATGTATATTAATCATGATTATAAGAAAATATACCACCCAATGCACCGACGAAAAATCATTATTTTGTAAGTATTAAATTGAAAATGGACCTTCCGTCAATTTAATGCTCACAAAATAAGGATTTTTCGTCGAAAATTAGTAGATCACAATTGGACAAGTTATAAACTGTCGATTACTACTGCAATCATGTTTTGTTTAGTCAAATACAATGATTTTGTGAAAGATAATAAATAATTTTGAAACGATGAAACGATTAAAAGCAAATGAATGAGATAAAAAATAATCAGATCTACTGCGGTGTTTAATTTCTTTAAAATGGTACTGTGATTTCTATTACGATGTATAAAATCAATTTAAATCAAAGAATTCGGTTCAAAAAGTGAAAAAAAAACTTTTAAAACTTTCAATTACTTTGCAGAAGGCTTTTAAACTGCCTAAAAAATAATGGTTAATCTGAAAAGGAGTCTTAATGACAGCTAACGACGGATAAGGATTTAAACCTTAAAAGTTTTAAGCTTTTCTTAACACAATTCCATCTACGTTTTCGCAGTATAGTCGAAAGCATGGTTTCGTTATAGTTGTAAAAAGTTTCGTTATAGGTAAACAGTGTGGATGGTTTTAGCAGCGCTATAATAGTTATTTATGTATCAAGGCCAAAAAGTACGCTTTGGCCGAGGTGCATATTACATTTTTTGTGCGATCGAATTAAAAACAATTTAAATTTTTAGTAATTTTCAAAATTATAGGTTAGAAACTACGTGACATTCTGTCACTGACAGATGACGGCGTATGTACTGCATTACCGGCCCTCTCCTTAGCAACGGCCGTAAAAGTTACTTTTTCGGCCGTTGCTAAGGGTAACGGCCTGAAAAGTAACTTTTACGGCCGTTGCTAAGGATAGGGCCGGTAATGCAGTACTTTATGGTTGCTAATGCGTCCGTCAAACAGCTGTTTCTAGTACGATCACACAAAAAAGTTATTAAAAAATCTTGAGTTTTCAACATACTCAAAAAACAGTTTTCATTAATGCTAATAGTGGCTGAATGTAAAATACGGTATTTAAAAAAACACACTTACCAACCTTTAACCTGATCGTCTATTGCTGACCAAGTTAATGAGGGTCAGATTAACGCTTGGCAAAAGTACATAAGCATATAATTAAAGAGGTGATAAGCTATTGATGAGTTTAATTTTGTGGACGAGGTCAACGAATTCCCGGCATTTATGTAATATTTAATTATCTCACCACTTCTTTAGGTAATTCGATTTTGCGTCATGCCTTTTCTCCATCATTTAATTTCTTATGTAACACGCTATTCAGTTTCCATCTGGTGTCTGAGATCAAACACAAAATCAGAGTTGTTAAAGCGTCACTGCTCGACTAGTTTGGGCTCATTATAACAAAAAAGTTTGATATTCATATTTACTTACTGAACTACTCGTCTCGTTCGACTTTTGTTTTTTTATTATTTATTATATGTATTTCATTTAACGCTGCCTTCTTTGTTTATCAACAACAACGCTGCATGACTTTTCCGGTTTCTCCTTCGCTATTAAATGTACAATATCAAGAACAGGCTTCATCTGGCATTGTGTATAAACCGTTTTGTTCTTTTTAAATGTAATTTCTTTGCCGACATATAACTGAGCGCCCGACTGCCAGGATCGTACAAGGAATCCTTTTAATATATCGCAGTGTATTCCGCGCAACTTGGAGTTTCCACGGGACATTTGCAGAAGTTCCACAATGTATTATATAGATTTTGTCGTTATGTACATGTGGAGAAGTTTTAAGTGAATATTACGTTTACAAAACTAAAAAAGATTTTTGAATGTTAATTCTGATATTTCTATCATACACTCTTACTCTATAAACTTTGTATGACTAAATAAATTGCAGGAGACTCAAAAATAGCTAAAATAGACAATTGGAAAGCCTAAATTTTAGAGAAAAATGTTTGAAAACAAGCGGGAAATATTTTAAAATGCAAAATATTTGGACCTTTAATGTACAATAATTAATTTTCAGTAACAATGTTAATTAATACGTTGTGTAAGATTTATTTAATCTGTACGAAACCAAAAATAAATAGTTGGATAAATGCTTAAAATATTTGAGTAATTTATTTATTATCATAAACGGGTCTAGAAACATTCTTCGCCCACAAGTCTTCGCACACAATTCTTCGCCTCCACAATTTTTCGCCGCATACACGCATATCACAAATTTTATTTGTAAATGTGATGTTTTTATTTATGATGTATTTTTACAGATTATTTTACATTAGCCTAAAGTTGTGGCAACGAAGAATTGTGACGGCGAAGAATTGTGTAGGCGAACAATTGTGGGCGAAAAATTGTGTGCGAAGAATTGTGGAGGCGAAGAATTGTGGGCGAAGAATGTTCCGGACACGATCATAAACAAGTGCAATTAAAATCTGTTATCTTTTTTCGAAAGCTCTATTGGAGAAATGCTAGATCGGTTTCTTTGTTTCTTTATAAGCAGCAATCTTATTTACTTATTTTAATACGTAGGTATCAGGGAAGGTCACGATATGTTGTCGCTAGAATCTGCTCAAGGCTGTGTTTATTGCATCAAGAACATCAAAACTAAATGTTTTGCTGAGTTATACGTGCCACTGGTAATTTCCTCCGGAAAAATAGGGCAAAAACTGAAAAGTTGAATAATAAAGATAAATTTAGCATCGCGTTGGCTATAAAACCGTCAGAAATAAAATCAAAATTCTTCTATTTACCAATTCGCGAATCCTTTGCAAGTAAAATGGTGCAAAGTTTTTGAAAACATCTTTAACGGTTCCGGAGAAAAACGTGGAAAACGAAACCCCTGCAAAAGCGCTATGATCTGAGATGTTATGGTATATCTGTTATAACTAAATCTATGCGACTTGAAAAGGATGTTCGCAGGGGTAAATAAAAGAATTTCGATTTTATCTTTGACGGTTTCATAGCCAACACGATCGCAAAATTACCATTAATATTTAAATTTTCAGTTTTCCCCTATTGTTCCGAAGGAAAAGGCCAGTGGCACGTTTAACTCTGCAAAAAATTTAGTTTTGATGTTCTTGGTGCAATTAACATAGCCTTGATCAGATTTTAGCAGCTAGTAGGAGGTACGTTAGTACGTACGTTCAATTAGTTTAACTAAAACTATATTCGTTTGGTTCAGCGGTTCTCAACCTTCTTTACTCGCGAACCCCTATTTACCTTAAACCCCCTCTCAGAAATCATATAGGGTGTAACAAAATTCAAGGTGAAAAACTTAAGGGGGTGAAGTAGAAATCAAATTTAACCGATTTAACCCAAAATATCTATATTTATATGTTTCGGACATATTTGACTGTGAAGATGAACAACTTGCCCAATTTTTTTTTAAATATCTGAGTTATTTGTTGCATTTAAGTATTTAAATGTTGTATACGAAGATATCATGTTAATCAGTAGAATTCCGCATAAAGTCTTAAATCTGAATTTGCATCAAATTTGTTCCGTTACGTCTACTTCAACGTATGTACGTCTGTTCAAAAAAAGGCGGAACTTTTGATTTTGCGCGGCAACTGATAGTCCTAGCGACGTTAGGTTGGCGGCGCTGCATTCGTTGTAACATCTCGAGCAACTTGTTTTTCCCCGTTTGTTTATATCTTGTTTAGTTTTCGTAATGTTGCTGTTTAAGTGGTAGGTGTTTTAGTCGTTGTGGCGATTTTCGCAAAGTTCGAGTTACAGAGAACAACAAACAACGTTGCAATGTGAAATTTTGTGTGAAACTTGGAAAAACTTTTACGAAAACCTTCAAACTTTTGAAAGGGGCTTACGGAGATCCTGGCAAGTAGTCACTCGGTGTTCCTTCTGCTCGGCTGTCATCAAACTAGGAACAACTTTTGATGCAACCCGATGCAGGTTTAATTTTTTGTCAAAATCTCATGACATGGTCCAATCGAAATTCTAACACCTTTAGCAAGTTTTCTGGCAGTCAGACGATGATTGGCGCGCACCAGATCATCGATTTTCTGAGTGTTAGTGTCATCAGTTGACGTCGAAGGCCTTTCTGGTCGAGGATCGACGAACTGACTCACTACCACTTTTGAATAGCGTAAACCATTCATAACCCTGCGTACGACTAAGAGCATTAATTTTCAATAAGCCTCCTTCAAAAGTTTGAAAGTTTCCGTAAAAGTTTTTTCAAGTTTCACACTAAATTTCATGTTGCAACCTGCCATTTAAACAGCAATTTTGCGAAAACTAAACAAGATATAAACAAACGGGAAAGAAATAAGTTACTCGGGATGTTACAACGAATGCAGCGCCGCCAACCGGACGTCGCTAGGACTCTCAGTTGCCGCGCAATATCAAAAGTTCGGTATTTTTTTGAACAGACCTCGTATGTAGTAAAAGCTGTCTCACACATATAGGTAGTAGAGAAAGAGCAGGGATTTTCACGGCTTGTTAGCTAAGTGATGAATACTTGGTTTTTAAACTAAGACGAAATTTTTAAATATATTCAAATTTAAATTACGTTTGAATAATAATCGCACCCTAAAATAAAGCCCTAAAAATTTGAATTGATTGAGGTGATTTTTATAATTAACAATGTCCTATTGTAAATATTACTTTCTGCTTTTGGCCCAAATTATGTGATTGTTTTTATACACTATTATTTTCAAGTTGGTGTCCTGTAATTATCCTTAGACGCTACACACTTACCTACTTTTATTACACGGAGAGACTAATCAATTTATATGGCTTACCTGAAACAAAGAAGAGTCCATTACAAAAAATCTTTTCAATTATGATAAACCATAATTGCAAACGTAACACGTAATTCTCTTAAAACAAACCAATGAGTTAAATGCAACATCACATAAAAACTCGTTTAACCAATAATTGGATTACGTTGATTCTAGGAAATATGGCAAATTATCAAAGAGGCGAGCAGGAAATAGAAATTTTTATGTGAACAGGGATAGCTAGGACTCGCCTGGAGTATCTAGAGCAATCTTGCTGTTTATGATGTCATCAAAGATGTCAACAACAGCAGATATAAAGTTTAATGTGTTAAGCAGCGTACTTTAGTATACAGATAAACTCATAATATCGCAATAATAATGATAATGACGCATTAATCTTTGTTACTGTTGATCCAATCTTAATAAAATTCTTTCATCTTTAGTGTAACATAAATATCACCAGAAATGTTATGAATTTAATCACAGGTTTATTGGAATATTTCAAGAAGAGGGAAAAGTCATCAAATATTTATTAACAATTCTTCGATTTAAATGTAAATTCCATATTCAATCATTAAAATTTTAAAATGATTTGTAACAAAGAAGGTTCAACATTAAATGCATAACATTAACAAACAACTTGAAAAATTTTTTGCAATGAAATTGCTGATTTACAGTATCTGATTTAACCACACCGGAATTTTTGCTAATTATAAGTAAAATAACAATGACTTTATTACAAAAACAATCGAACACACAAACAAGAATTTTAAATGTGATAACCTGAGGCTCAAAATATTTTTATTTGTCTGGAAAGTTTAAGTTCACAGAACCTTGAGTCCATGGTTCATGAATAATAAAGCTAGAACTACTACGATTTTCCCACAGGAACTCCTTTCAGGAAGTTTCGGTGTATTGAACTTTACATATTAATCAGCAGGATCGTCCTTCAAGTAGCCCCAAATATTATAACTTTACCTTAATTTATCATTTTGAGTTTCACCCATGATTACTTGGTATAGTCAAACATAAATAAAATATCGACAATTTTCTAGAAACAGCAACTTAAACCACACCGTTTTAAAATAAAAGTGTATAATATACAGGGTGCCCATTTTTCTAACCTGTTGTATGGGTAACTCCGTTAATATTAAAGATACAGAAACGTTTAAATCAGCAAATTTGTGTAAAATTTTAAGGGAAATCTGATGCCATTTTCAAATTTGACCTACGTCATCAACTTTTTAAAATAATTCGAAAAAACTGAAAAAGATAAATTTTTTCAGACTTCAACAAATCCGTAACCATATGAGCTAAATAAAAATAAAAATTGGCTTTTATATAGATTTTTACGTAGATTTTAAATATGTTAACGAAATTTTCATAGCACTTTCGATTTCCGAGTTATAGAACAAACTTGATTTAAAAAAAATGGAAGTCATAGTTGGCTGTGACCTTATTAAAAAGGCAATTTTTTTCTCCTTTCAATGATATAAGGTTTGTTATGCTTTTCTTTTGTAGTTTTTCTTTGAATAAGCAAAAATTATTTTACATGTTCACTGCCTACTAATAAAAGGGAGTTCTTTTGTTCTTTTTTTTTTCGATGTGACATTTAAGAGTTGTCTCTTATTGTTAGTGTAGCAGTTATTAGCCAGTTACGAATTTTAAAAACAAAACCCCAGAGTTTGTCAATAAAATTTATTGTTTGTATACGTATCGTGTTGATCAAAATTTTTGATGTTGATATTTTGCAAATAAATAATTGTTTAAATTAAATGGACTTTGTTGGAAAAGCATAAAAAGATTATATATTAATAATAGTCTGCAACAGATTAACCATAACAAATTTATTTATATTATTAAAATGTGTTATTAACTTTTAACCAAACGGCTTCTAAGTAAAAATAGCTCTAAAAGCAGTTTTATTTTATTCACAACTGAAAATGAAACAGTGTATTGTCTCTATAAGACTCTTTTGTTGACTAAACGCGCAACAGAATACTACAAACGATAAGGGTTAGGTAAAAAATGTGTTTGAAATGTCGAAAACATTTTATCAACAACTAAATTTGACATTGTGCTAGTTGTTTGGCGAACGCCATTTTCTACGCCCTGGTTATTATAATTGGCCAAAGATTTTTTCAAAGAAGTATAGACACGTACGCGACTTTGACGCATGAAACAAATGTAAAAGAAGCCGTTAAGTTATTAAAACATGAAATCGCGCGTGATTTCCTGTAAACTCTTTGGAGTTGCTCTTGTAGGTCTTACTTTGAGTTCTTGATCTTCGACATCCGCTTATAGTCACGTATCAAATGCTCAAATGCTCTTTTAGTTAAAGAATATTTCCAAAATTACGTGCTGCCAACATATTTAAAAGACGAGGTTAAAAATATTTCGAATTTCAAGTAATATTATTAAGCGGAAAATGATAGCGGTATTAAATGAAAATTGTAAATAGACGCATCGTATTTGAAATATAATGACAAAAAAATTATTCAAAAGCACCAGTTTTGGAAAACTACGTAAATAAATAATATATTATTCGTAAAAAATGGATGCTTAAGTAATTTATAACTGCTATCGATTATAATTATCAGCTTAAAACAAATATTACTTTATTAAAATTAATCTCATCTTTCAGCTGATGAGAAATGAGATAAATTTAAGTACGTTTCGCTGTAGTTGTCTAATTTTAACTCAAGAATTTCAATTTCTAATTCAAGAATACTAACTTATTATTTATGGAGCCAGTTTCTGTCTTATAATAAAGTGAACATGAATTTATAAGCAATAAAAAAGACATTACTTGTAACTTTTACGTCTCGGCACTGCTGAAAACGGTAAAGTAACGATAAAAGTGCTAAATTTATCATTCAGAATAAAAAACAGTTTAATCCGAGGGGTAGAGTTGGAACCCAGTTTTTTATGAATACATTTTCTGTATTATCTGCAACAGACAAAACTCCAAAGTCGTTTTGAAAACTGAGTTTATTTGCTGTATAGATGTAATTGATGCTTAAGCACAAAAAAACGGACTAAACTCAAATAAATTTTTATTTTTGTCTCAATGGTTGAAAGATCGTTTTGATAAAAGCCAATTGTGTCTCATACAAAAGTAATTGTATCATAGATTGGTTAGACCAGCTCAACAAATTCCCTTTATAAATTACAAGTTCAGAAAACAAAAAATATCATTGATTGTATTCTTCACTCGTCACCAGTTCCTATCGGAGCAGAGAACACCTTTGGGTGATTCTGCAGCGGCTAGGTCGCATCTCTTGCACCATTTTGTTTACTAACACTTTCCACTCTCCTCTATTCCTCGCTGTTGGTTTAGCCTCGTTCCATGTCAGGCCTATTTTATTTCTGAATTGTTCGCTTCCATAAACTCGATGGTCTTTCTTTTCTCTTTCTTCCTGGGATTTTGTTCATAGTTCACTATACTTATTGCTGGTTTTCTTAACGTGTGTTCAATTTAATTTTCGTCTTTTAATTGTCATTTTTATGTCTTCTTCTTTCGTCACACTCCATAGCTCATCATTACTCGCTTTCTCTGGACAAAAGCTTTTGCAAATGATTCGAAGACACCTGTTTTTCTTTCTTTCTAGGCTTAAGAACCATATTGTAGCACTTCTTACATAGCTCTGGAATAATCTTCTCTTCGTATTCCTGTTAATGTTTGATGCCCATGCTTTTCGAAGTGTGTTAAAAGCGTTTTGGGTCATGCCTATTCTTCTACTCATAGCCTCCTTTGCACCTCCCCGCGGTTTCACAACACTGCCCAGGTAACAAAATTCATCTATTTTATTTACTTTTTTTTGTCTTCAAGGTGAAGTTTTTTTCCTGTGGTTATGTTATTTACCAATAGTTTACTTTTTCTGGAGTTTATTGAAAGTCCTGCTTTTGGGGCGTTGTTGGTTAGCCTGGTTGCTTTTTCTTGCATCTATTGTCGACTTGTTATCAGGCATAGGTCGTCGGCAAATTCTAGGTCCTCTAATTTTAAAAAATATGTAATTTTTTGCCTGTTTTTTTTTGTATTTTGTTCTTCTCATTATCCAGTCCACAAACACTTTGAACCGCATTAGTGACTATCGATGTATAAAATGTTTTTAATCTTATCAATTTTTCATAATTCATAGTTTCTATTTGGTTGTCTCATAATCTGGAGATATTTGTTAGAGACAAAACCAGCAAATAATGTATTCAAATAAAATCACAGCTGATATAAAGATTTGATCTAGTATAGTATCCTCTCTGATATTATGATGCACCAAATTTAATTTTACGATGAACTTAAACCAGCAGCGATTTAATAGTTGGAGAAAACCGGAGGTTGTAAAGTTTGCAGTTAATATGACGGCGTCTCGTTCACAGAAAATGTGATAGAAACCGCATTTATTATTCATGAAACTTTGGTTAGTTTTATCGTGATTGCGAACTGACAAAAAACCATTCAAATTACAAAAAAAAACTCATCACTTGGTCATGTTCCATGAAAGGAGCTCACATATCTCCTACATTTTTATGAGTTAATACTAAATTCCAACGATTGTGCACAATCAAATCGAATTTCACGACGAGGTATTTCAGTTATATGAGTCACCATGACAGCTGAATTCATTGAACGGAATATTTCAGATTTCATGTCTCAAATACCTAGTCGACCAAAGTATTGAGAATAAGTGAACACGTACATACATACTGATGCGTTTGATATTGAGACATGCACTATATGGAAACGAAAAACAAAACAAAGTTTTCGTATTCTTTTAAGTATTTGTTCTGAGTGATTCACCTAAAAAGTTTTTGGCTAACCTGGGAAAAAATAATTAAAAATTTACGAAGTTTATTAATCACATTAAGATATGCACACAATACCGCGTAACTGACCCTCCTAATCTAAATACTCATTTTAGTCAAGACAGTGCTCACATGTTTGAAATCCAATGTGCAAACACCAATTAATTATTATGTTGCAACTAACTGTACGGCAATTTTCTTGAGCTCTAAAAGAATTGTTAGTTTCGTGGTCTTTTAGTCACATCCATCATAAAATTTCCAAACACAAACCTCCAACACAACATTTTGCCACGCCTAAAGAAAAGCCGCCCTTAAAGCGTAATTACTCGTACTTGCACCAGCCCCACGGATACAGGGCTTGACTAAATTTACCTGCAGAAGCATGGAAACAGTTTCCTTTTCTTTCGGTGCATTAAGAATTTGTTCTACTGAAACGTTGGTTAAATTTGTAGTTGTATCCGTCAATTGTACAAATAAAATTGGTCTGGCGCATCAAAAACAGAATGGTGTGGGCATACAGCTTCTCATTATCCAAACATTAACATCAGACGTAAAAAGCTTACTTTGGATTCATCACCATTAAAACGCGAAGAGCATTTTGAAAAATTAACTATCCACTGTCGTGAAGTTCGAACGAGGTGTTTTTTTTTAATCCAACAGTTTACAAGTGAGATATAAATTCTCTTAGTAGCTCAGAAGATAACACATATACGATAGACGAGATGCGCTAGCTGTTCCGACATCTTAACTCTAATTTAGGCACCACAAGTTGGGCGCCAATTTTCACATTAAAGTTCGAATGATAGCAGAAAACCTTATTTCTTAGGGATCAAGTACCGGCAGTTAAAGATTAAATGGTAAAGTAAAACACCTCCAACACAACAGCGGATAAACACGACACACTTACAGAGAAACGCACTACACCATGAGGCAGAATTTTAAAAAAACAGTTACATCTTACAAAGCAATGAAAGATTAAAGCAATTACATGTCTAATTGTAATACCTAATTTGCACTACTAGGTTTCAGTTACTGTCAAATAGCTTGCACCTTTGTGGCATCAAAAAATACGTATTACCATACACAAACATAAATTAAAATGAAGTCAACACGATGTAAAATCGGCATAATTGGTTTATTTAATGTATATGTTACGTCGAATCAGTAAACTTGCCGAGTTCACGAAACGGGATTTTTTTTTGCCTAATTCGTGAATATACAAAGCGTTTGCTGAGTCTGTGAAATAAGCAATACTATGCGTAGTACGTGATATACAAAATAAATAGATTGTGATAATGTATACGTTGCGTAAACTCCGAAAATCAGTGGTTCTTAACCTGCAGGGCGTCCTTCCAAGGGGGGAGCTGAAATATATAAAACTGTAAATCGAAAACAAAATTATTGATAAAAAAACAAAAACATACCTAACAACATAAAATACATACTGAAATACTGATACAATAGCTTCATAATGAGCTTAATAACTTAGCGTTCCAGATTTTAAGGTATTTTTAAGCTAACATAAGCAAAAAGTGAACTAATAAAAATACACTTTTTTTAAATAATACTGTCAGTCCAAGGACGGGTTAAGAAATAACAACAAATAGGAAGTTTTGGTAGGACAAGAAAATTGGAAGTGGGACGCATTAAAAATTAATATGGAAACGGGGGGGGGGGAGCAATAAGTCTTGGTATAGAAAAAGAAGGCGCAAATACAATTGAAAAACACTGCCTTTAATCTATCATCTATTAGTGACCAAGTGAATGAGGGTCAGATTAAAGGTTGGTAAAAGTTATTTCTTATGCCTTGTACATTTCGCAAATTAGGCGAGTGCCGAATTCACTTAGATACTGTAGGCATAGTATTTCTTGGTTTAGAAACTCGGCAAAATAGAATACCTATTGCACGAACTGGCGAAATCCACTTATTTTATCATACATAATATATTATACATAACTATTGCGTCTGCATGAATTCTAACTATTCTATGAGAACATAATATAGGTACAAACCTCACCGGATGCAAGCAAACGCTCTTTTTTTTTGTCTCGTTCTATACACTACTTTATAATTTCCATATTAATTTTTTTTAAACATATATTTGTGTAATTAACGCTATTAAAAAATATAATGTCTTAATCCTCGAAAGCTTTAATAAATACTCTAATTATCGTTGCAGTTGAGCAACAGAAATAAGCTAAAGTTCCAACTTGTAAATTAGTTTTCCCGTAAGTCGCTTAAATTCCGTAATAAATTGCATAAGCGCATAATTTTATGGTAATAACACAACCTCTAGTTCGTAGAAACAATTTTACTTAATATATGAGCATTATAGCAGTTGGAGGAAATTATTAATAAAGCGAAAGCTGTAATTAGAAGATTGTAGACATAGTTAGGGTACATAGAGGCAAGTTTATATTTATTTATATTGTGCAAAACCGTATTTAAAGCATGATTTAGGTATATGTATGTTATATTCAAACAACTTAGTTTGCCATGAACTTTTAATTACTAATGGTTTATACATTTATTTCGAAACGTTAATATTCCCAACTTTGTGCACCAAGTATGAAAATTATGCCTGTTTAAATAATTTTGATGAAATCAAAATGTATGGTTTAAAAATGTCTTTGGTTTATAATATACCCATCTTTGTTGTAAAACATAGAAAAACACTTTGTTGGCGAACAGTGCGGTAAAAGTTATTTGTGTAGAATTCTGGTAGGGTAAAACCCCCAAACGTTGGCACCACCAATGATTGGCACTTCCTTTATATTTTCCTCTATATATAAAAAAGTAAGTTAATTCAGCTGTTGGGAATATTTTTTATGAAATCTGACAACATCGAAGTGCATCCTCGAACCATTACGCATGCCGTTGTTTCAAAGATGGCTGAATTATGCGGTTAAATGTGTGACGTCTTCTTCATAAAAATAAGTTTTTATCAATTTTCATAGTAGTAGGCTATAGAAACAAGTTGGGTTACTGGCTAGTTTTGTAGTAGTATTATTTGCAAGTTTTTAGTAATAGTATTTTATGATTTTCTGTTGATAATTCTTGTACAAAACATAAGATTGGTTAACTTTTTAATAAAAAAACAGCGGTGCCAACATTTGGTATAGCAATATAGGCTCCCGCTAAATATTGGCACCCGGTGCCAATATTTGGGTTAAATAATTTTTGAATTTCACCAAACATTGGCACATCTATCAAAATCAGGAATAGGCTCCAGGGTGATGTGTTTTTTTCCAAATGCCCAAGATTAAGAAAGATAAAATATATGTGAAGAAATATTCTGAACAGATTCTTCAAAGTGCTCTGAATGAAGTCAAGTCTGGCATACCTAAGAAAACAGTTTCAAAAAAAAATACGGAATACCAAGGTCAACTCTCCAGTTTAGGTTGGGGCCAAAGTTCACAAAACCCGAATTCGGAAGGCATACTTATCTCACGAAAGAAGAGAAAAATACACTTGTTGAGTATATCCTGGAAAGTCATAAGAAAGGCTTTCCACGAAAAAAAATCGACATTCAGTGTTCAGTCAAGGCTTTCTTAGATGCAAACCAAAGGCCAAACCCATTTAACAACAACATACTAGGAAATCATTGGTATAACATAACTAAAAACGGATATAGCAGAATATCTCTTGCACCCTAAAAAACCCGAAAGAAAAGGAACATACCAGTCTAGAAGATCTTCTTATGTCGTCACCTCTAAAAAATATAAAAAAGAAATGGAAATAAAAGAAAAGGCCAAAGAAAGAAGAAAAGAAGAGAACAGACAAAAGAAATTGATCAAAGAAGACGCTAAGAAAAACATAATTTCAGCGGAAAAAAAACTCAACTACAACGAAGAGAATCTCAACTCTAGTCATGAAAAACCAGAAGAACAGAAACACTTTTGCAGATAAAAATGTTAAAATTGGAACTGATGCTAAAGAGAGTCCTGAAAGTCAATCTCTGAAGATTGCACTTAACCCTTTCAATACGGTATTTGAAGAATAAGGTTTTCAAATATTTTCGGTAATATTTTGGCTTAATAAAGTATAAAAAGAAGCTTTATTGGAAAAACATTTTTTTTTCAAACATATTCTCTTGGAGAAGGTGGTACATATATGTACCACTAGGGTTATATGTGGTTATAGTGTGGTATATATAAGTACCACCAGTGTCTAACAAAACCAAATTCTCTTGTTGTGTTGTGTAAAATACTTCAGGGGGCGCACTTGCAGCGTAAACTGTACAATTTGACACTAGGTAGACCTATAAAACTGACTGGTACATATCAGAACCGTTTACAATGATAAATTACAGTTCTAGTATTTTACAAACTTTCGGTGGTACATATATATACCAGCAGTATGAAAAGGGTTAAAAGTTCTAATAAAATGTTCAACAAGATAAATCGCGAAGTAAATCCAGGAGATTCATGTAGGCGCGAATCTGAATCTGAGAAGAAAGAAAAAGAGCGTCACATAAGAAATCTATTTGAGGATAGTGATTCAGATGAGGACTCAGATATTCCCTTGACAAGTAGCGTGCATTATTCACCACCAAAAAACAATATTCTCATACGTAGAGGCCTTTGTTTCATTTGTACCCAGAATATCTACCTGACAAATGTGGGGATCGGATGTCAAAAATGTCGTAGAACCTATCATGTTCAATGCCTAAAGTAACGCCAAAACTTCAAGGAAAACTTTATATGTCAAACATGCGCATCACGTGGCTCATTATTGGGCCTTTAACACTGCAGTATTATATATTTTTGTTCCTCGGTTAATAAGTATTATTTTATGAAGAATTTTTTAAATTTTTATATATTTTTATAATCTAGATTTTTCAACAATAAACATTATTTTGAAAGTTATATTTTATTCTATTATACTATGTATCTAAGGTAACCATAAAAACTACTTCTATATTTTAACTAAAACTACCCTCCCAACCAACCATACCACCCTACATCCCAATTACTGGAATAATTCAAGTGCCAATCATTGGTATTAATGTGCCAATGACTAGAAAATCGGACCAATTTTATAAATTTGAGGAAAAAGGAACATAATTGATCTTAATAAGAAAAAAATGCAACTGTAAAAGTAAGAACTAACTTTGCGGAATGTAATAAAAATTCATTTTTGGGCTTTTACATAATAAATTGTTAAATAAACGGTTTTATTTGTCTCTTTAGCCTTAAAGTGCCAATGGTTGGGGGTTTTACCCTATTACAAATTACAAGTAAATGGTTTATTGATCAATTTTGTATATTTAAAGTGCAGTACGATACCTATTAATTTGCATAAATGTTTTGTCATTTAAAAACCATGTTTAAAATACATCATTCTAAAAGTAAAATCTAAATATTGTTGAAGAGTTTGCAAAAGTGTAATTGTACAAATCTGTTTGTTTGATATATCATGGTGTGAGTTTACTGATGGTCGCCGATATTAGCATTCTGATTTTTAGAATAGTGAAATATTCTCGTGGTTCACCACAACTTAGGCCAAAATTTTTTGTTTTAGTGGGCAAAAAATAGGACTTAAAATAGGTTTAATTTAAAATTACTTATTTTTCCAGGATTTCATGAAGAAATGCTTAGCTAATTTTAAGACTCTTGTGTCCTCATCAGTAGCAATTTTATTTATTTATAATTATGATTTAACGGTATTTAAATAAATGCGAACATATAACAATTATAAAAACAAATAACATTGCTACTGAAGTACTGACGAAGTAATGTGAGTTTGGAAACGTTTTTCGCATTCCGACAAAAAATTCTTTCAAGGGCGCCTGCAGAGGGACACGAGAGAACATTTGTCCCCTTCCCCTAGATTTAATTTTGTTTGTATATTTATTTAATTCTCGACACCGAAAGGTACAAGAGGAACCGATTAAGAAGAAGATTTATTTATTATAATAATTTTTAGCACGTTTCATTATTGACATTTGCCAGTTTGATTTATTGTGATTGCGGTTAATAACTATTGTAAAAGCCGATTTCATTGTATTTTAGCAAATTGATTAGTAGGTTTTGTGTGTGTGTTTGTGTATTATAACGTTTTTAAAATCAGTTATCGATACACCGATAGTCTTACAAACAGTTAGATAGCAAGACCGGAAAGTGGTACTTTACTAGACAGAGCCGGCCCTAGGGTTTGCGGGGCCGTGGACGAAAATAAATGCGGAGCTGGATATTTTGATACAGGGCCGAGTTAAAGAAAAATGTTACTAAAAAACTGACAAAACAGTGACCTTAAAAAATAGTTCCTCGCCCTCATTTTGTCCATACCAAGAAATACCTAGCGGGATCCTAGCGCGGCGCCGGCCTGCTGGGTGCGTGTGTACAGATCCCGCCCGCTAGGCATGTCTTGAATGAGGGCGAGGAGCTTTTTTTTTAGATCACTAGTCTGTTTTTTATTTTCGGTCACGACCCTTAACGGCTAGCGCGGGGCCGGTCTAGGGGCCGGGCCGTGTGCGGTACACACTCTGCACACCCTTATATCCGACCCTGGCTGGACCAGTAAGCAGTTCTGGGACGAGTATGGTAGGTGAGTCCTGAAAGCATGCGAGTCCAGTAAAGACAATTTACGGGTATGTTATGTACAATGCCAAACAAATGCCAAAGACATCACAATCACTATTGTGACCGTCTATAATTAAACAATAACTAAAAAAAATTACAGATGAAAATTCGTTTGTTTACCAATTGTTTAATTATTTTGTAGTATCAAAAAAATTATACTATTTAAGTGAACTTTTAAATCCTCTTTAAAAGGCTTTTTAGAAAAGTATTACCTTAAAATATAGCTTAACATACGCACGTATATAAGACGCATGCTTAATTTAGTCCAAAGTTTTGCAATAAAATGAATATCGTATATACGCACTGCAACTTTTCAAGATTTTATTTTAGGAAATCATTCTTAAGAAACTGAAAGTAAATAGCGTTTAGCGTTGTCTGGCACATAAAAAAACACAATTTTGCGCCATTGTCATTGTCAAACTGTAACAGAAACTTTCCGGTGTAGGATACTTTACTAATTAAAAATTTTCAAGTACTTGTGAATAAAACGCACCCGTGTTTAGCTCGCAAAAATGAGTTCAAATTGTGCTTATTATAAGATTTTACGGTAATACTTTTATTAAAAGTCCAAATAAACTTTACATTCGATTAAATTATCAACTTAGTGAACTTTTAATTTTTATGGCGCTAGAACCGAACGTTAAAATAATTTATGTTTTCAGATGAGACATTACTAATGTGATAAGCATCTCACAGGCCAGTGAAACACGTGGGGCAGTAAGTAGAATTGGGTCATCGGCGGTAGGTAATAAAACCGGCAATATATTTAGTTTTATTAGAACCAATCAGGCATGAAAAAAACATTAACACCATTAAGTTCGTTGTGACATTTTTATGTCGATTAAAAAACGAGTTAAGTTGTCTTACAAACATGCAATTGCCAATAAAAATCAACGTATGATGAATGTTTAAACTATTATTTAAATGGGGTGTAAGTAAATATTTAAAATCGATTTTATTATGAATTACTTGAAAGATACTTAGAACACTAACTATATTAAAATTTAAAGCTGGATATTATTTGTTTATCTTTTGCACTAAATTTTCACTATTGCTCATTTAAACATAAAAAAAAACGTTCTTTACGCAACAGTCTCAAAAAAACAGCTTAAATTGTACGTTATTGATTTATTTTCTATTGGTATTCAGTTACTGAAAATGACACCCACAAAGCGAATATAACAGGAACTAATGTATGCTTCGAACATTTTTATCAATAGTAGAGCTGTCAAGAATGTTTCGTAAGGGTTGTGAAAACAGTAATATTTCTTTACATAATATGATGACTTTATATTTCAAACGTTGTCTTCAAAGGTTGGCGTGTCTCGAGATATAATGGTGGAGGCACGAGGCTACGCATATAAAAGTTACTTAAACCAATGAAGTGTGGAGATAAGAATATTGATAAAAAATCTATAATGATGTTATTCTTATGACAGCTGCATTGTGAAATAAAAATAGTAATTGAAATTAAAGAAGCTGTTAGGAATTCAAACAAATATTTTGGGATGTGACTAAGCTGAATTAAAATCCAAAATAACATTTTTTATTATCGTTCAGAAATATTTTAGTTTGTCTTTGTTTTTTGCTGAATCAAGTTTTTGTTCTTGATACAGTACAAGCTCGATAATATGAACACAAAAATCCCAAGCATGTTCAAATTACCGCAATTGTTCACTCTATAGGGGGTGTAAAAAAAAATGATTTTAAATGCTAAAATGTTTATTTTATTTACAAAAAATTATGAAAAGAATAAAGTAATTTTAGCCTGTTTCTGCTTTTGCATCGAACATGAAATAACAGCTTTTTCATAAATCCTTTTAATACTTAAAATATCCGATATATCCACGTCATTTTGCTCTGCCCATTGCATTTCGCCAGTAACTGGTAAATGTCTCTCGCGTTGTACAAGAAACCATTCATACAATTTCTTTTCCATATTCGGGAACACAGAGTTTTTCAATGTACATTTCTTATTTGGTTTTAACGTATTACTAACTGCACTAAGAATTTTATCACTCTGCTTTTTAATTGCGAAAATTGTTGATTTGGCTACTCCATATTTCTGGGAGAGACCTGCCCTTTTTATATTCTTCAAGAATTTTCGCCTTTTCATACAGGGTTGTTATAACTTTAACTGGAATAACTTCTGTAACTTGGGAATACCGGTAAAACCTGCGAAAACACATCGATTTTAGTTTTTCGCCGGATACATTTCAGCAGTATTGCTTTTGGGATATCTTCATCCAGAGGGGTGCAACAACCCGTAATAATTTTTTTTTAAATGTAAGGATATGTCCAAGGGCATATCGTTGGAAAGCTCATTTAGAGAGGAATACAATGCATGTTAAACGCCTATGCAAGTCGCATAGATAGTTATACAACTTCTCAAATCATAGCGCTTTTGCAAGGCTTTCGTTTTTGACGTTTTTCTCCGGAACCGTTTAAAATTTTTTCAAAAACTTTGTACCATTTTACTTTCAAAGGATGCGCGAATTGGGAAGATAGAAGAATTTTGATTCTAGCTCTGACGGTTTCATGACTAACGCGATCGCAAAAATTATCTTTATTACTCAACTTTTCAGTTTTTCCCTTATTTTTCCGAAGGAAATGGCCACTGGCACGTAAAACATTTAGATTTGATGTTCCTCATGCAATAAACACAGCCTAGCGACAACATATCGTGACCTTCCCTGGTAAGATAAGTGTTTCAGTGTTTTTACACCTCTTAAAATGAAGAAACCAATGCACGAAGATGTAGAATATTTTTTTGAAGTTATTTTTATATCAAAAATTATTTAAAAAAAACCTGTTTAACATTAAGTTCGATATTTATAAATAAAAAAGTTACAGTAAATATTCAAAAACGATGAAATTTCATACTTCATTTGTAGTGCCAAAATGGAAAGTGATATAAAAATCTGATAACTCAGGCGTGTTTTCCACAAAAAAATAGCAAAAGAGACGTGTACAAGATTTTCGCTAACTAATATGGTAACCGATATGCCCCGTAAACATTCGAGTTTGGTCCACCCTGTACAATACATCAACAAAGGTTCGATTTGACTAAGTGGCGGCAATATGAGGTGTATGAGGAACCAAACATCTATCTTGAACAGCAAGGCTTCTATACCTAGACGATTTATCGATTCTGATTTTCCTTTATTGTTCATGAAATTGCATGAAATGAGATGCATGTAGTGATTTCTCTTGGCACCTCATCTGGAATTCAGAACACTGTTGGACGAGCCAATAAACTACATGCTCATCATGAGCACCAAGGAAATAATAAAATTTATCGTCTTAATTAAAGATATACAGGGTGGTTCACATAGAAGGTCCACTATTGGGATCTCGTAAACGGTAAGAGCTACAAAGAAGTTTAAATTAGTCAAATTGTTCCCCTTACTAAGACCTATTCAGTGATGCTTTAATGTTTTAAAAAAGTTTGATTGCACGCTAGATAATAAACAAAAATCAAAATGGGCATTCTTTTTTAAATCGTTAATAACTCGGTTGTAGTTGGTGGTTCAAAAACATTTTTGAGGAAAAAGATATTTTTACACACTGTAAAATGAAAACTTTTATTTTTTCAATATTGTATAAATCCATGACGCTCTATAGCTTCATAGGGACTTTTTGATGAATTTTATTTGTTTTGAGCCTAAATATCAAAATAATTACATTTCACCTTACATTATTGAAAAAAGGGGAAAAAAAAGCTTATTCATAAGGCTTCCTTTTAAAAAATTGTGAGTTTGTAATTTATTTAAAAATCAAACCATAATTATACATTTGTTTGATTTTTGAAAATTACAGTGCAAATAAATTTATCTTCTTTAATGATTTAGAAACAAATAAACGATTTATCAGTTTATATGTCAATTTAAAATAAAATGTATGTATATGATTTTGGATAATACATCACAGTATATTAGTAAGATCCACGTCCTTGGCCCCTCTACATTTAAAATTTAACTTTTGCTTAAACTTGGAATGTAATGCTAGCCTTGTGCCATATTGTGCTTACAAAATTTTTGATTGTGCTGTTTACGTTGGACTTCTTCTTCTTCTTCTTCTTTTACTAAACCTTATGCCTCACGGCGTCGGCTTTTGGTGGTTCTCCACCCAGCTTTTCCAGATCTTTTTGTCTGCCGTCATCGCTCTCAACTCCCCAACTGTTTTCCCTCTTTCACGGGCTATTTGTTCTATCCTGTTTTCCATGTTAGCTGTTGGCCTTCCTACCCGCCTTTTCCCATACCTCCTACTTTCTGTTATTTATGTTTGTCATAGTTTCTGGCGGCATCCTCTGCACGTGTCCGTACCATTTTAATTGTTTTTCTTCGATATTCTGGGTTATTTGTTTTTGTTGTAGGTTATTCTGAATGTCTTTATTTTTGCACTTATCTCTTTTTGTTTTTCCCGCTATTTTTCTTAAGAATCTCATTTCTGCTGCCGTTATTCTTTTCTCATGTTTAGATGTTAGTGGCCATGTTTCACTACGTTGGACTACAAATTCAATTTAAAGTTGGGGGGCTGTGGACATTATGGTCCCTCCAACACGTAATTTTAACATTTTTTTTAGACAAATACGTTATGCTAGCCTTGTGCCATATTGTGCTGATAAATTTCTGATTTTGCTGTTTTCGTTGTGCTCTAAATTCAATTTCAAGTTGGTGGGGCTGAGGACATTATGGCCCCTCTAACACCTAACTTAAACATTATCTTTAGACAAATATGTTGTGCTAGCGTGTGCTGATATTACTTTTGATTGTGCTATTCACAGGCACAAAATTAGGCTTAATTAAAGAACCGTCACAAATATTATATTCTAACGGTGTATTTTATCAGCACAAGGCTAGCACAACATATGTGTCTAAAGAAAATGTTTAAATAACGTCTTGGGGCGGGGGGCAGCATGTCTACAGCCCCTCCAATTTAAAATCAAAATTGTAGTGTAACTTAAACAGCACAATCAAAATTTTTATTGGCACACGCTAGCACAACGTATTTGTCTATAGAAAATGTTTAAATTATCTGTTGGGGTGCTATTATGTCCACAGTCCCCCCAAATTTAATTTAATTTGTAGCCCAACGAAAACAGCACAATCTAAACTAGAAATTTGGTTTTTAGTGTTTTATTAACAAGTCAGTATTTTTTTAATTCAATGTAATATTGCAATTTCTTGTCCTGTGTAAAACTTTTTACTGTATTTACGCTATTTTAACAGCCTATTACTAGAGTTTCGATCTCAAGTCATCGTTATACTGGTATCGAAGTTTGATGTCGGGATTTTCCTTACACATTTTAAGCCTTTTATAAACGACTAACCTAATACCGTATGCAGAGGTGGTAACGTACACGCCGATCAGTTACTTTAAAAATCTACTTTTCTTTACAATACGAAGAAAACGTCGTTTTGATCATTTGGGAAATCTGTAGCTTTTGGGATTTAAAAAGTTAGCTGCCATACACACGGCTGGTGGTGCCACCTGCTGTTCTCATGAATAATTCAGAGTCCGGCAGATTCGACACACCATTACACAGCCCATTTGTCATAACGGAACATTGTAGCTCCTGTGGAGCAGTTTCCACATCGATATTCTATTGAAGATTATGTCTCCTCATACATCAAAACATTTTGTACAATACATTGAGGACGGCATCGGCAGAATTACGAAAAGAATATTGACTGTTTATTACACGATTCAGTTTATTTCACTAATATTTTGAAAACATCGCATAGACTCTTTAAGCTAAACGGCTCCTCTAGTTTAACCAACTTAAGATTAACAAATACACTTATTTTAATAGAACTGTAAAACTAGTTTTGTTTTATAATATTGAAAACCCGCACACGTAAATGTTGATTTTTGTTACTAATTTAAATTTAAGTAGGTAAGCATTTTAAATTTTAATAACATAATGTTACTGAATTACCAAATTTATTAATAAAACTTGTTGCAATAATTTTCCAAACAAATTTTGTTTAAATAATGTTTTCAAATACTAAATATGCAACAATTATGCACAAATTGTTAAAAGGATATCCTAATCGGAAAGTATATCTTCATATCTTATAAAATCATTGTATTATCTCTACTGCTGCATTAAACCCAATATGGACCACAAAAATAAAAAAGTTTACTATCGCATAACATTAGAATCAGGTCGACACTATTGTGGAAGTATTATCTTGGTTCAAAATGAAACCCCTACAATCTTATCGAATTAAAAATTATTAAGTAGTTAGCGAACAAAATAACAAAACAATTGGAGGATGAACATTTTTTTTTTATAAAATAAAGAGCGAAAGTGTAAACTCTTACCAGCGCTGAAGTGCTCATCCAAACATACTAATGATCCAACTCCGTAGAAGAAAGACTGGTTACCGTAGGCTTAGGCGCTGCGCTCCAAGTGACTTACCAACTAGATTTTAATATTAATTTAAAATTTAGTATAAAATTCAAGTAGCTAATTATTACCAAGCAGTTAACTAACTTAAAGAAGCTCGCAAATGAGCTTTTCCTAGATTTCAAAATATCAGTTTCTTCATACAAATTATTGAATGTTCATATGGGACAGATTGTAATATTTTGGAATTAAAACAATACAAAATGGAGTCAATGTTAGCATTAACAAATTTTTTAAAGTTATTAGCGGTACCAAGATTTATACTTATAGTTTTTAAATTTGTTCAAACCTGTACTGGTGATAGCTTTTGTGTATTTCCATAAGTTAATATTGAGCATATTTCCAAACAAAGGTCCCATTATGTTCCTTATGTATTATATTATTTAAAGTAACAAATTTTTTCAATGAAAAGCGTAACGCTGCTAACCTGTTGGGTTATTTGTTTAATGGCGATATAGTTTGATGAGACGGGCGCCAAATTTGCCGCAGGGTTTATTCCCCAGTTGGCTGTTGCTGACAGCTACATTAACTAGGTTCGCTTATCGCCAAATCTCTGTAGCTAGTCCAGGCCCTCTCGATTAAGATAGCGAAATTCGAGAAACAAAAGAAATTGGTGATGATGGCTCTGTTACAAGTCAAGGTCTCGAATACTAAAACAAACACAATTTACCTAAACCGTTTTTAAATGTCGTCCTTGGCAAGCTACTTTACATTTTAAACATATGATTGGGATTCTTTGTACACCGATATATTTGTTTTTCCTTCGTAACTTGTGTGTTCTGACTTTTCTGTTTTTTTTATTTTTTACTACTTGTTTTCGTTTGTTCCAGTTAAAGTATTGTTTGTTGATAATTAATAGCCAAACACTTTTTTACTCCATGGCACAAATTGTTCTCAAAAGTTTTTTTTATTTTGAGACAAATAATCAAAATAAACATGTAATTTTAACTTTTTGTTTACACCTGGGGATATCATGTATTTTTATTACACAAAACTTAAAAACCGCTACTTAGCGAACAAGCTAATCATACGCATTTCTTAAAGAGATACAAGAAGATAACAATATAACTATACTTTATGATTTTATTCTATTACTTGTTACAATCTTGCACAATCACAATTCTAATAAAGTATTGAGTAAACTCTCATTACTGTTGTTACTTTGTGGAATTAGTTTATTAAACCTGTTATGTGTAGTAAATTATTTCAGCCTAGAAATTAATCAATTTGTAGGAAGGAAATGCTGCAATAATAAGAATTTAGCTTCCTTAAAATGCTAAAGCGAAAGCGGAAAATGATTAAATCGGCCTGCAGAAATTCAACTATTCTTAATACTACAATCTAGTTTAGTGCAAGTGTTGTTGGTGTCGCGACAGTCGTCGGAATGTTGCCAGAACGTGAGCTGAAATCTTACGTGACATCCGAACAAACACAGCTCCACGCTTTTAACGAAATATTCAAGGGTTAGCTGTGAAAAGTGTTGTCGCCAACATTGTCAATGTAATATTAATTAGGGATTTCAACGATAGCTACGCAATAAAACTGTTCGCAACCGTGATAGATGGTAAAAGCTCCTATGATCTTGAAAACTTTGTCGCTTTCCGCTTCTAAATTGTATTTGAACGCGTCCAAATAGGGTGGAGTATTGGCTGTTTCTGTTCCCTTCGCTGTTTATCACGAGTTAATTTAACTTTATTAAGAAATTAATTAAATTTAAAAAATTCAACTTTTTTCCAAAAACCAAATTACATATTTACGATTGTGCAATATTTAGAATTCTTCCAAGTTCTATTTAATTTATACGTTTAATTTAGCAGAACCTAAAGTTGCCATGATAAAAAAACAATTAGGCATGTCGACGGATAAAGCATGTTTCAAACTGAAATTGAGGTATGTATCTGTTTAGGGTGAACCAAATTCGAGGGCCACTATGGGATCTCGTAAGCGGTAAGAGTTACGACTTCAGTTAAATTAGGAGAAAATTGTATATTCAGATGCTTAATAATTTGACGCAAACAGAACTTATCTAGCTCTTTTAGTTTTTGAGATATAGGGAAAAAAGTAAAAAAGTGGATTTTTGTTTTTTGCCCGCAACGTTTTCATTTGATGTCGAATTTAATTTCTGCAAAAACTTTTTCATGGCCACTTTTTGCAAGGAATCAAAATCCCCAATTATATTTTCCGTGCGACGTTTCGTTTTTTTAAAACCATCATCAGGACAATTTTTTCTTATGGACGCTATATCTGATTTTAACGGCAATTTGTAGAGCATTTTTCTCTGAATTTGACAATGTATAACACTTGGGACTTTTTTGAAGCAATTGCTGTTAAAAATGGAAAAATCAAATATTTAATTTAAAACAAATCCTAATCGGGATGGTAAATAATTATTGTCTTTGTCACTTTTTCCTTGGAAGCACGTAAGTAAACCGCATGAAATTACTATTAAAGGGATTTAATTAAAAAAATAGGTATTAATAAATGTTAGGAATGCATTAACATGGTCCATTTATTATCAATTATTTTTAGAATATTTACTTCAGTTAAGTAAAAAATTTTTCTAAAATGTGTATTTAATCCTTTTTTGGCATACAATTATTTGTAACAGAATTTTTGTAATCAAATAAGTGCTCATAGTTTACAAAAAAAGTCCAGAAATCTGTTTACGCTTTTTGCTTATTAGAAGTCATTAACTCGTTATTTTTTGTCCACCCTGTACACCGTCATTTTAATAAAAAAAATTATACATAATGGCATAGCGTATTACATTAATATGCAACTAAAATGTCAAGTAAAATTAAACCTCTGTATACGGCAATAACCCATACTTGAGGAACGAACGAATACTGAATCGGACGAATAAAGGATAAATTCTTTTCAGAGGAATTAACTTAAATTGAAATAATCCGTTCCAGCCCCGAATCTGATACAGGAATAAATAAAACTTTAACCAAAACTTTACCGTTATTGATTAACGATGAAGGCAGAAGTAAAGAGGAAGTAAGAAATTATTGTTTAAAAGGGGTGTTAACTTCAATGAAAACATCAGGTATCTCAAATTCTGGTGATAAATATTTTAGCAAAGAACTTGTCCAATGTTTCGTGACGAATATTGCATTTTTGTGACAAATAGTGGGAACAATCTTTTATTTCGCAAAATAAGCATAAATTTGATATGCCCTGATGAGTGGTTTAACAGCAAGGGTTTTTAATTAACCAAAGTTGAAAACCTACATTATTAATATTGTAAATGTTACTAATAAATATTCTGCCGGATTTTAAACTTAAAAATATTTAACATTAGTAATCATAAAATAAGCGGTATCTTTATATTTAAATCGTAGTTAAATAATAAATTAAATATAAAAAATGCACAAAAATAAATAAAGATATATAAATTGTATTTTATTAGCCCAAGCAATTTTATTAGTTCTGAGGAGATCCGTTAAAGTAAAGTTATACCGCAATTTTATTACAGAAGTATATTTAAAAAAATAAACACATTATTGACAATATTCACAAAAATTACGGTATAAAATTGAGAATCCAATAGAGATTAGTATTTAATACGCTTTCAAAAGACAAATCGTGCAGCATTTTACATTTGCTGTTTAACCAACAACTCTGAAGATGTCCCCGATGAAGGAGGACGAATCGTGAGTTATTAAAAAACCTTCGACGCGGTTCCAACCCGGAAACAACCTATATTTTACATTCCTATTAAGCTGCTATTTGATAATCTAAACAAAACTAAAACAATATGTTTATTTTAAATACTACAGCGGATATCATGCTGTTTATATGATTAAAATAAACATGACTAAATTATTAATTCAAATTCAAATTAATTTACATTCTGGGGTGCGATTACACAAGTGCATAAGCCTTTTTGCATAAATCTTTTTAAGTAATCTTAAGGAATCATGCACTCGGGTAGGTGCAATGTACTAATCCTTATTTGTCCTACTAGTAAATGATGTTTATGCTATTTGCCATAACCGAATAGGGGCACTATCCAACATTTTTAGCTACGGCGCTATTCAAATAAACTGCTATACCCACAACATGTAATCGTGGTTTTGGGATTTTTAAATAGCTTCGTGACTACCGCTTATGTCGCGTTGTGAAGATTGTAGTTTAACTATAAGAAGTTGCAAACTGCAAAATACCCGAATATAGGAAAAGATATGTTCGTGCAAGAACATGAACAAGATTGCAATTGATTTGTTAGTATTTAAATACTATAATATAAAGATTTACTTTGCTACTTCAGTGTTCAACATTATTATAGTTTACATAGCACAATCGAAATTTATATACCCATTAATATTTATATCAGTGGTTTAGTTTCACCAACACTGAGAATATAATTCAAAATCCAACCCAGCTTTAAAAAATTACAAACATTGTAAACAATTTGAAAAAAAAAGTTTCAAAATTAATTATTTATTATTTTTCACAAAATCTTAGCCATGTAAGAAGACAAAATAAGATTAAATCTTAATAGTTGCAATATACCTATTAACTTATGCACTGAAAAAAATGTGTAGTAAAAATGAGAACCAAAAACCAATTGACGGAAATATGTTATTAACAAATTGTCTTTAATATGTTTAAAGTGCCCAATATCTCAATACAGTTTTCGCTGTATGAAAATATTAAAACACAATTAAACCAGTTGTTACCGGTCACTTACTACACGATTGTGTTTTGTCTAGTCAAATAAACAAACGATAGCTAAGATTTTTGAAAAATAATACATCATTTTTAAATTCATTTTTTTCAAACATTTTTCAAAGTATGTCTGAATTTGAAATGAAGTGCTCTATCAGAATAAATAAAAAAGCTAACTATGTAATTATTAAAAAAAGTTGGCTGTCGCCAGCCTGATATTTTATCGTAGAAAAAATATTTTAACATAATGTTATAGAAAATTGCCTGCGCTTAACAAAAATGTAAGACTTATATACAGCGTGTTTCTTAAATGTTGCAAAAAAAATCCTTATCGAAAATTAAGGGGGGTCTCTTATATAAAAGTTTTTTCTTAGACGTCTCCTTTCGGAGTTACACCTCCCTAAAGGGGAGCGATAAAATTAGGTTTATATTTTATTTCTCAAATTTGGATAAATGTAGGAGAATGATATTAGGTAGATGTTTTATACTAAGTAAAAGGTTTCCCATAGTAATATATTCAATCATCTTCCACCTACACGGGGGGCGGAAAAGTGCGACTCCTGTTGTTTTTTTTATCAGAACTTTTTGGTGGGTTTAAATTTTGCAATTAAAAAAAATTTTTGTTTAAAAGATTGAATTAGAAACTTTTTTTATTCCCTAGTTTTCTCGTTAAACCTACAGTTTTTGAGTAAAAAATAAAATAAATAAACATGAACTATCAAATATTCCAATATAAAACGAATCATTTTGGTGGTTGCCATGGTTTGTTTATGTTCATGTTGGGTAGAATTGACAGGCGTCTTAGCGTTGTCGCCAGGTAAACGTCGAAATGAATTACACCCGTCACTTGTACCTAACATGAACATAAACAAACCATGGTAACCACCAACATGATTCGTTTTATATTGGGATATTTGATAGTTCATGTTTACTTATTTTATTTTTTACTCAAGAAATTGTAGGTCTTACGAGACAAACTAAAAAATAAAAAAAGTTTCTGAATCACTGAAGCTGTTAAACAAATTTTTTTTAATTGCAAAGTTTCAACCCACCAAAAAGTTCTGATAAAATAACCAACAGGGGTCGCACTTTTCAGCCCCCTGTGAAGGTGGGAGATGATTGAAAATATTACTATGGGAAAACTTTTAATTAGTATAAAACATCTACCTAATATCATTCTCCTACATTTATCCAAATTTGAGAAATAAAATAAAAACCTAATTTTATCGCTCTCCTTTAGGGGGGTGTAACTCCGAAAGGAGAGGTCTAAGGAAAAAAATTTGTATCAAAGACCCTCCTTAATTTTTGATAAGGAATCACCACCTGAGTTTTTTCGCAATATTTAAGAAACACCCTGTATACCGGGTGTCACACGTTCATGGTACACCCTCTTTTTTGTCTTTAGTTTTGATTTTAAATAAATGAGATTTTAGACATATGATATGTGCAAAAAAACGGGCTTTTTGAGCCGTTGCACACATTTGTTTCACTTCCGGTTTCGCCGAAAATGACCCCAACTTTGTTATTTTAAATGAAACGCCCTGTATATTTTTACATTTTTGAAAAGAGGAAGTGATTTTTGATACAACTGCACTATTTTCGTTAATTTTTATAACCTCAATTTTTTTTTAAAACAAAATTTAGTTTTTTATTAAGGGTGCCGTGACCTGCACAAATTGATTTTTATTATGTCAACAATTGTCCAAAAAACGTTTTTGTAAATTTTAAATGGCATTTAGGTTACTTTAATCGGCCTTGAATGTTAAGGAATCGGTTTTTTGACAAAAAGTCAATTTTTTTAAATGGAACTATGCTGGTACTAGCGGTTATTTAAATGGATCATCTTCTAACGAATCCATCGATATCAATAACTTGTATTTTTATTAAAAATCTACTTCAAAAATTTCAAAATATTGTGAAAATTTATTAAGAGATCCTGTTAATCGCAGTACACTGTGCATAACTACAACAAAACAAATGATCGTTGTTTTATGTTTAACTACTATAGTCATTTAATTAGACAGTCTAAAAATTTTGGTAATCATTTTTACATAATTAGATTACTGCGATTAAGAGGATCTTTTAATAAATTTTCACAATTTGAAATTTTTTAAGTAGATTTTTAATAAAAATACAAGTTATTGGTATCAATGGATTCGTTAGAAGATGCTTGATTTAAATAACCTCTAGTACCAGCATGGTTCCATTTAAAAAAACCTTCAAAGCCAATTAAAGTAACCTAAATATCGTTTAAAATTTACAAAAACGTTTTTTGGACAATTGTTGACATAATAAAAATCAATTTGTGCAGGTCACGGCACCCTTAATAAAAAACTAAATTTTTTTAAAAAAATTTGAGGTTATAAAAATTAACGAAAATAGTGCAGTTGTATCAAAAATCACTTCCTCTTTTCAAAAATGTAAAAATATACAGGGTGTTCCTTTTAAAATAGCAAAGTTGGGGTCATTTCCGGCGAAACCGGAAGTGAAACAAATGTGTGCAACGGCTCAAAAAGCCCGGTTTTTTGCATATATCATATGTCTAAAATTTCATTTATTTAAAATCAAAACTAAAGAAAAAAAAAGGGGTGTACCATAAACGTGTGACAACCGGTATTTTATTGTGGTCAGTGGTCAGAATAATCTGTTCACAATGCATGTGTATTTAGTAAATATTTGCATAAGTAAAGTGTTGTAATGAAAATTTTCAGCCGAATTTGACTACAGCGAATAACACGCAGGCTGGCTAAATAAATTTCGAGAGATATCATCAGCATCTCGTTTATTATTAGAGATAGGCACAGTTTTATACGAAAAAGAAGCTAAATTTATGCTGCTTTTTAATATTAAAACAAATAACCGATAACTGCGACAGTTTTTATAAAAACTAATAAAAACGGTAAAATGACTTTGTGTTCCTTGCAGTGTTTTTTTTGCATGTAAATATTGTTTTAATGTCGTAATAACTTTTTATAGCACCTTTTTAATCTGCATTAAACAGCCTTCTCAACTTTTAGTTTTTAGTTTAGTTTAGTAGTTGATTCGGTTTTGTTTTTGCAACATAGGTATTCTTGTTTCATATGGGTACTATATTATAATTTAACATGGTTGGCAAGGACTTTTTAATAATAATCTAGACTAGAGGTTATCCCTGGTACGCAAGTAACACTTATTTTAATTAACTTTAAACTTTGCAGTAAATGAAAAGGAGACGCTTGAAAAACTCTGAGCCTAATTAATACTGACCCTTCTAACCAAAGCTTTTGACCTATACTAACACGATAAAAAGTGGTCTTTGTTTGGGCGTGGTCTGCTAATTAAATTACTTAATTTATAAAATAATTGTCTTTGAAAATGATTACATAAAAACCCATTGATGTGTTCCTATAATAATTGAGTGTCAAAGTATAACTACTTAAAAATGTTTCACGCTTCTCTCGTGAAGTCGTAAAACATCCCAGACGCCATTAAATCTTTGGTAGAAATATAAACTTGATTATCTTAATTCACTAACTTGCATTAACCTTGGGTATTGATCCACCTTAAGCTGAAATTTCCTATTACAGCAACATTTATTATGATTAGAGATTGTAAGATCTGTCTGACACCATATAAAAGCCAATAAAATACAATGTATCCATCGGAATCTATTATGCAAGAATATAATGTATAAGACTGACGTTTTAACTTAATTCCACCTTTATTCATTCCACGTTTTATCGAACGTCGCACGCAAACGCTATAAAAAGCAATTTACATAGATTTATATCAATATGTCTATACTATTTTACATAAGCAACCTTGTTAGTTTAAAAATATATTTTTTAAGTTCAATGTATCTTTGCAGATAAACAATATTATTATTATTTGACCTAAACACATAATTTGTTCAGATGCATGACAGCTGTTGGGTGTAAATCACAGGTAGATTGGATATGATGATTATCTTGCACGCTAACATTCAGAAATATGTTGATAAAATAGTTTAACACAAAACTATTTGTATATTTCACACGAATAAAATGTAACAAAACCATTTTCTCTAGGATGTATGTAGATGATAATGTTGTTAACTATGTTTAACAAACATGGACTGTGACTAGTACTACTGGCTGGATAAGTAGGTACCTGTAATGGCACTGTACACCATGCATTATATTATATTTAAAAAAGTGTTACATAGGGTGCAAATGTAATATTATTACTGAAACTTCCCTGCTGCAGCGCGGTTACAATGGCGTCAGTAATGATGCTGGAAAAGTACCTATGTGCTACTTTTAGGCAGGGTTGAGCAGATTTAAATCAATTGATTTAAATCACGATTTAAATCATGATTTAAATCAAGTGATTTTTTAAAAAAAATCATTGATTTAAATCAAGTGATTTTTTAAAAAAAATTATCAATTTCAATCACAGATTATATGAGTACAATATAATATTAATTTATAATAAAATAAAATTGTATTACTATTAGTAATTAAATACACGAAATGGTGAATAAACCATATCAATTTACTCTTGTAAAGTAATATTCATTGTGGAAATGCAATAATTCAAAATATAAATGACAAGTTTTTGACGTTAGCGTAGTGAACAGTCAGTTTTTTCAATTTCCACGGCGCTCTATTGCTTCAATACCGATTTGAAAAAAAATGTCGAATATCTCGAAAAGTATGAGTTTTGGGTATAGGACATACTTAACAAAATATGAAGCTCTTTTAAAGACGAATTCGATGACATAAAAAAATACAGGGGTTTGCATTTGAAAAAATCGAGTTACGAGCTTTTGAAAATCATGGAAGTTGCCACCTATTTATAAACACCCCTGTATGTGTGATTCAAATTTTTTCATATCGAACGAACAGAGAATTTTTTTCTGCATGTACATACCAAATTACAACTCTGTATTTCAAAACAACTTCAGGAGAATTTTTTAAATAAAGACTTAAAACCTTGAATAATTTAGAAAATAATTTTTTTTTTTACAACGCCGCACAGTGGGGTATTTGCCTGATCTAGCTGGCCAAAATTATTTTTGTTATTTAATTGATTCAAAATAAGCTTATCACTTAAGCCTAATATTTAAAATAATATTTTTAGCAAAAAGAATCGTTTTTTTATTAGCATTATATACAGGGTGGTCCAAATTTGATGGGATTATATGTATATCTCGCTTAATATTCAAGATAGAGAAACGGTTAATTTACCAAAAATGTGCAGTTTTATGAGACAAACTCCGAACCGTTTTCAAAAATAAGCTATCATTTCCGGTTTTTAAGTTATTAGAAAAAAAAAGTTTTTTGTCATACTTATAATTTGTTATTTCTCCGTTATTTTAGGAATTATCCAAAAAAAAATAGAATATTATTTTTAGTTATTTTTATGAAGAATTTAACAATAATATAAAAAAAAATTACGCGCGCCGTTAATAAGTTATGACACAAACTTGCGTTTTTTTAAATAAAAGGTATAGTTGACTATGACTTATTTAAATTCCTTGTTTTTTTCTTATTCCAAATAGGTAATGGTTAATGTAGTTATTTTTAATAATACCTATGCAAGTTACAATTTTTTTTGAATGAACGTTATAAGTATTTTACTGCGTTCACTCGACTCCTTAAATGTCCTTAATGAGGGGCGCCACAAACACTGTGTTTGTTCTGGTATATCAAATATGCGCTGAAACCAATCATGATTTTTTTGTTTAAAGATATTTTCTTTGTTATGGGCTGCCACCCATCTACGTTTTATCTCCGATTTTATGTAGGAAAATTTGTTTTATTGCTTTTTTTGTTGTTGTTTTGAATAACATGCACTGTTTATTAAATAATTTTGGGTAATCTAAAATTGTTCGTTGATATTAGTATTTTCATGTTGCCGCATGATGTTAAATATATCTATTCTAGTTAATTTTTGGTTTTCTGATGATGCTAAAAGTAAAAAAAAAAAACATTTTACAACAAAAGAAACTATGACTCATAAAAATGACATTTATGACTATAGAATTTATCTGGCCTACTACAAGTAAAACGTAGCGAATCCGGGGCAACTTTTTTTATTTTCTTAAACTTAAAACCTTTCTTTTTGTATTGACGTAAAGAAAAATATCGGGACGCACCCTGAAGTACAACAAAAACCTACGGTTTCTTTAAAAATCAGCAAAAAAATTTAATAAAAAACGGTGGTTTTTGAATGGAAATTTTAGTATTTTAAAATTATTGAAATTTCATTAAACTATTTTAAAAATCTTCTCACTTATCTGCTTCGCAATGATCCATACTTTAACACTCTTTGAGACTTGTTTGAAAAAACTAGTCAAACAATTAAAAGAATGAGGTACACTTACAATGACAACCAAATAATTGCACTATTGAAACATTTGAATTATGATTGACTGGAGTGGATTACAGATGGCGCTGAGAAGTAAAAGATGATGGCCAACTGTTCTTTGACTATTTAACTCTCTTAAGTAGTAATTTATTTTGACCCGTGATTAATTTGAAAAATCGACTTTTGGCCAGCTAAATCAGGCAAATACCCCACTGTGCGCCGTATAAAAACCTGTAGTACTTTATATTGATGCAAAGCTGAAATTAAGGCGGTCAAAAATATTAAATAAAAAATTGGGTGTTGTATTTGAAATATAAAAGTTGCTATTAGTTCCAGAAAGTTGACTCACCCTGTATATTTGAAAATATTTTTATTGTGTTGTTTAGAAAAAACTGTATAAAATAGCATTTGAACAACTTCATATCTCAAGCCGTTTAGCCACAATCGACCGATCCCGCACTAATGACTCACTCTGTATATAATTAATTAAACATCACCATTTAGCACTGATTTTTTCAAAATTCTTAATCATTATATTTAATTTTGACAAAAATTTACCATTGAATTAAATATATTGATTATTAAATATATTAGCACAAAACAGAAATAGCATGTGAATATGTCACTAATTTCGATAATATGGTACATTTGATTTAAATCAAAAAAATCTGATTTAAATCAAATAAATCGATTTTTTTGATTTTTTTCAAAAAATCATGATTTTTATCCACCTTGCTTTTAGATAAAACTTTTAGACAAAAATAAGGGATATAAAAGAAAAAGTAAAACACTTTCACATTTTCAAACACAGTTCGACAACTTTGAAAAAGAAACAAATGATAGACAATATAATTTTCAGATATTGGTATTGTGGTTTTTATTTAATTATTCATATATGTCCAGGGCCGGTTTAATCATTAGGCGAATCTAGGCAATTGCCTAGGGTCGCCAACCTTACTTATAAACAAAGAAAGATAGGTCGTTAAATCTTTTAAATATATTTTTTTTAAATTCTAGTAAAACACTATTTCATTTTATAGCAAATAAATATTATTTGAATACAGGGTAGAAGGTAGAAGGTATGTCTTCGCTAATTTTTGCATAAATTGAATGTTTAGGACCTACATAAAATATTTTTACAATTTTTATTTAATTTTTCTCTATAGTAAACAGCATGGGGATCTCGTTAACGGTAAGAGATACAGAGTTGGTTAAATGGGTGAGAATGATCTATGATTTAAGAGAAACTGCTCCATATAAAAAATGAAAACAAATTAATGGTTTTACGCTATTGATAAAAACGAAATACAACAGATTTTTAATGTTTGCTTATAACTTGCTTATTTAAAATCACACTCAAAATATTTTTGGACATTATTGAAGCAAGTTTTTGTGTAGATTTGAAATTTGTCAACTAATTTTACCTATTTTCATTTGTTTTTGCTTTTTGACGTCCTCATTTTGAATACGGCTGATGTTAAAATAACAAAAACAAATGAAGTTGGTAGAAAAATCCGATGTGTAGCACAAACAAAAATTATTTATTTTAAGATAATTAAATAACATATTTTGCTACAAAGAATTAGAAATAATAAGAAATCAGAATAATTTTCATCAAATGCTTTTTAACGTTCTCACTTTTAAAAACAGAAAAATAAATATAAAAATTGTATATCTTTGTCTTCTTATTTTAATTAAAGTACAATATCAAAATACAAATATAAAAGTATCATTTATTATATAAAATTATATATGATTCAGAATATGAGGCTTCTTCCACCTATCGTTGTCGTTTTAAGTTTAAAACGCTATTACCGGTAACGAGAATATAATTACCGGTAATAAAAACGATAAAAAATTAGCCTAATAACCGGTTTCGGTAAAACAGCATTGCAATCTCTAGTTACATTTAATCCAAAACCGCTTATCTAGTGTGTTTTTGTTTTCGTTTTTTTGGATGAACTGTACACATGAATTTTAACTACTCGTTGGGTAGGTATCCGGAATAATTTATTTTATTGAACATATTCGACATTTTTGTAAAAGTGCTTCTTCGTATAAGCAGCAGTCTTATCTCTTAAAATAAGTGCGATCCCCATGCTGAAATTTGAATTTGGGACACCCTGTATACATATAGCCTACTAGTGGGAGGGTCTTGAGGGGCTGCATCCCCGGGACCCCAGTCTGAGAGGCCCCAAAGTTATTATTTTTTTGGTTTAATATGAATTTTAACAATAAAACTAAGTTTTTTAACATCAAAAACTACAAATAAACAGCTAAATTTAAAAAATTGAGATGCGAATAAAATGTAAAGTTATATCGTCTCGCGCGCTGGCCCGCAAAAAAAGTGGTCACGTGTTTTTTGCTCTCATCATAAAAACAAGATTTTTTCATTCACAATAGCTCCCAAATTTTAACTTCCCCGGGCCCCCTCTTACCTCTAGGAGGCTCTGCATTATAGTCAACGATCTCGCAATTTAATGTAGGCACGTTATCACTCAATTTAAGTACATTTTTATTATAGTTTTAAACAGGGTTGAGCAGATTTAAATCAATTGATTTAAATCATGATTTAAATCATGATTTAAATCAAGTGAAAAAAAAACATCAGTTTAAATCACTTATTATATGAGTAGGTAATAAAACATTTATAACAAAACAAAATTTTATTTTCTCAAATAAAAAAAACATTAGGTATATGGTATTTATGTATATAAGTATTTAAAAAAAAAAAACAGTTCTTATATGTATATACGTATTAAATACATACTTATACGTAACGTAACGAAACGTAATTCATTTAAAATAATATATAATAATATACATTTATAAATTTTTGGTATTGTAATGTTGGAATAAAAATACCAGTTTTGCAGCCTTTTCAGTTCCCAGTTTATTTCTTATTGTCGAATGGACCAATCCAAATGTTGAAAAAATTCTTTCAACTGAGGCCGAAGAAGTTACACTGCACATTAGTTGTGTTAATATTGGCAACACTTTATTAATATCGGAAACATCTTTTTGTGATTTCCACCACTGTATTGGAGTAACATTATTAATAATTTCCTCACTAAACATAACAGATTTAAATGGATCAGATTTAGCTTCAAATTTTATTATTATTATGGGTAATAAACCACTGTGTGGGTAACTTTCTGCTGCTACTTTTAAAGCTGCGTCTTTTTCATTATATTTTAAAGGAAATTTTGTTTTTCTAGGGTCTAATAAATAAGCCAAAAAATGGTACGGTGTCAAAGCTTGAGCATATCGTTTTTGAAATGCAGCCATTTGTTTAATATTTAATGTAATAGTATCATCAAAAACAGCCTCAAGTTCTTTCCATGCTTCTACAGCATCAGCTAAAAATGCATCTGTTCTTTGTAATTTGTCTAAGGTTACGGAAATTGGTTTTATTATTTTTAAAAAATCTTCTGCCGATCGTTTCAGTTTAATGTTAGACACCTTTTGGAATATTAAAGAATCAATTTGGTCTATGTTCTCTTCACAAATTTGTAACAATTTCTCCCATTCTTGTGTAAATATTTCCAAGCAATCTGCAAGAGTATTCCATCTTACGTCTTGAGGCAATATTAACGCCTTACCTCCGGCAGCTTTATATTTAGCACTTGCCAAATGATTATTACGGAAATACTTAACAACATGCACAACATTTTCTTTAATATCGCGTATCTGCAAGTCCTTGGAAAGTAAATTTAGAATGTGTGCTGAACATCCATAGGTTATCACATTTACATCGGTTACTTCATTTTTAATGTTTTCTCTCATTTTGCTCATATTAGCTGCATTATCTGTAACGAAACTTGAAACTGCACAATTATATTGAGTTTTGCACTTATTTATTAAACTGATTGCTATACTTGTTAAATAATCGGCTGTATGTGCATGTCCTGATGTATCTATACTTTCAAGGAGGAAGGTTGATCCATAATCTGTTGTTACAGTAGCGCAAATTATCGGTTCGTTATGTACATTTGACCAACCATCTAAGGAAAGGCAAACCGAACTATTTGTTAATTTTGCAAGACATTTTTCTTTTTCTTCCATGTACACTTCATTTAATAATGTTGAAGATACAGCGAACCTAGAAGGTGGTGAATAACCTGGCCGTAACATTTCGATTGCTTTTATCACTTCTGGTTGTTCGATACATCTGAAACTACTATTTATCGCATAAATAGCTTTTGCGATTTGTCTATCAAGATTTTTCTTTAACTCGTTAGAAGTACGCACTACAAATGATTTCATTAATAAATTTTCAGTCATTTCTTTTTTTTTTTAGCAGGTGGTGAGCTTATATTTGTATTTGTATTCATTCTAGACGTAACCGGAGTGAATCTAGCGGCCTTTCTAGCGGCCTAAAAGTAGGGGCCCCTACGCTATGGCACAGTATGTGAACGGAGCGTCGCATACCATACACCATTGTTCCCGCAGGCTATACCTCTCCCTCAAGGGTAATAGTACATGCAATGTAGCAACTTTACTTTACTTTAACAGAGAATAAAAATAAGTCGGTGACAAAAAATATTAACTTCCGACTAAAATAGTCGTTTGCAACTCGTCTCAACAGCAAATTATAATACAAAATGGATATTAATATAAATGAACCGAGTAAATAAATCAATTATATAAAAAAATTCATATCATCGCTCTGCCCCAGGGTGAAGTATTCATATTTATGGGGTAGATGCATCAAACCATTCTACATAATGCACCATATAAATCATCTTGACTTAATGGCGTTATCAATTAAAAAAAAAAAAAGATTAATTAAATTATATAAAAAAATTCATATCATCGCTCTGCCCCGGGGTGGAGTATTCATATGTATAGGATAGATGCACCAAACCATCCTACATAATGCACCATATAAATCATTTTGACTTAATGGCGTTATCAATTTTTTTCAAAAAAAAAAGATTAATTAAATTATATAAAAAAAATCATATCATCGCTCTGCCCCGGGGTGGAGTATTCATATGTATAGGGTAGATGCACCAAACCATCCTACATAATGCACCATATAAATCATTTTGACTTAATGGCGTTATCAATTTTTTTCAAAAAAAAAAGATTAATTAAATTATATAAAAAAATTCATATCATCGCTCTGCCCCGGGGTGGAGTATTCATATGTATAGGGTAGATGCATCAAACCATCCTACATAATGCACCATATAAATCATTTTGACTTAATGGCGTTATCAATTTTTTTCAAAAAAAAATTATTAATTAAATTATATAAAAAAATTCATATCATCGCTCTGCCCCGGGGTGGAGTATTCATATGTATAGGGTAGATGCACCAAACCATCCTACATAATGCACCATATAAATCATTTTGACTTAATGGCGTTATCGATTTTTTTCAAAAAAAAAGATTAATTAAATTATATAAAAAAATTCATATCATCGCTCTGCCCCGGGGTGGAGTATTCATATGTATAGGGTAGATGCACCAAACCATCCTACATAATGCACCATATAAATCATTTTGACTTAATGGCGTTATCAATTTTTTTCAAAAAAAAATGATTAATTAAATTATATAAAAAAATCATATCATCGCTCTGCCCCGGGGTGGAGTATTCATATGTATAGGGTAGATGCACCAAACCATCCTACATAATGCACCATATAAATCATTTTGACTTAATGGCGTTATCAATTTTTTTCAAAAAAAAAAGATTAATTAAATTATATAAAAAAATTCATATCATCGCTCTGCCCCGGGGTGGAGTATTCATATGTATAGGGTAGATGCACCAAACCATCCTACATAATGCACCATATAAATCATTTTGACTTAATGGCGTTATCAATTTTTTTCAAAAAAAAATGATTAATTAAATTATATAAAAAAAATCATATCATCGCTCTGCCCCGGGGTGGAGTATTCATATGTATAGGGTAGATGCACCAAACCATCCTACATAATGCACCATATAAATCATTTTGACTTAATGGCGTTATCAATTTTTTTCAAAAAAAAAAGATTAATTAAATTATATAAAAAAAATCATATCATCGCTCTGCCCCGGGGTGGAGTATTCATATGTATAGGGTAGATGCACCAAACCATCCTACATAATGCACCATATAAATCATTTTGACTTAATGGCGTTATCAATTTTTTTCAAAAAAAAAAGATTAATTAAATTATATAAAAAAATTCATATCATCGCTCTGCCCCGGGGTGGAGTATTCATATGTATAGGGTAGATGCACCAAACCATCCTACATAATGCACCATATAAATCATTTTGACTTAATGGCGTTATCAATTTTTTTCAAAAAAAAATTATTAATTAAATTATATAAAAAAATTCATATCATCGCTCTGCCCCGGGGTGGAGTATTCATATGTATAGGGTAGATGCACCAAACCATCCTACATAATGCACCATATAAATCATTTTGACTTAATGGCGTTATCAATTTTTTTCAAAAAAAAATTATTAATTAAATTATATAAAAAAATTCATATCATCGCTCTGCCCCGGGGTGGAGTATTCATATGTATAGGGTAGATGCACCAAACCATCCTACATAATGCACCATATAAATCATTTTGACTTAATGGCGTTATCAATTTTTTTCAAAAAAAAAAAATTAATTAAATTATATAAAAAAATTCATATCATCGCTCTGCCCCGGGGTGGAGTATTCATATGTATAGGGTAGATGCATCAAACCATCCTACATAATGCACCATATAAATCATTTTGACTTAATGGCGTTATCAATTTTTTTCAAAAAAAAATTATTAATTAAATTATATAAAAAAATTCATATCATCGCTCTGCCCCGGGGTGGAGTATTCATATGTATAGGGTAGATGCACCAAACCATCCTACATAATGCACCATATAAATCATTTTGACTTAATGGCGTTATCGATTTTTTTCAAAAAAAAAAGATTAATTAAATTATATAAAAAAATTCATATCATCGCTCTGCCCCGGGGTGGAGTATTCATATGTATAGGGTAGATGCACCAAACCATCCTACATAATGCACCATATAAATCATTTTGACTTAATGGCGTTATCAATTTTTTTCAAAAAAAAATGATTAATTAAATTATATAAAAAAAATCATATCATCGCTCTGCCCCGGGGTGGAGTATTCATATGTATAGGGTAGATGCACCAAACCATCCTACATAATGCACCATATAAATCATTTTGACTTAATGGCGTTATCAATTTTTTTCAAAAAAAAAAGATTAATTAAATTATATAAAAAAAATTCATATCATCGCTCTGCCCCGGGGTGGAGTATTCATATGTATAGGGTAGATGCACCAAACTATCCTACATAATGCACCATATAAATCATTTTGACTTAATGGCGTTATCAATTTTTTTCAAAAAAAAAAGATTAATTAAATTATATAAAAAAATTCATATCATCGCTCTGCCCCGGGGTGGAGTATTCATATGTATAGGGTAGATGCAATCTGTACAACTTGCATTTAATAAAATGGACCTCTCCCAATATTTGTACGAATGTTGGCTTAATGTAATTGGAAAAAATGAAAATTTTAATAAATTAACAGTCCTTCACATGTGTTCCTCACATTTTTTTCATTTGGCAACGCGAGATATAAATAAAATAACAAAAAACAAAATTGTTAGACATGTTGCAAAACGCGTTATTGCGTTTTTAATCAACAGCAGTAATTTGGTTACCACAGATTTGTTTTTGCAACATGTCTTAATTGTTTTTGGAGAGAAATACCAAACTAAAAATTTTCATGTAGCTTTCACTCTCATCAATAGCAAAACTACTCTAAAAGTATATGGACCGACTAACAGTCTTAGTAAAGGGCGATTGCTAAGAGGACATTTACGCAAGTCGTCTCCATTTAATTCACATTTTCAAAACATTTTTCAAAATTACTATCCAGATACTGTTGTTGGCATACAATTAAACAAATTTTATTCGCCTGCCTTCCTAAATTACTTGCAAAACAAAATTCTTCCTCTATATCCGTTGTGGTCTGGAATTATTATCCGAAAATTTAAAATTATCAGAGACTGCAATGCACCAGTCGAAAATTGGTTTAAAATAGTGAAACACGATACTTTTAGAAGTAAATTAAGGTGGCGACCGGCGCGCTTTGTAGCAATTCTATCAAATTTATTAAAAGCCAGAATCGACAAGCAAACAATCTCTATAAAAACAACAAGACAAAGACAGATAAAAAACAACAAAAATAAAGAATGTCGCAGAACAAAACAAATTGCGCAAATAAACGATACCGTATCAAAATTTAATGATACAAATAGTTTAGATTTGTGTGAAGAACAGTGGGGAAAATGTGAGGCACGTGTTTTAAAAAACCAAACAAATAATTATTTTACAGACTTTGCCACTGATATAGTAAGTGATTTGTCTTGTTCTTCTACTTTCACACCATCACCAAAAAGAATAAAAATTTCAGCCACAAGCACACCTTCTCAATCGAATTTGAAAAGACCACCTCATAATATCAGTATTTCGCCGATAAATCGAAATCCATGTGCTGTTACAAAACCAACCCCAGCCAAACGTAACTTGACCGACTCCTTAAATTCACTTTCTGCTTCTTCTAAAATATCATGTTTTGAAACGTCCCTTTCCTTACAAAATATTGATAACTTTGATAGACCTCCGTGGTATGATTTTTTTAATTACCCAAAAATTTTGGAAGAGAAATACAACGTGTGCGGTTTCGAAATTTTTAAAAAAAACTTAGAAACACTATTTTCAAGAGTGGCTAGACGACAACGTTATTAATTGTTTCTTTCAGTTGTTGATAAATGTGGCCGAGGAAAATCATCTTGAAATTTTACCGTTTGATTCCCTATTTGTAACAAAAATAATTAGCAAGCCATATGGATTTTATAAATGGGCTGAAAAAAAAATTGTATTAAATTACGATATATGGCTAATTCCTATTAATTTAAACAATTGTCATTGGACTTTGCTTGTAATCATTTTCAAATTAAAGATTTTCTTATATTTCGATTCTCTCCATGGGTCTCCCCCGTACGAATTACTAAAAAACATAACAATGTTTATCAATAGTCAATTTTTCATTAAGACACAACAATATTTTGAATGGGGGAGTTGGCAAATTTTTGCACCAAACGATATACCTAAACAATCCATCACTAGCGGTAATTGTGGCGTGCACGTTTGCCTATGGGCTTATATAATATGTTCCGGTAAAAATTATAAGTTTGCTGAATCTGACATGGCTGCAGTAAGAATGTGGTTGGTCGATGAAATAATTAAAAACGCCAATAAAAAATGTAAACGTAAATATAAACTATTAAATGCAAATAGGAATCTGTTATTGACAGATGATACAATCATCCGGACGACTTCCAGTAAAACTCCAATGAATTTACTTAATATAAATAATTTGCCTCCATCCAATTACACTTCCACACTTCAGTACAGTGCAAATCTACATAAAATATTATTTAAGGCTTCTACATCCCGCTGTTCTGTAACTAAGTGCATGGAACCATGCGAAGAAATGTTTTTTTGTGAAGGAAATTGTAGAGATTGGTACCATAAATTATGTGTAGGTGATAAGTACCATCGACAAAAGAAAAGATATGTTTGTCCAAAATGCCAAGGATAAAAACAAATTTATTTACTAAAAATAAGTATGAACTGTGAGATCGTGGTAAAAATTTATTTTTGGGTAGCAGTTTGGCTTGTAATTAGTTTAGTTTCCGCTATTTATGTTTCTGTTATTTCATAATATTTCATGTTATCATTATGTGTATGGTATTATTTTATTATAGTTAAAATGTTGTTCTTATTGTGAGAACCGTTAATTGTGTTGCCAAGTGCTAGAAGTGATGTTAATAAATTGTTAAAAACAATAAAGGAATTATTAAGTCAAAATCATTTATATGGTGCATTATGAGGAATGGTTTGATGCATCTACCCTACAATTACAAATATGAATACTCCATCCCGGGGCAGAGCGATGATATGAATTTTTTTAAATAATTCAATTAATCTTTTTTTTTTTTTAATTGATAACGCCATTAAGTCAAAATGATTTATATGGTGCATTATGTAGGATGGTTTGGTGCATCTACCCTATACATATGAATACTCCACCCCGGGGCAGAGCGATGATATGATTTTTTTTATATAATTTAATTAATCATTTTTTTTTGAAAAAAATTGATAACGCCATTAAGTCAAAATGCATTATATGGTGCATTATGTAGGATGGTTTGATGCATCTACCCTATAAATATGAATACTCCACCCCGGGGCAGAGCGATGATATGATTTTTTTAAATATAATTCAATTATTCATTTTTTTTTGGAAAAAAATTGATAACGCCATTAAGTCAAAATGATTTATATGGTGCATTATGTAGGATGGTTTGGTGCATCTACCCTATACATATGAATACTCCACCCCGGGGCAGAGCGATGATATGAATTTTTTTATATAATTTAATTAATCTTTTTTTTTTGAAAAAAATTGATAACGCCATTAAGTCAAAATGATTTATATGGTGCATTATGTAGGATGGTTTGGTGCATCTACCCTATACATATGAATACTCCACCCCGGGGCAGAGCGATGATATGAATTTTTTTATATAATTTAATTAATAATTTTTTTATGAAAAAAATTGATAACGCCATTAAGTCAAAATGATTTATATGGTGCATTATGTAGGATGGTTTGGTGCATCTACCCTATACATATGAATACTCCACCCCGGGGCAGAGCGATGATATGAATTTTTTTATATAATTTAATGAATCTTTTTTTTTTGAAAAAAATTGATAACGCCATTAAGTCAAAATGATTTATATGGTGCATTATGTAGGATGGTTTGATGCATCTACCCTATAAATATGAATACTCCACCCCGGGGCAGAGCGATGATATGATTTTTTTAAATATAATTCAATTATTCATTTTTTTTTGAAAAAAAATTGATAACGCCATTAAGTCAAAATGATTTATATGGTGCATTATGTAGGATGGTTTGGTGCATCTACCCTATACATATGAATACTCCACCCCGGGGCAGAGCGATGATATGAATTTTTTTATATAATTTAATTAATCATTTTTTTTTGAAAAAAATTGATAACGCCATTAAGTCAAAATGATTTATATGGTGCATTATGTAGGATGGTTTGGTGCATCTACCCTATACATATGAATACTCCACCCCGGGGCAGAGCGATGATATGAATTTTTTTATATAATTTAATTAATCTTTTTTTTTTGAAAAAAATTGATAACGCCATTAAGTCAAAATGATTTATATGGTGCATTATGTAGGATGGTTTGGTGCATCTACCCTATACATATGAATACTCCACCCCGGGGCAGAGCGATGATATGAATTTTTTTATATAATTTAATTAATCATTTTTTTTTGAAAAAAATTGATAACGCCATTAAGTCAAAATGATTTATATGGTGCATTATGTAGGATGGTTTGATGCATCTACCCTATAAATATGAATACTCCACCCCGGGGCAGAGCGATGATATGATTTTTTTAAATATAATTCAATTATTCATTTTTTTTTGGAAAAAAATTGATAACGCCATTAAGTCAAAATGATTTATATGGTGCATTATGTAGGATGGTTTGGTGCATCTACCCTATACATATGAATACTCCACCCCGGGGCAGAGCGATGATATGAATTTTTTTATATAATTTAATTAATCTTTTTTTTTTGAAAAAAATCGATAACGCCATTAAGTCAAAATGATTTATATGGTGCATTATGTAGGATGGTTTGGTGCATCTACCCTATACATATGAATACTCCACCCCGGGGCAGAGCGATGATATGAATTTTTTTATATAATTTAATTAATAATTTTTTTTTGAAAAAAATTGATAACGCCATTAAGTCAAAATGATTTATATGGTGCATTATGTAGGATGGTTTGATGCATCTACCCTATACATATGAATACTCCACCCCGGGGCAGAGCGATGATATGAATTTTTTTATATAATTTAATTAATATTTTTTTTTTGAAAAAAATTGATAACGCCATTAAGTCAAAATGATTTATATGGTGCATTATGTAGGATGGTTTGGTGCATCTACCCTATACATATGAATACTCCACCCCGGGGCAGAGCGATGATATGAATTTTTTTATATAATTTAATTAATAATTTTTTTTTGAAAAAAATTGATAACGCCATTAAGTCAAAATGATTTATATGGTGCATTATGTAGGATGGTTTGGTGCATCTACCCTATACATATGAATACTCCACCCCGGGGCAGAGCGATGATATGAATTTTTTTATATAATTTAATTAATCTTTTTTTTTTGAAAAAAATTGATAACGCCATTAAGTCAAAATGATTTATATGGTGCATTATGTAGGATGGTTTGGTGCATCTACCCTATACATATGAATACTCCACCCCGGGGCAGAGCGATGATATGATTTTTTTTATATAATTTAATTAATCATTTTTTTTTGAAAAAAATTGATAACGCCATTAAGTCAAAATGATTTATATGGTGCATTATGTAGGATGGTTTGGTGCATCTACCCTATACATATGAATACTCCACCCCGGGGCAGAGCGATGATATGAATTTTTTTATATAATTTAATTAATCTTTTTTTTTTGAAAAAAATTGATAACGCCATTAAGTCAAAATGATTTATATGGTGCATTATGTAGGATGGTTTGGTGCATCTACCCTATACATATGAATACTCCACCCCGGGGCAGAGCGATGATATGATTTTTTTTATATAATTTAATTAATCATTTTTTTTTGAAAAAAATTGATAACGCCATTAAGTCAAAATGATTTATATGGTGCATTATGTAGGATGGTTTGGTGCATCTACCCTATACATATGAATACTCCACCCCGGGGCAGAGCGATGATATGAATTTTTTTATATAATTTAATTAATCTTTTTTTTTTGAAAAAAATCGATAACGCCATTAAGTCAAAATGATTTATATGGTGCATTATGTAGGATGGTTTGGTGCATCTACCCTATACATATGAATACTCCACCCCGGGGCAGAGCGATGATATGAATTTTTTTATATAATTTAATTAATCTTTTTTTTTTTTTAATTGATAACGCCATTAAGTCAAGATGATTTATATGGTGCATTATGTAGAATGGTTTGATGCATCTACCCCATAAATATGAATACTTCACCCTGGGGCAGAGCGATGATATGAATTTTTTTATATAATTGATTTATTTACTCGGTTCATTTATATTAATATCCATTTTGTATTATAATTTGCTGTTGAGACGAGTTGCAAACGACTATTTTAGTCGGAAGTTAATATTTTTTGTCACCGACTTATTTTTATTCTCTGTTAAAGTAAAGTAAAGTTGCTACATTGCATGTACTATTACCCTTGAGGGAGAGGTATAGCCTGCGGGAACAATGGTGTATGGTATGCGACGCTCCGTTCACATACTGTGCCATAGCGTAGGGGCCCCTACTTTTAGGCCGCTAGAAAGGCCGCTAGATTCACTCCGGTCTAGACGTACTAGGTTGTGGATCAAAAAACTCTTTCGGTTGACTTGTTTCTATGGTGGTAGGATTAGAATCTGTGTCAGTATCTTCTGTATTACATTCAGTAACTTCATTCATATGCATTTGTTTCTTCTGACATTTTTTACGGTGTGCTTTTAATCTTTGTACCAGACCTTGTATTTCTTCTTTGCAATATTTACAAACTGCTTTGCTCCCAGCTTTCCCTTTCAATTTGTTTGATTTTTCTATAAAATGTTGCCAAACACTATCCCTTTTCCTTCCTGACATTATGTTGCGTTTATTTATGTGATGTGTACACGTTTGCTAACTAAAATGAACTGAATAACAGAATCTGGGATACCCTTACATACAAAACTGCATTTGCATGTTTAGACAAGTATTTTCAGGCATAGAATTCGATCACAGGTCACATATAGTTGATGATGAATAGCAAGCATGGTTTTGTAGATCATATACTACACTTTGAAATATAAAAATAATCACACTGTTTATTGCTTGTTAAGACAAAGACTTAATTATATATAACATCACTATTTAGCGCAGATTTTTTTCGAAATTTTTATTCATTATATTTAATTTTTTATTTTAACAAAAATTCTCCAATGAATTAAATATATTGGTTATTAAATATATTAGCACAAAGCAGAAATAGCATGCAAATATGAACATTTGATTTAATTTTAAAAAAATCTGATTTAAATCAAAAAAATCTGATTTAAATCAAATAAATCGATTTTTTTGATTTTTTTAAAAAAATCATGATTTTTATCAACCCTGGTTTTAAAGGTAACTTCTTTGATTTATAATTAATTTTGATTAAGTTGTTTTGATGGAGAGCAGTCAATCCTGAAACATCAGATAAACATGAATTTATCCCTATTAAGTTCAATCAAAGGCAATACACGGTATTTCAATACCATATTGGAATAAACTCGAGCTTGGTAGAAGGCCATATCGAAATAATTTTAGAACAATTTTTGGGTGAAAATATTGATGAGTTATATGTAACACAATAAAATTAATAATGAACGGACGCTTTTGAACATGTTATTAAAATTCTAAAAATAGCTCTTTACAACATATTTTCATGAATGGTTCGTTTAATATGAATATAATTTCATTCACAATTTCCATATTATGAATTTGCGTAATTATATTTTCAACAAATGACGTCTTTAAATCTTATACGATTTTTAGAAACAAACACATTACGTTTGCCACTAGAAATATATTGTAAGGCAATGCAAAATAAAATGTAGAACAATAATTATTGAGGAGAAAATATGATGCTAGAGTCTGGACAAAAAATGCGAAACAACGCATTTAATAAAAGGATCCGAACCCGCCCATCTCCTGCTTGAATTACAGTTGTCGTTACTATCCTCGCTTTTTCAAAGGACAACACATATTTCAACTAAATTAAATGTTCCGACGGAAAAAAAACTACAACACTATTTCCAATTTATGCTTCGCTATCATAAATTATGTGTTTATCAAAAATTTACACGGAGTGCTTTACAATTCGCAATACACAACGAGAATCACTTTATATAGGTACGAAAATGCTAGTTTTCTAGAAATTTAACTCTCTTACGAAGTAGGAGTAATTTACTAGCTAAATGTAGCTAGAAATATAATAAATTATTATATTACAGCACAATATGTGTGTTTACCACAATTTATGGTTTCGCAGAAGCTTTACTGGGTTAATTACCCCTAATTCGTTTCATTACTCAATTACATAACATAAAACTTTATACATCACTGCACAGTGTGTTCTACATTTATTGGGGCATGCATATTTAACGTGAAAATAACAATACAAAATCGTGCAAACTAAAAAAGGATACATAGAAACACAAAAATGTAATTGAACTATTATTTATTTATTTTTTAAATGTGTAGGTACATTTGTAAAATAAAATAATAATGTAGTATTTCAAAGACACATTTCTACACTTAAATTTGACAGAAACTTGACAAATGTAGTTTAGTGATGATTTTTTTTGTACTTGCTTATTATACGCGAAGTATAGCAAAACTTGTGCTCAATAAATATGGGAGATTTCCGTTAATCTTATAAAACACAAATAATATTAAAATATTATGGATAAGTTACTACTGCGCAAATTTACGAAACTAACCTGCAAAACACCCCTCATTATACATCGCTTTTGAAACTATCAATTTCTTATTTAGGTACTAGGGTAAATTAAACAATAGAAAATCACTCATTGAAAAAGTTTTAACATTGGAATCATCTTTCTACAAACCTTGACCTTAAAAACTTCAAAATAAAGGCACTATCGGCTTTTGAAAACCCTTTTCATAATGTCAACACGGGATAAAATTTGGTTGACTACAGGACTAACTCTACCGTGTATCACACGTTTTGTATTTTATGCCCTGTCTATAAATCTTATCCAGCCAAGTATTTTTTGCAGATAAAAATTGAACGTTCACAAAAAAAAAACTAGTTTATGTTATTTTAATCGTTGCCGTCGCCGTATTAAGAAAAATCGATTAATATCGTTATTTTGTTTTTGTTTCAAAAATGTTCTCATTCTGATCTCATCCTCGAAAAAAAAACTTAATCAAAAAAAAAATCGGGAGTCGGTAGTTTTTCCGACTTCCGACTCCTCGACTCCCGACTCCAATTCCGACTACCCATCCCTTCTCATTCCCATAGCAGGACGGTTTAAACTTTAACGTTGAATGTTTCCCATGCAGGGATGCCAGACGTCCCGCACAAGGGTGATTTCTCCCGCGTCCCGCACAGGGGTGATTTCTTCCGCGTCCCGCATAAACATTTAAATGTCCCGCAGATAAGAAATTAACAGATTTTGGCTGTATAATAATAAAATAATGCCACAAAAGGTGATGGATGCTGTTATGAAACGTATTTCTTTCCCAATATGTATGAATTTCGGGCATTGATGGGCGAGTTGCACGCTAATGGTCGAGAGACGCGTTGAATGTCGAGGAATTCTCGAACGCTCGGGGATTTTTAGACGCAAGCGTCTGCGTAAATCGGCGTATGACCAATTGTCCAATCAGTGTCCAAACGTTTAAAGTGTGCGCGCCAAAGCTTACGCCATGAGGAGTTGACAACCAATTCTCAGCCCCCATAAAAAGCAAGAATACGTACATCGCTCAAATGCGCACACATACAACGGGTGGAGGCCGAATTGATGATAAATGAGTATTTCAGATTGAACTGTTCGGAATTCCAATTTAAAAAAAAAATCAAGGTTTAGTCATTCTTTGAAGCGGAGCACGGAGCTGGAGCGCGGAGCAGTGGAGCAATGGTTTTTGCCCGGAGCTGGAGCGGAGTCAGGAGCAAATAATTTTGATTGCTTCACTGCTCCAGTTTATTATGTACCCACCTACAATTTTTTTAAAAACTACTTTTTTTTTTTTAACGTTTGAAGATCAATCACTTGTTTTTTCAAACATTTATATAACTTCACTTGTTTGTTGGGGTCAAATATTGTTATTTTTGACCAACTTCTACATATCCAATAAAATTAAAACTTTGTTTTTAAAAAGAAAGCATTTAATTAAAAAACTTGTTTTAAAAATGTTAGCAATATTTGGAGCATGAGCGGAGCTGGAGCAGGCATTTTGATGCCGGAGCGGAGCAATTAAAAACTTGTACTGCTCCAAAGCCCTGATTCTTAATAAAGGGAAATCAAGTGATAAATATTGAATAACTTTTAGAATAAATAGTATCTTTAATTTAAAAAAATTAACTCAATTATTTTTGTTTTCTTTATTAGATACATTTTTAAACGGCCAATATGAAGTTTAGAAACTAAAAATGATATATCAAAATCGTTAATTGTGAAAAAAAAAATTGTGCACTGTTGAAGCAAGTTTCTTTTCCTTTGGGAATTGGGATGATTACGTTGAAAAATAGACACATGTATTTGTAGGTAGGTATATGTATTATGTAAGTCCTTGTTCATTTTACGTTTTGCGTACGTTTTACGTACATTTGACGTTTTATATATTCCGTATTATACAGGGTGTGTAAAAATTGGCGGAAGCGCTACACGTGGCGATGTTCTTCGTAATGGTGCCTTTCCACGTGAGAGTAAAGTACTCTCGATAGCAGCGTCGCCAAGGATACAGCCCCTGAGAGTAACTCGCGATTGGTTGTATCCTTGGCGACGCTGCTATCGAGAGTAGTTTACTCTCACGTGGAAAGGCACCATAAAATTTTAAGTCGAAAATCTTTATACGAAAATGTTGTACCATGCTTGCTGTGTCTGCAAGAGGTTCTCAAAGTTTTGACATTTAGTTCTTTAATAAGCGTTATTATTTAATACTTGCAAATGAAAAAGCTGCAATTTGGAATAAAAATAAATTTCGAATAGTATTTTTTCCTAGATATTGTGTTCTTTCCTTTCAAAAATTGGTGTTGAAAATATGTAAATCACTGTTTTGAATGAAAATAATACGTATGGCAACATTGTCATTAGCTGTCGTCTCTCTTTTTCTCGTAATTATTTCTAGTTTGTTTTACGATACCCAAAAGTTTGCAGCTACGTTTACGAACTGAAGGCTTTCAGTTCGAACAAAAATTGTAAATACCTAAGTAAAAATTGCTGATAAAAAAATGTCCAAACGCAAATCAAGGTATGCAATGTTGCCAATTTTTTTTCTTTAAATGGTTCCTGAGGCCATAGGAAGCATGGTACAACATTTTTGTATCAAGATTTTCGACTTAGAATTTTACGAAGAACGTCGTTACGTGTAGCGCTTCCGCCAATTTATACACACCCTGTATATCTTACGTCTATTATGAACACTTGCATTTATTTCTATATATTTTAACTTTATGAATTACGGAAATTGATTAATTAATTTACACTAAGTAAAATTTCATTTGCGATTTTAGTTTGAACATCGTCTGTATGTATTTTATTTGATTTTTTTTAAGGATTTCTTGTGGAAGTGCCAGCTCAGTTACTTGAAACTGGTATAGCATTTTACAAGAGATTTTTCATAAAAAAAAGAGAAGTAAACATTGGTTTACCTTATACACAACAATTAAAACTATTCTTTTGCGTCAGTAACACAAGATAATGATAAGTTTTAATAAGTTTTTGTTATGATTTAAAACTATGTTTCTGATAATCAAAAGATAACAATATTTGACTTAAAAAATTGTACTAAAATAAGAAATATTATAATAATATCGGTCGTTTTAAAATCTCATATTTCTTTGGTGTAAAAAAATTTGCTTGCCGATCGTTTATTATTCAAATTAATATTTAAGCTTTCCGAAGAGAATCTTATTATGTCGCGATAACGAGCACGAAAACAAGCGCAAAAATAGTTTTTGCAACGGTTTTTTTTAATGACGGCGTCGAAAATATCAGCTAATAAATTTCCAGTGGAATTCTTAAAAAATTTCTTATAGCACCAAAACTCACTTAAAATTCCAACTTTTCTGAAGAATTATCATCTGTTTTACATTTTCGGCGTATTACAAGTCTAATATATTTTCAATAAAAGTTACTGATAATGAAAAACAATTATCAATGGCTTGTAATGTTTCACCCTTACATTATTTTTCTCAGTAATGAGGTGACAAACAATTTTTATAAAAAAAAAAGGGTACCTACGTGGATAATCCCATAGAAAGTTAAAAGCAGGGAAGCCGGCAAAACATAAAAACAAATTTTATAACACTGTTAGATATCTTACTGATTGGCAAACTTTGTTTTTGAATTCGGGTCAAATACATGACCAAAAAAAATTTGTTGATATTTTCTTTTTTTTTTTTGGATTTTCGGTTTAGCAGAAAATTACCCCAGCTTGATTTTTTTAAGTGAAACACCCCTAAAATGTTAACATTTTCTGATGCAGAATATAAAACTTCATTCACAAACATCATGACCGGTTTTATTTTAAAATGAAGTTATTAAAATTACTGAAAAAACTAACTAAAGGGTAGTTCACACGGTGACAGTAGCATCGTGACACTAGGTTCCGTGGCATCAAATGTCTGAACACTGAATAGCCAGCCTGATCTCGCGATGCCGCGATGTCGCGACACCGATATTTAACAGTGTGGGATTTGACGTAAGCCTACCACACTTGTAGGTATATCTTGACATAACAGACACATAATATACATTTGTTTGTCATCGATTACCAATTTATCATGTCCTCAATAGATGTTCCAACGATTTTAGAGCATTATCAACAATATCCTTCTTTATGGGACAATTCTATTTCCGAATATAGCGACCAAGTAATTAGTTGCTCTACAACTCGTTGTTGCAGTTACAAGAGCTGCCATTTTTATTTTAATGTCGCGACGCTCAAATATATCATTTTATGTGTGAACACCCAGAGTCACGACACCGAATGTCAAGCGATGTCGCGACGCTAGTGTCACCGTGTGAACTACCCTTAACACAAAATCAAGATAAATATAACTACTGTCAGTTTGTTGTTAAATTTTATTCTTGTTCATCATTAAAACACTGATAATTGCAGTAAAAGTTACAGAATCAGAGCGAATTGAAATGTTGATGATTCTGTATTTTTTACTGCCAATATGAATGTTTTTAATAACAAACAACAATAAAATTTGACAACAAACTTACAGTAGTTACATGTTATACGTATCTTAATTTTGTGTTGGTTAGTTTTTTCGTTGTTTTATTACATTTATTGTAAAATAAATCCCTTCATGATGATCTATCTGAATGTAGTTTTTTTTATACTGCATAAGAAAGTGTAAAAATGTACCTATGGGGTTCTATTTAAAACAATTAAGTTGGAGTAATCTCCTGATAAATTGGAAATGCAAAAAAAATGAAAATATCGTTAGTAAAATTTTTATTTTTGACCATAATATTTAAGCGAAATTTGGAAAAAAAGGTTTGAAAATAACTAAGATAATTGACCGTTAGGGGACTCTGTGCTAACCCTGGATACGTAGTGTAATATAAAAGTTGTATTTTTATAAAAATAAAACATTTTTAATATTTAGAATCATAATAATCCTTTCTATGAATTTTAGGGACAATTATTTTTTTTAATACACCACATTAGCACAACTAAGATCAAGCAAGTTAAATGTTATTGTTAAAATGAGAATAGTGTCTTTACGGATAATCGTAGTTTTTAACTGCCCCAGTAGTTGCTTCCAATAGAAAATATCTGCTTCACAACAGCAGCATTGGAGCTGAAAGAATTTTAGATTGTTATGAACAATATATTGTTCCTTGGAATGCGAAAATATTTTAACTCGCCTTCGACCTACGAATTAATGTTGACTTTTTCATCTACCTATTTCTTCAGTCTTTCATAATTTAAGCAAAATATTTACTCTTCTAATTTCTTCAAAAAAAAAAAAATTGTCACCAATACCATAACCTGTCAATTGTTTAAGTTCCACAGTAAAAGAGACATGTCTCATTATTTTTTATGTTTTAAGAGAATCCACTTAAAGCAACCTATTTCATCAAAGCTAGTTGACCATTTCTCAATATATTGAAAGCAGATTTTTTTAACTTCCTTTACAAACCTATCCCTAATCCAGGAATAGTTTTTTTATAGTTATCAGTTAATTTTAAACAATCAACGTAAAGAATACTTAATCCTCGCCTGATATTGATTTTTTAATTGCTAATTCTGTAGTTGTTTATTGTACAGTGTAATGTTTTCAAAGGGAGTACAGGCAGTACAAAATAATAGAAAGGAGTACGTTTGAAACCCGGTTTTTGAAGAAGTACTGTCCAATAAAAAGTAGTACAAAACTCCCTAAAGGAGTACGATTGGTTGCGTTACCAGTATATAATACAAAATTTTTGTATTTTAAAGTCGAACACAGTCTTATGACTTTTTAGCTTTTTACTATGTATAATTTAATTGAGCTTTTCGCAATAACCCAGATGATATCACGAAATTTATTACGCCATGAGTAATGAAAATATATAAAGTACCTACATTTATTGTATTTGCGTTCCCCAGTAAACACATCAAAACCCCAGATATTAACGATTGGTAACGTGTTTTGTTATTTTCAAACTAATGATAAGTGTAATTAGTTTGTACAGCTACGCGCGAGTTCATTAAACTAATTACGCTGTACACTGTAAAATATGCTAGAATTATCGTCATATATGACGTTCTGCAAACAGTTTGCGGAATGAGTTGAATTTGTAGTTGTTCTTATCACACACAAATACGAACAAAACGTGAAATTCTAGCACGCTAGGGTTTTGCGTTTACTGAGTTATTATGTTGGAATAAAACGAGGCCACTGGAACGACGTCTGAGAGGGATTCGATAATTTCGCAATTATTTACTTTGTTTCAGTGCATAATGTTACATACATTTTGAGCGAAAATGTCTGTTGCGAATTTTATTTTTCAAATAATTTTAAGTTGGCAGAGCAGCTTTTGTTGTCACAAATAACCACAAAAAAAAGTAAACAAATCATTGGAGTCTCTGATGGATAGTTAGATACGAAAACAATTGAAGGGTACAAGGAAAGAAGGAGTGCTATCAATTTCGTAGCGAATTTGTGATATCTGTACTGTCTTGTAGCAGAAAAAAAGTACTAGGTACAATCGCAAAAGTTAAAACTAAAGCAAGACTACGAATTTACATAACACTATAAAATTTCATAGAAGATACCTCGGACAAACGTTAAATATCGTTTGACATTTAATTGGTTGTTTTTTTCATAGATAGCTTGATAAGTGATTGGCAAATTATGATTTTCTCGATTTTGTGAGTTATTTATAAAAACAAACAGGGCAAGTCGTATCTTATTGAATTAAGAAAAAAAAAGCACATTTAACTATTCCAAAGCCTACTTAACGGCCCATAAGAAAAATGAAATTAGGGGTTATATCTTGAAAATGGTAAGCGATTTAAAAAAATCATTCTACATGAAAAAAGTACAAATAAAATTGATCTTATAATTGTTATGATTAGGACAAAACAGTTATGGAGCAATAAAAATTCTACATTTTTATTGTTTTTGTTTTAACTTTTATAGTACGAGGAATTTTTTACTTTTAAAATAAATTGTACCTCCTCTTATAGTTAACAATAATTCATCTAATTTAAGCAAACTTGCTTATAATAAGAGAGAACCCCATAGAATGTGTTATTAATAACACCAAATATCGTTCTAATAACTTTTGTTTTGTTACCATTTTGTTGTCGAAACATGTTATATTCTAGTCAGGAATACGCTGATATTAATTTTTTGTATGGATTTTGTAATGATAGCGCATTGGCAGCGAGAAGAGAATACCAAAGGAGGTATCACCAAAGAAGAGTTCCAAAGTTTTTAAAAATTTACATAACTTATTTATATGCAATTTTACAATTTATTTTTACGTTTGCTAGTTAGCTCCTTGAAAAATTGATAAGGGATAGTTTTGTTGAGAATTTCAAACTTTATAAAAAGCCTTGAAACGGATGACGATATACATAATATTTTGAATAGTGCCGATGCTATGGCATTTTTAAAAACAAAACAATATTTCCCGGATTTTGTTTTACAGTTTGTACCTTATTTTCAGCTTTTCCGGGAAATAGGTTTGATTTTCCGAAACTTTCACTAGACCAAAGTTGTAGCCCATAAAATTTGCTATCCGTTTTTTGTACAACCTTTCATTTTAAAGATACAGCGGTTGCAAAGTCCAAGAAACAATTAAAGATTTTAAATTTTCATTTTTTTTTGTAAAAACTGCTTTATAACTTTTAATCCATTGCCTATAGACAAAAAACGATCAAGGCCAATTTTATAAAGAATTTCATGCTTTATTAAAAAGTTTCAAAATATTTTACAATAAAATTGATATTTTCGGCGACAGAGTCTTTTAAATGCAGAAGTGTAAAAAAATCAAGTAAGTGTTAATATCTGCTTAGCATTTGATTGTAGGAAAACGTTTTAATGGAAATTTTTTCTTTGAAAAAGGTCCTTTATCAGCAGGGGTTTGAAGCAGCTCAATTTTTTAATTGCTCCGCTCCAGCTCCGCTCAGGCATCAAAATGCCTGCTCCAGCTCCGCTCATGCTCCAAATATTGTTAACATAAAAAAAAATCATTTTTGATTAAAAAATTATTTTTTAAAAACAAAGGTTTAATTTTATCGGATATGTATAAGCTGGTCAAAAATAACAATATTTGGCCCTAACAAACAAGTGAAGTTAAATAAATGTTTGAAGAAACAGATTATTGATCTTCAAACGTTGAAAAAAAGGGGGGGAAAAAAGTTTTTTTTACAAATTTTCCATAATAAACTGGAGCAGTGGAGCAATCAAAATTATTTGCTCCGGGCTCCGCTCCTGCTCCGGGCAAAGACCCATTGCTCCGCTGCTCCGTGCTTCAGCTCCGAGCTCCGCTCCAAACCCCTGTTTATCAACACTTAAAATATTTGCGCCGATAACGGGGACACCCTGTATAATAAAACTAACGTATATAGTTGATATTTGACTGTCGCACCACTATAACTTTTTGTAAATCGTGAAAATTTCACTATAGAATGACGTTCAAATGTTTTTCTACGATGATATATCAGTCAGACTGGCGAAATTCAACTTTTTTTCTTTAATAATCATGGTGTACTTTATTTTTATTAACAATGATAGAGTGTTAAGTCCCAAATTTGGAAATTTAACGTAAGATTGCTTATTGTCATATTTTCATTTTTTCCTATACACTCTTTTGCAACCCTATAAACAATAAGGGTACTTTACTACTGTAAATACTTCTTAAATCGCTTAAATCTAGTTCCATATGAATTTTTAATGAAGTATTTTCATTTAAAAAAAATTAGTTTAGGACCTTGCATTAACTTTTATGAATAATTAAATTTTCTGCTATTGAAAAGCTTTTCCATTTGTTGCAGACTTTTTAAATGACACTGCATAATTTTCAGTTTTTACCAAGACGTTTTTATATTTTTAATATTTCACTCTTATAGTTTCGTTTAATAAGGATTTTAAGCAGTTCACGAAGGAAATGTCTAAAATAATGTATTTTAGTGAACAGCCTGTTAACTTTTATTACGCTAGAAATCAGAACGTAGTTTCGTTGAGGCAGTATTGGGTATATTTATATCTATTGCGTAGCCGAGTAAAGAAGACTGCCGAACGAATTTTATTCCCTTAACACTTTTATTACCTAAAATGGAAGTTCAAATTACAGAATAAGACAAGCTATTATTCACAAAAAAATTTAATTTAATATCAGATATAACGCTGTTATTTTCAGGTTTTCTTACATTACTGAATTAATACTTTATGATGATTTGGGTTTCGAATATCTCATTAATTTTGGTAGAATACAGAAACCTTTCTAAAACAGTAAATTATTATTAACTGTTTTTATAAAACATACTGAACGATTTATTGAACTAGCTTGGTTTATTGTACAGTAGCAAAGTTTGTTAAATCAGAATAGATTTAAGCCAGCGTTTCTCAACCTTTTTATATTTGCGCTCCACTTTTCTTCATCAAAAGTTATTGCACCCCCCTTTTCATATCAATTTTTTGTACCTTCCTTCCAATCCTCTTGTCCTGCTAAAACACTGTATTTGTTTTTATTTCTCAACCGTCTTTGGACTGATTGCATTATTTTAAAAATGTGTATTTTTGTTAGTACCTTTATTTATTTTATTTTTTTAATTGAGAGTTTAGGGACGCTTCGACAACTGAGGTCACTAGCGTCCGGGAGGAGGGGGCGGGGAACAAGCAAAGGGTTGGTAAGGTAAGGGTAGGTGGAGGTACTGTCACAGCATTTGCCTATAGTAGGTAGGGTAAACCACCTGAAACCCCTACGATGACGCGGGATTCGACCCACGCCTCCCGATTTTACTCGCTAGGTTGCATACCAACCAGCCACCGAGCTCGGTGTACCTTTATTTAAGTTAATGCGAACTTAAAAATACATTGAAATCCGTAACACTAGTTATTAGGCTGACTAAGAACCTACCGTATGTGTGACTGCTGTTATTTTTAGTACGTGTTTTAGTTTTTTGTTGTTGCTTTAAAAAAAAGTGTTGCTTTCGATTTTAAGTTTTCTTTGCGCCACTCCTAGGGGTGCGCCCTGCAAGTTGGGAATCACTAGTTTAATTTTAAATTTATTTTGCACTTCGTCGATTAATCGAATGTTAACAAAAAAATGTAGGAGTAGTATATATATTTTTAAATCATATTGTCTACGTTTGAGCTTATTACTTGCGCAAGCTACAATACACTATGTCATTGTCGTTTTAGTTTGTCATTACTTATTGCCATTAATATTATAATACTTTGTGATTACTAATATTTCTGATGTCGTTTTTTATTTCTGATTACAATCATACAAACGTGATCTGTAGAGCTTACAACAATATATGAACTTTGATATTTTTGCAACGCATTATTATTATTATTATTACTAATATTTCGTAGAGAAGTCCACTTTCGAGTTCTTGTGCTGCGACCTATTGATCTATTGTTACGCTAATATTTTATCTAATTAATATTATTTAAATTGATGTATTAAAGTTTATTAAACCCCGTTAAAAAGTATTATGTTTCAGACTGCAAACTTAACAGTATTCAAACATCGTATGTTCGTATGTTGTAAGTGCACAATAAGCGAATTCTGTTAAGTTACGTACCATGCATTTCCTGTTAAAATATCATGTTGCTAAGCCAGGGTATTTCGTGTAATAATCTTTTTTAAGAAGCCAGTCATCGTTTGCTTCACAATCTAGATGGCCGCGATACCCTGGTTCAGTAATGTTCAATCCAAATCAATATAAGATTCTTCAAGTGATTGTGTAAATGTTCATCATGGTTTTTGGTAATAAATATGCTCCTCAAGTTCATTCGATTATCATTTTAGTAAATTCTACGATCCCCAGCTACGACCCCCAAAGTGCACGATGGCTTTAAGAATAAATCCTTTAAAGCTAACGTGACACTATTGTACCCTCTAGCGACAGCTCCTTAAAGGAGTTCTGTGTTTTTAAAAAACTTAAGGATTTTCTTTAAGGGTGTGTTTATTAGCTCTTGTCGGTTGGTTTTTTTCATCCCTAGAAGTCTACGATAGTGTGTGAATCCTTTACACTGGTATACTACATGAAAAATAATTTTATCTTCTTCACCACATCCTCTGCATATATCGGTCTCTACGAGCCCTATTATGTAGAAGTGTTTGTTTAGCCCACAGTGTCCTGTGATGAGCCCTGTGGCTGCTTTGATGTCTACTCTGCTCATCTGGACCATTTCTTTTGTTTTTTCCTTAGAGATATTTGACAGGATAGAATGGGGTTGTTGGGCTACATTTTTCAAAGAGCAATATGCCCCTGTATTAATGTCTATTAGACATCGCTTAACTGTTTCATAGGATGTGTCAACTGCGAGTTCTGGTCTGAAGGAAGGTGTCTCACTACCAATTTTGGCTAGGCGATCTGCCTTCTCGTTCTCTGGTAAATTAGTGTGCCCTGGACACCATATTAGTTAAACGTTATTTCTGCTTTCTAGCAGGTTAAGTGCCCGGATGCAGTCCAAAACAAATCCTGAGTTATGAGTTTACTTGCGACAAGCCAAGAGCTTTTTTGTCATGTAACAATTTATCTTACTGTTTTTATTTGGTATGTGTCATCATAAAGGATGGGGAGTCGGAGTCGGGATTCGAAGAAGGAGTCGGGAGTTGGAGTCGGAAGTCTAAAAAACCATCGTCTCTCGAATCATTAATTCATTTGTTATCATGTATAAGAACAGAACGAAAACGTAAACACAATAACAAGATTCACCAAAATCGTTTTAAAAGGAAAACGGGAACGACATTTTATCTTTTTGTATAATATTGGAAACCAAATTAAAAATGTTCGATAATGATTTAAACCGGTTTTCTTCTTAATGTTCTTCCGTTTAACGCCTTAGGGAAAGGAGTCGGGAGTCGGTTTAAAAAATACCGCTTCGGGGGTCGTTTATTTTCTGCCTGGTTATTAAAAATATCATTTAAAAATTATATTAATATTAATTGCATTATATAGTTGTTGCAACAATAACACAGCTGTTAGGGTGGTTAAAATTTAGTCTGAAAAAATGGAAAATAAATTAATCTACCACGGGTGCATTAAAATGTATAAACATGCTCGTATAATACAAATGGTTTAAACAAACGCTTAATAAATCTATATAATATAGCTTAGGAATATTGTTACAACGCTTTTGTTTGTTCTTAATAATTATATTTAAAAAGCTTTAAGATGTGGGTTCTAAGTAAATATAAACCAATTTAAAAAATAAAATCTAGTGGAAGATCAACAAATTTTGTCGAAACTTCGGATTATTAAACCTAAATATGTTTAGAATATAGCTTACACACAAGCGTAAAACCTAACGAATGAAGTAAAATATTTTACTGTGTATCGAGGCGTTGTGAGTAAAAAATGTATAAGGGAGGCTTGATAAAAGTTTAATCCTCAATCCTCAGAATTTCTTTGTTGTCCTTTTTAGAAGTGCGCAGATTTCCGATACAGTTGCGCGCAAAAAAAAATTTCACTTAAATTCTGCAACCACTCTTAAGTATTACGCGCATACATGTAGAAGATAATACTTAAAAAGTTATTTATAAATTATACTCCTTTTAGGAAAATCAAAAAGATAAAATTATTTTTTTTTAAATAATTGTCGGTTTGTTTCAAACTATTTTTAAATTACTAAATGATCGTTTTGATGTACTGTAGTTGAATATCGTGTTATATTATGCTCGGTTCATTGTTTAACCTCTTTAGGGATACTGGCACATATGTGTACGTTTAGTTTTTTTATAAGTCAGCCGTGGTAAAAAAAAATTAATGAAAATTACTACAAGTAGGCAATCACTACAATATTTGCTAACAAAAAAAAAAGAAATATGGGCAAACAAACATAAATTGTCATATTGCTGGTCAGAATAAATAGCGTGGTACTGAAATTTGTTGACCATTTTTCTATACTAATAAATTTATTTTATTATTAACCGAAGATCTCTATAATTTCAGTTTAAAAAAGTTGAAAGATATGTAAAATATATTTAATTAACATAAACCATGTAAATTTTAGAGATTACTTACAATATTCATGCTCATTGACAAGACATTAGTAAACGTACACATCTGTGTACGCTTATCAACACTGGTAGTAATTTTTTTCTAAACCTCGCATATTGTTATGTGCTACATATTGATTATCTTCTGTATTGTATGTGCAACCAGTATTTTAAAGGAATGGAGGATATGGGTACAAAGCGTTATTTTTGTCTAATTTGTTATATATGCGAGAAATGCAATGAACCTGTGCCCTGAATGTATGAAGTCATTTAATTTATAACGTGCCCTTACCGCCCAATGGCCACAAATGCGTGCATTATTTTTCGCTTTTGTTTTTTAAAATTTCTGTTTTAATTCATTGTTTTGAATGTATTTTCAATAAAAATTACGTTTTTAAAAATTAAAAGTCCTTTTTTGCGGCTTTTATTAATTCGTCCCTGAAGAGGTTAATTACAAACAAAAGCTACTTTTTTTTCTCCAGTACATTTCTACAAGTAGGTGTCTGCCAACATCCTTTTTCTTTAATAGCAACTATGTAGCCTTGTAGTTGACCGTTGAAGTTGAAACTATCTAAAAACTCTTTAACTGAGTATGTTGAGCAAAGAAAGAAAATCACTTAAATAATCCAACACCTATCTCAGTACACTTATTAGGCCAGATTGCATAAGTTGAACCTGAGATTAACCCCGGGATTAAACCACGAAAACCCTAGAACTAGGCAAAATCGCAGCATAGCTGGCGCTGATGTTGCCCAGCATCAGGGTTTAACTTGTATTTTAACACCAGTGCTACTTTGTGCAATCGGGTTTTAAAGTAGCAAAAATTAACAGTGGTGTTAAACAAGTCCATTAAATAAGTATACTTAGATCGACTCTTTAAAACTTTACCTACCGGAACCTATTAATAGTTTTTTTTCTGCCAGAGCTTATCGACCGGGTGCCTATTAATTGGCCTTTGCTTATCTCGTTATTCTGCCTGCCAGTTGTTTAAGTGTATGGTAAACTCCCAATAGTCTTATAATATTATGAAATTTTCACTTCTTACAATTGATTATCATCTTCATTGAGCTGTATAATCCTTAGGATTATTGCTAACGCCGAGGCGTTTTTTAAATCCGTTTATTAAGGTGGATCGGTCCTCTCTCTCTGATTTTCTAAGCTTGTTGTTGGTCCTGGCTGCCTCCGTTATTTTCTTTCATTCTTTCTCATCTTTGCATTTCGATTTTCAGTCAATTATTCCCAATGTCTTTGTATCTTCCCCCAGGGCATCTTTTCATCTTTTTCTTGGTCTTCCCCTGTTCCTGGGCCAAATAGTGATCCATTGTGTTATCTTCTGATCATTTCGGTTGGTTTCCTTCTCGTGATGTGTTCTGCCCATCTTAGTCGTTGTGCTTTAATGTGTCGAATGGTATTTTCGCCTCCGAGTTCCTTCTCTATTTCTTTGTTTCTTCTCATTCTTACTTCTTCATCTCTTGTTACGTTATGTTAGGTTAGTATAGCTCTCATTATTTTTCTCTCCACTATTTTTAAGTGTTCCTCTTCTTTTTTATTTATTGTTAATGTTTCCATAGCATATGCTATGACGGGTCTTATCGGAGTTTTGCATATTTTTATTTTTGTTCTTTTACTTAGTGTTTACTCTTTAGTAGGGTTTTGTTTTTGCGAAACATAAACATAAAAACTACCATAAAGGTCAACTCACACCGGCGCGATCTCGACGCGGTCGCAGGCGCGGTCACGATAATAAGTAACCTTGGTTACCAATCGCGCCGGTGTGTGTGGACCTTTAGGCCTAAATCAATCTCGAAATTATTAATTTAAATTTAAAAATGAGTCGGGTAGAAATTTTATTGATTGCAGTTATGTCTACCAACTCCTTTCATTTCATTTTAGTAAGATTGTCTAAATTTAGTAAAGATTGTTTAACGTCTTGTAAACGTGGTTAATTATAGACTAAGGGTAGACTAGATAAATAATTCTGTACCTCAGGAGTAAAAGGTCGGATGTCACTTTTCTTAAATTTTTCAGTATGCAGGAAAAAGATTTTTTTGTTTGTTCAACCTCTGATACTTTGCCACCTTATTACTTACTTCCTTAATGCTTATACAATGATAAGTAATATACTTATTTTTATCATATGTTTAACGAACTTTAAATAAGAAACTGAAGAAAAATATTTAAAAAAATGTAATTGTAAAAAAACACCCGACCTTTTACTTCTGAGGTACAGAATTTATTTATCTGATCTCCTGGTATATGAAGTTAACCAGAACCACGTAATAAATGTGTAGTGAAGCAAATCTGATTGGCGACCTTCTCAAGCTAACTTAAATAGTTAACTAATGTGGTAATTGGATGTAACCTGATTTGCGAACTGACCTGGTCGCTTGGACAACGTCTGAACCTGGATTACGTGTCGCTGCTTGACGACATTTCTCTTAAGCTGACCATGCACAACTCCGTCGAACTAATGCTTAAATTTATGTGGCAAGTCACTTCTACAGTTGACACAACATTTAGGGTAGAATTAAACTGTTTGAAGCAGTATCAAGAGATTTAAATGTGTTTAAGCAGCGTTTACATAAAGCAATATTTCATTTTGTAACGCAAGTTTACATTTCTGATTATGTAAGAAGTTGTTAAATATAATTAACTTTTGTTATTATTGTTTTACTGCGCGTTTGAACATTTTGCAGCAAATTTTGAAATCCAAGACAGATTATGACTATGCTAAAACAACATACAGGGTGATTCACGAGAGAGTACGAGCCTGAGATTCTCAAAATAGGCAGCCCAACATGCAAATCATGAACTGCTTTGATTTCTAAATTTATATTTAAGCTGTTTTAAATCAAAGACACATGACTTATTTAATTGACAGATTGAAAAGAAAGTTTTGTTGCGTAAGTTAGTAGACAATTTGAATTCAAATAAAGCTTGAAATGTATACAAATGACGAAAAAACCGACATGATCTTAATTTTTGGGGAATGTCGCAGAAATGCTTCAGAAGCTGCAAGATTATATTCACAAAGGTATCCTAACCGCAGGTCCCCAACCGATAAAATTTTCCGAAGGCAAAATTGGCCAGCATTGAAAAGACTCAACAAAAGAACAACAACATGCGAAGAAAATGAAATTAATGTAATCGAAGCTATTACTCAAGATCCGCATATTAGTCAAAGAACAATTTCCGGACAGGTAGGCATTAGCCAGGCTTCAGTTTCGAGAATCATTAGAGCTAACCAATTTCACCCCTATCATGTACATTTGGTTCAGAATCTTGAAGAAAACGATTTTCTGAAAAGGTTGCAGTTTATTCATTTCATGAGACATGAAATTAATGGCAACGATAATTTTTTAAACTGCGTTCTCTTCAGTGATGAAGCGCGTTTTAGTAACAATGGTAGTGTCAATAAACATAATTGCCATTATTATGCCCAAGAACCCTCGGTGGATGGTAGCTGCGCATTTTCAAAGGGTGTACATCGTAAATGTGTGGTGCGGCATTCTGGAAGATCACGTTATAGGTCCACATTTCTTTGAAGAAATTTAACAGGAGAGATCTATTTAGATTTTCTCGTTAATATCTTGCCAACCATACTTGATGGTGTGGATTTACTTACAAGACAGCAGATGTTTTACCAGCATGACCATATCAATGTAAGAAATTATTTAAATCGAGCTTACGAAAATAAGTGGATTGGTAGAGGCGCTGTTGTTCCCTGGCCACCCCGTAGTCCTCATATCACACCCTTAGATTTCTTTTTGTGGGGCTACGTGAAAGAGTAAGTTTACCAGACACCTATTGAAAATGAGTAGCATTTGAGAAACAGAATTGAAGAAGCTTGCAGATCCATAACACCACAAATGCTAGCTCGCGTAAGGAGGTCATTCTTGAGAAGATTAGAAGAGTGCGAGACAAATAATGGGGTACACTTTGAACATTTATTAGGTTAATGTTTCCATTCCTTATAATTTTTTCCTTTTATGTAACCTGTAAAATTTATAAATAAAACTTTGACTTTCTATTTAAACATATTTTGTTTAAAACATGTGTGTTCGTTCAGAGCAGGAATGCAGGAAAATTAATGGAACTTGGTAATTTCCAGTTCAATTTGTTTCAGTAAATAGGCATCTACGTTTCTTAGATAAATAGATATAAATTTAGACATCAAAGTTTCCTGTGCTCTGATTGTTGGGTTGCCTATTTTGAGAACAGCAGGCTCGTAATCTCCGGTGAATCACCCTGTATATAAACAAAAACGTCGTTTTTATACTCTTCTAGCAAAAAAATTCATCCAATAAATTCAAATACAGATTTTTTTCACAATATTTATAAACGGGATTTTTCTTTGATTACAAGAAGGTTTAATTGTTTTCCATAACAATTAAAATGTTCATGATCGTCAAACGCGTTTCGTATCTTTTGTATCCATTGTCTTTTGTAAGAAATCTACTTTGAACGTTTCTACGAACAACAAATGATTAAAAAGTATCTGGAGATAGCACAATAGTAATTTATTTTACGTTAACTGTAATGCAATAGTCTTTTTCATTATCACTTGCTTCTAAAATAATGATATAAATGTATTTATTAAAAAAGCGTGGGTAATGTAGAGGTACTTTAAAAACGACGTGTTACTAAACAGTTAGTAAAATATGGAACAGTAACAAAAAATTATAAAATATTAGCAATAATCTTTTATGTTGCAAGTAATTTTTTGGCAACGTGTTTTAATTTGGGATAAATTACGATATTTACAAGTTTTTAAATAACCTTGCGCTTATTTTATTGAATTAAAAGTGTTAATTGTACTTGTTATTTTAATTATGATATTGAATTAGCCTTCATTGTGCAGTCCAATAACTGCTACACAGTAAAAATAAATAAATGGAAACTGCAGTAAATAATCGCACATGTTACCAATCAACAGTCTTTCTGCAAATGCATGGCGAAGGTCCTATCAGTGTTATTGCGTCGAAATCATATTATTTATTATACTGAACCAGTTATAAAAACTTAAATAACTCAAAAACTATTGATTTTAGGTACAAAACAATGTTTTTGAAAGAGAATTAGATTTTGCATCTAAAAATCACGATCCGTTTAAATAAACAATGTTACGTATCGGTGCGCAAAAACAAACCGCAGTGTATAGCTAAGAATAATTTTAGTTAGGTAGTAAATTGCTACAAACAACTTTTGTTTAAAAATTTTGTACAAATTTTTACTATTAACAACGCTATGGCATAATTCGTCCTAGCTGGGACACCCTGTTTAATACATACGAGCGTCGAGTTTATTAAGAATATAAAACAGAGTTAATAATTTTGAAGACTTTATTTTGCAATGTTTAGGAATGTCTTCCGGCAATAATACACTACACGCCATTCTTAAATAATTTTTACTCCCTAAAAGTTCCCAACCAATCTTGTTTAGGAATATTTGCATTTAGTCATGAGTCCTTCTACTGTTATGGTGGTCATACACGTTGCGGTATACCTGTCAGGTTAATAATAAAATTTTATTCAATTTATTAATTAGTATTAATAAATAACTGTGATCAGAATTTTTAGTTTTATGTATTGGCTTTAAAATCTAGTAAACCAAAATAATCCAAACTAAACCTAAAAAGAATAGATAGGTACTGTGTAACATTTAAAAAGTTGTTTAAATTTTGTTGTTGTGAATTTTAAAGTTTATATAAATAAATGAATTAAAGTAAAGAAAAACTACGTCGAATATACTACTATATGATATACTAACGTAAAAAGCATTAAACTTTTGTTTAATAGTAATTGAGTTACACCAATAATATAGTTAGCATAAACTGTTTTTACAAATTGAACTTTGTTTACTAAATTGGTTTTATCGGTTGTTATTCCGTGGCAAATGAATTTTTGTCCTTTATTTTGCTCAAGGTTATTTGTTGTTTATAGGGTTTATCTATATTGGTAACACATCCTCTATGGTTTGTTTATTTTTGCGAGTAAACATACTTTTTTTTTTCTTTGTTACAGCTCTATTTTGCTAAATTATCTCCTCAATGTCAATATTTTGTTTTGTTCAATATTTTTTTCTGGAAGAAAAATTAGCAGTTAATAAAAAACAAGGTCAATTTACTAAATTGACTGTAATTATGGTATATTTCCATAATTTACATACACACAAATGCGAATTTATTTTTATATCTTATTTTGTTATTTTCGATTCAATCAACAAGTATTTAAAAAACAGGTATCTTGAACAATTTTTTTTTTCTCCGGCAACAAACAACGTTAATTTGAGAAAATAAAAGTATTTCTGTAAATGAATGCGGAGTTTTAAAAAAGAAAATATATATTTGTAAATCAATATTACGCATTTACGTATGTACAAACAGTGACTTTCGAGAATTTGTACAAACAGCAAAATGTTTTTAAAAGCTTTAAAAAACATCTGCACCAAAAGTTTTACCTTTTGATTGGACGTATATATTTAACGATAACGGTTATACATATAACATTGTAATGCATAATAATGTACCTATGCCCATACAGTTTTTTTTTATTTACCACAAATACAATTTAATGTGACTTTTGCCTTTTACACAAAATTAATATATTTAAGGCACTGGACAATTCACTAATACTGCATAACACATACTATATTAAACACATTCCAAAAAATCCCAAAATATTTGAAAAACTTTGATTTCAAGTTTAACTTTAGCTTCTTATTCTTAACTTAGATATTTAAAGTTTTAATTTCAAATTGACACCCCTACATAGTTTGTAGGATTCGAAATTAAACTGTTTTAATTTTCACAGGTGCTGTATTAGATTTTGATGCCATGGGTTGTTAACAAATGTTTACTTTATTAAGTATACAATGATTATTGGATTTAAAAATGAACATATACCGTAAGTCCAAGCCAAAACGAATTACATATTTGGTATCTTTGTTACTATTAAAGAATTTGAAAAAAAAAATTGTAGTTATTAATTACATAATTTTTTGCTTTAAAGGAAATCCAAAAAAATGTAGGCATTTGAAATTATGTAATGATTAAAACAAATCGTATAAAAATTACACTGCTAACTGCACTCATATGTTAAATTCTCCATAATGACGTCACGTTTTGTCGTATGACAGCGGATAAAAAGGTACCTAACTAAATATCCACTTGCATTTTTGCATGTAACTTTTGTTACCATGCAACCGACTTATGACTAAAAAATTTTGACGTTTTGTTAGTTTTTATTTGAAGGTCATAATTTATTCGTACAGTTATCGTACCGAATTACACTCGAGCTTTGTTTTTATCCTGGACAAAGTTGCTTTTACTAAACTCAAGTTTAGTTGCTATTAGGCAACTCTTGACTCGACAACTGTCAAAACAATACATTTAATTGCAGCTTATAGACAAGTTCAATTTTTATATTTCATTTAGCGCAACAATTTTGAATTGGTAAAGGCAACACAATAATTACGAACAATATATAATTAACTAAGGCAGGTGTTTTAGATTGACATTCGAAATACGTTCAACAGCCTTTGTGGAATTAAAGCAAATTGTTCTGTAAGAACCATACATCTTTTGGATACAGCAACGTGATCATGTTGGGTTGTCGTTTATCAAGTCGACTACGTTGCGGTTTTATCCAGACTGGTTTAATATCGCTAAACGACTACCGCAATATACGGATAGACACAGGATGTGCAGAGATCATGTTGTGTGCAGGCGAATCTGCACCGCTACAGCTAATAAGACCAGTTGGCAGTAAACGTTCCTCTAATCGTTCTAATGCATCCACCGAGCCATAATGCTATATATTTGAGTACTGGAGTTCTGTTAACTGCAGACACGTTACATGAACATGTCAAAAACAAAGAAACTTTTCTCATTTTAAATAGGAAATGAGATAAAATTTTCTTAGGCGAAGTTGTCTCTCGTATTCGATGTTTTTGTCGGGATATTTTAAGTATCGGTGAAGCTACAACTTTGAAATGAGTATAATTTTAGAGGCGAAAATAAAATATATACATCCGTTTTTTACATTAAGCGTAAAATAAAATTTCAAAATTTCAAGAAGTTTTTAGTGATAAACAAAATAAAAAGATCTTTACGCAGTTTCTTAGATAGACAACAAAAGTGTATTTAAATTTAATTTTCGCCCGTTAAGTCAATATTATTCTCTCATATTTCATCAATTAGAGATCATAATTGTCATTTGTAAATACTATGCACTTATGTACTTTAATGTTATTGCTTTTAAAAATGACTTTGTAATTATTACAAACGTGTATCGTAAAACAAAAGCAAATCTTAACAATTGTTTGTAACCTTTATCCTTTAATTGTAAAGATAATAGTACAGTGGAAGTCGGTTATAACACGCCTTTTATAACGCGCATTTGGATCTACTGCGCTTCCAGCGCGAAAGACAAGGTGTGTGGGCAAATAAAAATACTAGAAATGTTGTAATACTTATTGGACACAATAATATAAATCGTAAATTGTAATTGCTATGTAGTTTGATTTGAGAGCATCGAATCTTTTCTGGGTGCGTAATCGTAAAGCAATTGTAATTTTTTCGTTTTTGAATGTAGGTATTTGCTGATATGCGAACAGAGTTGATTTTTATTTTTTATTTTCTAAATAACAAATGAAATTTTTAAAATGAGTTGTTCATACTTAAATATAATAATCTTTAACAATTCTGTTATACCGCGGTTATCATATAATGCGGGTAGGATACACCTCCCCGCAAACCCGCGTTATAATCGACTTCCAATGTAGTACAGTGAAAAAAGCTGGATTGGCAGTTTAAATACAACGACCAACATCCAATTTGTAAAAAATGTCCAATGCGGAAAAATGCAGCTAGGTCAACTGCTAAAATAAATTAGAATCTTGATATATAGTCTCGGTTCTTAGTGAAGATACTGCAACAGCAATTGTTTTTATAATGAGGCTGGCTGCTAATAGCCACTTCAAAATAACACGTTTGCTGAAAGTATTGTAGTTTGTACTTGTTTCATTAAAAAAGAAAGTTGAAGTCATTTTAATTGTTTTAATTTATTCTTGCAATATTATATTACATATTTTGAAGCTACATTTTAAACATAACGATAAAGACAGTTACAAAACATTTTTATTCACTTAATTTTTTCATGGCAAAGAATGTAGCATCTCAACGTGTCAAATTTTTCAACATTTGTAAATGTAACAATAATACAGTAATTATAAATTATAACACAATTACAAGGATTATTGAATTATACAACAATTTTACAAAATTTTAATAAATGACACCGCAGACAAACTATAGATCTAGATACCGTCATCTGATTGGTTGTTTATTGTTATTTTTTCATAGATGGCTTGATGGGTGATTGGTAACATAAAAATGTTTCTTGATTTTGTGAGCTATACAGGGTGTGTATAAATTGGCGGAAGCGCTACACGTGGCGATGTTCTTCGTAAAATTCTAAGTCGAAAATCTTAATACAAACATGTTGTACCATGCTTGCTGTGTGCAAGAGGTCCTCAAAGTTTTGACATTCAGTCCTTTAATAAGCGTTATTATTTAATATTTGTTAATGAAAAAGCTGCGATTTGGAATAAAAATGAATTTCGAATAATATTTTTTCCTTCATATTGCGTTTTTCCTTTCAAAAATTGGTGTTGAAAATATGTTAATCACTGATTTAAATGAAAATAATACATTGTCATTTGCTGTCATCTTTGTTTTTCCCGTAATTATTTCTTGTTTGTATTAGACGATACCTAAAATATTGCAGCTATGTTTATGAACTGAAGGCTTTCAGATCGAACAAATATTATAAATATCTTAGTAAAAATTGCTAATAAAAAAATGTCCAAACGCAAATCAATGGATGCAATGTTGCCAAATTTTTGTTTTTTAAATGGTTCCTGAGGCCGTAGGAAGCATGGTACAACATTTTTGTATTAAGATTTTCGACTTGGAATTTTACAAAGAACATCGCCACGTGTACCGCTTCCGCCAATTTATACACACCCTGTATGTGTACAATGTAATCTGGTAAACTAATTGCATTTAATACAGATTTTGAATTTTTTTAAATCATTTTTATTTTTAAAAAATGTTTAAAAAACCGGCTTTTAATTATTTTGGTTAAAAGTTGCCGTTTTTTTAACATTAAAAATAACGGTTTCAGTTAAAAATCACTTTTGCGGAGGAAAAATAACGGTTAACCGGTTTAAAAAATCGATTTCATGCCTTGCTTTTAATCATTCATACTGTAAGCCAGTCCTACACCTAACAGTAGAAGGACTCATGACTAAATAAAAAATATTGTAAGCGTAGTTTAAAGACGAAAAAGTACAGGTAAAACTTTAAAAAGCGCCTTAATAAACATCAGCTTTTAAATCCAAGTACTTAAGGAAATTGAATCGTCAAAGTTTCTTAAAACTGTTGTTATATTAAATGGTAATTTGGCTTTTTTCCAATATTACTTCCGTCGCTGCGCGCTCACAAGAACATTGACTTTAAAGTTTTATTCCTGGCACAAAACATGAAGACAATTAAACATAATAGAAACAAGAAACTGTATAATTCTAAAATATCGTTAAAAGTTCTTAAAATAAATGCACTTACCTTTTAAGATAGTAGTAATAGGGCTAAATTCTTAACTTTGCCTAGACCTTACGAGTCTAAAACCAAAAACGTGTGTTAATTATTAATCGAAACAGTGCGACACAAATATTATTCTTTTAGGAGCAAATTGTGTACATTACATTCCGTTTTTTATTTTAATCGCAAAGCCTTGGACTTTAAAAAACAAAATTGCCCGACGCCTCCACCAATTATGTTACGCATTTCATTAGGCTGCGCATCGAAATATTTGACAATACGGTAGTTGTTAATGTAAAATATACCTACGCCTACTAACAGTTAATTTGAACATTAACAATTAGTTATCAAAACGCTTGCAACAATAACAATATTATTTAATGCAAAATTAACAATTTGATCCTTGTTAAATGTTAAATTTAATAAATATTATCTAATCAAACGTTACTGTACAAAATTAAATACACAAGCACATTCACATGTTTTACAATATAATACATATTAAAACAACAACAAAACAAATACTTGTTATTAAAAACATGCTTTCATTAACAATGAAACATCGAACAATTCCCTAAAAGTAATACTCCTACAATTTAGGCTCAGCTGAAATAATATTCAACGAACAACTGTAAACAACTTTTGTTTAAAATTTGCTAAATATACAAGAAATGGGTCGGATAAATAAGGTATATTTTTGATAGTTCTGCATGTATAAAGTAACCCAAGATAAAATTTAATTTTTAATGTTTCCGGAAGTTCTCTTTTTTTGTTTACGGATAAAATATTGTCATATTTTCCCACTGGTGATAAAATATTTATTGTTGGGTAGGTAAGGCCAAGTTGGAAAGAATATTTTTGATTATTACAAATATTTGCAACTTGTTTTATATAGGTTCAAATATTTGCTGATCCATTCTGTTATTTTGGCTTTTGAGATTTTTTTTGAATATTTCCAGTAACAAACTTGAACTTTCCAAATTTTTTTATGATCAATTTTACATTTTTGAAATCAATTTCCTTGTTTTTGCAAAAGTTGTTCTTTTAATGTTGAAAAACGTTAACTATTCAAAATCGAAATTAAACTGACAAAAAACATACCCAGAAAGAATGGCAAAGTGCTACTTAATAAATGAATTCGTATAAAACTGACCAATAAAATAAACCGCATCAAATTCATAATTTATTTTAATATTTGCATAAAATTTTACATTTGCCAAATTTATATTCAAAGTATCTAAGGTGAAACTTGTGCCTTTTTATGAAAAACGTAAATATATTTTTAAGTTATTGGATAGCAGAGAAAACTTTTTAATTCAGTCACGTGTTGCTTGTAATATTTACAAAATTTTTTCTTTATTATTTATTTATTTATTAAGTCCTTCTACTGTTTAGGTGTAGGACTTTTGTTCTTAATCTTGATCACTTGCAATTTATCTTGTATGGTGTCTAGAAATTAATACACTAAATTTGTCCAAATGGCAAAAAACGTGTAAAAGAACACGAAGTTAAGATAAAATAAAATTTTGTTTAAGTGCACCAAGCCAATCAACACTGGTCGAATTTTGTCTGGGTATGTCTTAAACTAGTTTCTTTATTTAAATAACAAAAAATATGTATTTTTTAGTGACTTCTTTGACTGTTACAAAACGCTATATTTTATTCGTTACAATCATTGCTTGTAGGTTTTTAAATAAGAGTTGTTACGAATATTTGTCTTAAAGTTATTTTGAGGTTATTTATCTTATGTTGCAGTCCAAGTATTGTTTACGTTTCAAATAATGATGTTTAACGCTAGTTGAGTATTAGACGATTTACAATTTAGTTGACCTATATACGTTCTTGTTTATAAATGTCAGAAAACAGAAAACTAAAACCATATCGATTTAAAAGCCGAAACACTTAAAATGTGAGTAATTAAAACTGATATCTCGTGCATTTTAACCTTTCTGTTAAGCAAACTACAATTCTGGTAATATTTTTCATCTTACTAATGAACCTTTCTAACCTGAATTATTATGTTCTTTAAGATATACGCTGTCTTAATTATCGCAACCATTAAAAGATGAAAAGAAAAGAAATGCAAAGGAAATATAGAGTTGATGAGTTCTGTAAATACTGTAACAAATCCTTTTAAAGCTATACTGTTACAATAAAAATTATGTCACGTGAAGACAGATTTTATACAACTTGTTTATAATAAATATAATGTACTATATTTTGCAATGTATATACAGAAATTCTCAGCGTATTTTGAAAAGCCATTGTAGTCTCTACAACACAGTTATATAATGACGTAAAGAGGTTCTTATCTCCCAAGTATTTTCACGGAAAAGAATATTCGTTTGTGTTTTCGTTACAAAGAAATACCTTGGGTTGTTTCTGATGCTTGTAAAATTTACCAACAACTAAATATAAAATGTAATAATAATGTTTTTGCAGGAGAGCTGTTTTTAAAAGGGTATTAAATTAAGTCTTTAAAACACTTTATTGGAATCATACCTATCTATATATATAAAAATGAATGTATGTATGTATGTTTGTTTGTATAGATGTTTGTCCTTTATGCATTCCTATACCATTCATCTGATCCTGACCAAATATGGCACAGATAATCTATAGGACCATGGGAAGAAGATAGGCTATATAAGAATTCCCAAAAAAATCGTCCGGAAAAGATATTGAGGAAAACGTGCCAAAATCTTATACGCAACATTTAAATCGGGTCGTCTGGAGCGAGAATTTCGTCAAAATTTGACAATTTGTCAATTCGACGTAACGTTTAAACGCTCGAACCCTCTCCGATTCTACCTTTTCGCACATGTACCGATTTGGAATCGTCTCGCTTTCCCCGATGAGTACGTACCAAACAATCCCACTTTCGATTTCAATTCGGACCACGAACGAGAAAAAGCGCAGGCGCGCGCACGCACTTTATACTAACGAACGTCGAAACCCTTTTTCAAAGAGCGATTAAAAATACTCGGGGGCGTCTAAAAATCGCAAACTTCTTTGAAGGGTGGTATAAAGGATCGAATTTTAATATGTGCACGCTCAGGACCTCGGAAAAATCGCTTGCAAACGTTATTAATTAAAACGTGCAAAATGTTCGTACTTGCATGATGAAAACGTCGTCGCGCGCACGCACTGTCAAACTTTGACACAATAAATAACAGAAGCGCTCAGACCATTCTGAACCATTCCCCAATTAAGCTTTATATACATGTATCATACCAAATCGGAATCGCCTCGCTCTCTTCTAAACATACATACGAAACAATCCCAGTTTCGAGTTGAATTCATATTTGAGAATATGAAAATACGATGACATTTAAAAATAAATTGATATGTAACCTAGAATTTGAAGTATGTCAATACTGTCAAACTGACAGCATAACTTAGAAATTGAATTATGTCAATACTGTCAAACTGACACCATAACCTAGAAATTGAATCATTGTCATCGGACCGTTGAGCTGATGACGCATGCATTACAAACATCGTTGCTAAGATATGCTGTAAATGACAGTAAGACTCATAGATAAGAGAGAAAATAGATACTACACTCCCATACAATGCTTTTGAACTAAATTGCGCCATCTGAGCGGCTTGGGGTTCACTTAAATTTGCACGCTTGTCATAGAATTTACAGTAATCTGTAAATACGACCGGATTTGCTTGTATAAATATAGGAATTCAAAATTTATACTTATAGAAGTATTTATTATTTATGAATAAAATAAAAGGATTAAGATGCATTTTAAAATAACAAATTTTTATTTATATGAAATACAAAATATTTAAATATATAAATATAACTAAAGGTCTATTTCTTACAAGATATTAATTTGTTGTAAACTTTTGTTGGGGTGACCATCCATCCCGGTTTTAAGTACTGTCCTAGTGTCCCGAAAAATGAATTAGTCATGTGATAAGACTGAATTTATATTTATAGTTTTAAATTGAATTATTTTACAAATTATATTGTTACTTAAATTAGACAACAAAAACTATATGTACAAAAAATTGTGGTATTTGGGTCGTTACTTTTTTGTAAAGAATGTATGCGTTCCAATTTTTTTTTTTTTCTATAATTGTATAATTCTTAACAGAAAATCATTAAATTTATACTTCCCATTTACGAAACAATGGCACAATCAAAGGGGAAGGAAAAGTAATTTAAATTTCACCCATTAACACTAAAAATATATATTATACTTCTGTTATTGTTCAAATTTTATGACTTTATTACTTTTAAAATGGTTATTTAAAAGTTATGTTATTTAAATATGTTGATGTTATATTTTGTAACAATTTCGGACCCGGAGTTCGTCAAGATCTTTTTTACTACTTCCATCCATTTCTTTCGTAGTAGTCTCCTCCTTCTTTTTGAGTCCGCTTCACTATCTAGCACTAGTTTTGTTACTTTACCTTCAGGTAATCTGGTGATATATGCGAGCCATCATAATCTTTGGATTTTTGCCACAGTTTTTATATTAGTTTGTCCATATATGTATGTGTGTATGTTTAAATGCTGATTATAATATGAATAACAAATAAATAAAAGTACTGAAAAGGGTAATGAACGATAGATACAAAACTGATTCGGAAAGCGAAGAAAATAAAAGGAAAAGAGAAGACGAAAGCCCAAAAGGTATTTCTAAACAGCGCAAGTTAACGAAGAGAACACCAGTAAAGGCAAAACAAAAAGTAAATACAGAAGAAATGGAAGAGCTAAAAGATATGTTCACGGAAATGATGAGCGAAATTAAACAGATTAAACAAAATCAGACGGACCAGACCAATAAAATGGAAAAAATGGAAAATAAAATGGAACAAATTTTGAAAGAAAATATAGCACTGAAAAACAATGTACAGCACCTTGAGACTAAAATCGAAAAACTCGATAAAAAAGTAGAAAAACTGGAAAGGGAGAAGAAGAAAAATAATCTGGTAATCACTGGATTTACGTCACAAGCAAAAGATAACAATGAACTAAAGTACGAACTACAAGAGTTTACAAAAGCGGTGCTAAAAATCGATACAAAAATAAAAAACGCAAAGAAAATTGGAAATAAAACATGTTGGATGGAGATGGAAAACTGGGAAGAAAAGTTGAAGGTGCTTAAGAACAAAAGTAGTCTTAGACAAGTCAAAGAAACAAAAATATATATCAACAACGACCTTACAGAAAAAGAAAAACAAATGCAGATGCGTATAAGGGAACGCGTAAGAAGTGAACGAAACAAAGGAAATACAACCATAATCGGGTACCGAAAACTAATAATAAATGGAGAGAGATGGGAATGGGATGATGATCAAGAGGAACTAAGGAAACCCCAGCAACCATCTGCAAAAAACTGAATAAAGAAAAAGGCAAACAGATGACGACACAGGCAAAGGACAAGGGCGTACATGAGGAAAGAAACAAAACTACAAACATAGGAATATGGAATGTGAGGAGCTTAAAAGGAAAGGAAGAAGAATTAGTAGAAGAAATGATAAAACAACAAATTGAAATTCTAGGAATAACAGAAATAAAAAAGAAAGGAAGAGGTATAGTTAAAATACATAAGGGATATTGGCTACTATGGTCCGGAGTAGAAGAGAAGGAAAGAGCGAAGAGAGGGGTTGGTTTAATAGTAGCACCTAATAGGTTGAAAGACATAGTAACAGAAAAACTCATAAACGAGAGGATATTGACAGTAGAAATAAAACTAACAGAAGATGAAATATACACAATGATAGTAACATACGGAGAAAATGAAGATGCAAATAAGGAAGAAAAAGATAAATATTTTACAAGTTTGCAGGAAGAAATAGATGCAGCTAAGGATAACATAATTATTATGGGAGATTTAAATGGAAGAGTAGGCAACCAAAATACAGGAATAGAGAGAGTGTTGGGAAAAGAAGGGGAAGAAACTAGAAATAATAATGGCCAAAGAATAATAGAATTATGCATAGAAAATGAGTTGATAATCGCTAACACAAAGTTCAGACATAAGGAGATACATAAATACACGAGGGAAGAACACAGTAGAAAAGAAAGATCAATAATCGATTACTTTTTGGTAAAGGCACATAAATGGAGATCCATAAAAGATGTAAAAGTATCAAGACAAGCAGAAATTGGCAGCGACCACTATTTAGTGAAAATGAAGATAAAAACAAAAAAAGAAGAGCCAGATAAAAGAAGAGAGAAAGTAAAGGAGAAAATAAAGAACTACAAGCTCAAAAACAGTTCATGCAGAAAGAACTACCAAGACATACTCAGTAAAAAAATACGAGAACATAAAGAAGAAACAGATCTAGAAGGAAAATGGAAGAGATTCAAAGAAACAATACTAAAGGCCGCAAAGGAAAGCTGTGGCACATCGAAAGTAACGAACAAAGACATAAAAAGAACAGAATGGTGGTCCAAAGAATTACAAAATACTATTAGAGAGAAAAAAGAGATGTGGAGAAAATATCTCACGACAAAAACAATAGCAGACTACGAGAAATACAAAGAAAAGAGGAAAGAAGTGAAAGAAGCAGTAAAAGAAGCAAAAAAAGAATCATGGAGAAAATTTGGACAAAGCATGAATGACAACTTTAGGGATAACCAAAAACTGTTTTATGGCATATTAAAACAATTAAGACAAAAAAAAGAGTTTAACATGAATAATATGAAAGATAAAGATGGAACGATAATTACAGAGGAGGATAAGATATTAGAGAGATGGAGGCAACATTTTATGGAACTAACAGAAGCAAACGAAAGCCACAAAAAAATAAACGAAGAGGTAGAAAGCGAACACCAAGAAATGGCACCAATCACAAAAGAAGAACTGGAAGAAGCAATAAGAAAGATAAAACTAGGCAAAGCTCCAGGTATCGATAAGATTACTCCAGAAATGATCAAATACTTGGAAGAAGCAGGAAAAGAAGCCCTGAGAAGCATAATAAACGAAATTATTAAAACAAGAAAAATGCCAAAGGAATGGAACATGGGAATTATTTTACCACTCTACAAGAAAGGGGATAAAAGGAACTGCGCAAACTATAGAGGCATAACACTAATAAGTATACCAGCAAAAATACTAGCCAGAATAATAGAAGGCAGAATAAAGGAAAAATTAGAAAATACGTTAGAAGAAACACAATATGGTTTTAGAAGGGGAAGAAGCACGCAAGATCCAATTTTTATATTACGACAAACGATAGAAAAAGCAATGATGAAAAACAAGGAAATACATATATGTTTTATTGATCTGGAGAAAGCGTTCGACAGAATACAAAGGAAGGATGTGTGGAAAAGCCTAAAAACCAAAGGTATAGACGGGGGAACTATAGACACACTAAAAATAATGTATGAAAAAACGCTAAACGTGGTAAGAACACATAACGAGGAATCATTAGAGTTTGAAACGAAAGAAGGATTAAAACAAGGTTGCGTGCTTAGTCCATTGCTATTTGCAATCGTAGTAGATGAGGCAATAAAGAAAGCAAAAAAGAAGTTCAGACCACTACAGTTGGGGTATTGGAGGATGGAAAAGGTTGAGCTGACGGAGTTATTATTCGCAGATGATATGGCGATGGTAGCAGACTCGGAGGCAAACCTACAGTATAATATGGAAAGACTAAACGAAGAACTAAAGAAAATTAATATGAGGATAAATGTACAGAAAACAAAAAGCATGATAGTAACAGAGAAAGAAAACTCACACAACATTTCAATAGAAGGGCAGTATATAGAACAAGTAACACATTACAAATACTTGGGAACAATCATAGAAGGAAACGGAAGACAAGACAAAGAGATAAACGACAGACTAGGAAAAGTAGGAAGAATATATAATACCCTAAAAACGACCATCTTTAGTAAAAGAGAAATATCCAAAGAAACAAAAGTAGACGTAGTTAAAAAAGTAGTCACACCAACTTTATTATACGGAAGCGAATCATGGACACTTACAAAAAGAAACTTAGGTAGAATAAATGCAGCCGAGATGAGGTTTTTAAGAACAATCGAGGGAAAGACAAAACTAGACAAAATAAAAAACGAGACATACAGAGAAAAACTAAAAATAAAATCAACAGAAGTTAAGATATGGGAAAGACAGTTAGGATGGTTAGGCCACATTAATAGAATGACAGATGAAAAATTAACAAGGAAAACGTACGAAGCAAGGACGCAGGGAAAAAATAAAAGGGGCCGACCAAGAAAAACTTGGAAAGAAGGAGTAAAGAAGGCAGCGCAAGAAAAAGGTATTAAATGGGAGGACGTAAAGGAGCTGTCTCAAAACAGAGTGGGGTGGAAAAGAATAGTTAGTGAGCAAGAAATAAAGTTAACATAATAGTGAAGCTCACATTAAATATTATGTTAAATGTACTTTTATCGAACTTGTGTTTAGTTTTTATCTTAAATTGGTTTAGTAAATTAATATAGTCTTACACCTAACGGTAGAAAGACAAATGACTAAATAAATAAAAAATTGTCCATATATTTTCATAATTTCCTTCTTTGACCGTCTTCTCCATATATCTCCTTTCTTGATTCCCCCATATATTCTTCTAAGTATCTTCCTCTCTCATATTTCTAGTTTGTTTTCCATATTTCCATTAAAGATCTACGTTTCACAAACATAGAGAAGAGTCGGTCGATAACTGTTCGATACACTCTACATTTTGCCTTTAAGTGATACCTTTTTTGATTTCAGCATTATTGCTAACACTCCGGCACTTTTACTTCCTTTGGCTATTCTCTTATCTATTTCTTCATTTTCTTCATTTCTGTTAATGTTACCCCCAGGTAGTCAAAATTGTTCACTACCTCAAAATTATACTGCTGCTCTGCACTTATAACTTATTATTATTTATAACACACAAACAATTTAAGATATTGAAGAGGCCGAACAGTTCGTTCAAAATTATGATAAATTTTCTTTATGTATGATTATATTTCAAAATATTAAAATATTTATATTTTTATTTTGACTTTTTATAGCCAAACGGGGGTAACCATAGATAAAGGGTACGCAACCATGGAAACCTTCATTCATAATCCGCTGCGCAGCGTATTATGAATGAAACCCAAGCCGTGTAGGTAGCGTGTAAGTCTGTTGGATTATAAATGAAGTTAGTCATGAACGCAACATACACGCCACCTACACGGCTTGGGGTTCAACTATTTTCAATGAAACAAGTATTCGATTCTACCCATAAGAGTGCAAACACCGTGGTAAGACTGTTATTTGACAATCAGAAAATCAACGCATTTTCTATTTAATTATGCCTTTTAAACGGAGGGATTGGTCAATCTACACCTCAAGCAAAGAAAAAAAAAGCACTACGAGCTTCAGAAGCAGATGAGCAACGGGAAGATTGGAAACGAATCGATTACGCAATGTTCAAGCCCGTTCATCTGAAATGGACGAGCAACGGGAAGCAAGATTGAAAACGAATCGATTGCGCAATGCTCAAGCCCGTTCATCTGAAATAGACGAGCAACGCGAAGCAAGATTGGAAACGAATCAATTACGCAATGCTTAAGCCCGTTCATCTAAAACGGACGAGCAACGGGAAGTAAGATTGGAAACTAATCGATTACGCAATGCTCAAGCCCGTTCATCTGAAATGATTGGAAACGAATCGACTACGCAATGCTCTCACTAGAAGAATAATTTGTTTTACATTAAATTTTGAGCTATTTATATCTCAGGAACGAAGTCAATTATGGACAAACAAAAGATAATTTTTTGCGCAAGAAGAAAAATACGCGCAAGGCGGTGTCTAGCGATGAAGGAAGGAGTGTTGTAAATAAAAATTTGAGCCAATCGATTGTTCAACGACACGCTTAGCAATATTCGATATATAAAGGTGGGTACAGACATGCAACAAAACATCGTATAGTAACACCGTCGCGTACAGATTGTTGTTGCGCGTTGAAGATACTGTGTGCCGTGAATTGCATCGTATCAACACGTCGCCGCGTAACATCGCAGCAAACATTCTGGCGTCCCACCATTTTGGTATTACTTTTAGTACCTAAGTATGTTACGCAGACCTGTACATACATAAAAAGCATGGTGCAACATCAGCGCGTAACCTTCCTTTGATGTGACGCTGGAATACTGACAACCGATGGGACGCCACGATGTTACTATGTTGCGGTGTTACGATGTTACGAAGTGAGGTACAAACAGGTTACGCGACGGCGTTACTATACGATGTTTTGTTGCATGTCTGTACTGTAATGGTCGCATATAGGATAATATCTAATAATTTAAAAACAATTTTTAATGTACTCGCGTAACATCATAAAGTATTATTTAGTTATTTTTCTGTTTCTAGGAAACCATAAATAACTTGTTTAAAGTTAAAGAAAGCCACATGTGTTTTAAAAAACGCGTGTAGATTATAATATTTATATTTTCTCAGGGTGTTTTAGTAAACAAAACACTTTTAAAATCGTTATCAATACAAGGGTTTCTAATAATTACCGAGTCAAAAGGCTAATTCCCAATGCTAGACCAAATAAGCGTTGACTGATTTGTTATGTCATAAATTTGTCTTTATTGCATTCTAAGAAAACGAATGCAGGTCAAACCATATCATCTGGCAACCCTAAGCTTAACATTCCTCGGGGATGCCCGCCCTATTTGTCTAGCGATTGTGTTGCGAATTATATTTCTGATTTATTTAATGTTCGTATTTGTGCAGATATTATTATTTATAACTGATTACAATTACATATAAAATATTGAGTAATTGAAGTTACTAATTGATATGATTTTACATTGGTTTAGTATATTTTGTTTTCAAGTAACAGATTTCGACGTTTAATGGAGGGGAGAACTTAAGTTAAAATTGTTAGAAAACTATTTATTTTGAGAAGCTCCAATAATCGACGAGCTAACGGATTCAGAATTCACCCCACCATTATACACAAATCTGAATAACGAATTAACGAATGTATGTGTGTTAATATCCACCCTAATTATTTAACATCTCTTGCACGATTTGTCCATCCAAAAAAATAGGCGGTTTTGACAGTCAGGTATCCAGCGAAAGGGTATAAAAGGCATTGTTTTACAGTAATCGAGGTTCACTTTTTGAGAACCATTTTCTTTGGGACCTAGCGATAGATGTGCTCTCCACAAAGCAATTTGTAGGCAGGGCACTCCCTTGGTCAGCCAATATTTCCAAATTTGCGCTAAACTCCGACTCTCGGATCGATGTTTTCTCCCAGAAGAAATTCTGAGGCAGGGAACTCCCAGAGCATTGTTTCTAAATTTGCGTAAAAAATTGTAACGACTAAATGATAGATGTTCTCTCCACAAAGCAATTTGTAAGGCAGGGAACTCCGTTAGTCACCTTAACAAACGTGTATTTTTATTAGTAACAAATTGCGTGATATTTTTCGGCCCTCCGTAAATTTAAAACCCAATGCCTTCGCAATTAATCCACCGGACAACCCCGCACTAACGACCCGATTGCGCAATAATATTCCCAACTGCACCATCTTAAATAACAATTCACCACTCCTTAATTAATCCTCCTTACAATCACTGATACAACCTAGAATCGCGAAATCTCACAATTACCATATTACATGTCCCATAATAATCCACCATTTCCCAATCAATCCGCCATACGATGCCTCATAAAACCTCTAATTACGAATACCAAAAATCACCCACTCCGAAACCAATAATAAAACCTTAAATGTGGCAACCACCCTGAATCTCCAATAATAATTCCTAATATGTGACAATAATACACGAAATAATCTAACCCTAACAATTCCTAATATGTGACAACCATCCACGAAATAACCACATAATAATTCCTAATATGTGACAACCATCCACGAAATAACCTTGCCTAATAATCATCCCTAATATGTGAGAATTATCCACGAAATAACTACGAATAATAATTCCTTATATGTGACAATTATCTACGTAATGAAACTTTAAATAATAAACAAAATCCACAACATCTTGTTTGTTTTATTTACTGTCTAATAAACCTATAGCTGTTCTAAATACCGGAGTTCGCTATGGAAACACAACGTAGCAGGGTCCTACACTAAAATATGACGATCATGAGCCATAACATCGTTTAAGCAACTTCGCTAATTCACCAGAACTACCGTACTCAGTATAAAAGAAAATAAGTAAAAAAGCATAAGGACTTTTAATAATACTGAGCCAAGTACGGTACGTCACAGTTGGTGCCGTGACCAGGATATTAGACAGCTATTGTGCGACGAATATTAGGCAGTAAAAATAATATTTAATCCACGAAAATAAATAAATAAATGCAGTAAATCAGCGAATAAGTAAAACATAAATTAATTAATTAATTAATAAATAAAGAAAAGGAAATTAAAAATAAATAAATAAATAATAATTAAATACTTTTAAACAATAACCAAATTATAGTATCTCCGCCTATGGAACTTTTAAGCTACACGTAAAACTGACAACGGGGGAGAAAATTCCGTGCTTGAAGAGTATTTTGGAATCGACAACGGGGGAGAAAATGTCGTCTTCTAAAGGGTTTTTGGATCTGACGACGACATGGAGGACATCACGTGCCAAGATCACCATCATTGCAGCTACTAGGACAATACCACTTCGCAGACGACATCCATTAAACCGCATGGCGTAGCAGAGCATAAAGAATCGGTCCCATAACAATCGGAAGTTCAACAAGCTATGGAGACGATGTTCCACGACAAGTAAACAACTCATGGTCCGAATCCTAGCCATACCGACCTTCCCCAGAGCCAAGCAGCATCATCCAAGTACGGTACGTCACAGTACCCACCTTTGAACATACAGACGTGTAACGTGCAACAAACGAAAGGTAATTTATTGCGCAAAGAGAACTTTACGCGCAAAGAGAATTCTACGCGCAAGCCGGGATCTAGCGGTGAAGGAGCCCCGAAGGGGCTCCAGAATTGCTAGTCAGTACATAAAAATAACAATTAATTTTCTTTAAAAGCCATAGTAGCATCTTAAAACAGAAAAAAAAGGTGTAGCAGATTACAACTTTAAATTTTTACCGTCAGTTACCAAAAAAAAAAAACAAGTAGCCTATTAAGTTTTTGTCTAATTTAATAAAGAAACATAGAGTTGTAGCTATACAAGAAACACTTAAAATAACACTATCCATCGTTTTTGCATTTTTATTCATTCAAATTAATAACAGTTAGATTAGCCTAAAGTTAGTTTAATTATTGTAAAACTGTTGGATACAGCCGTAAAAATTGCCAGTCATAAATTGTTTTTACATTTTGGAAAATTTAGTTTTTCATAACATTGTTAATTTCATAAAAAGTCGTGTTCTAAATTTTTAGTGCATCAAATTGAAAAATTAAATGTGTCCTTTATAAAAAACGACAAATTAATGATGGTCAAAAATAGAACAAACGTCTGAAAAACTCCAATTGATCAAGGTATAAAAAAATATTAGTCAGTTTTTTATCCCTTTAAAATAAAACGCAAGCAAAACTTTTAACCTATGCTAAATAATGTCTGAACTAATAAGGCAATGAGAATTTTAATTTAAGATTTAATTTTAGCCCAAATTACACAATTTTGCCGTAATTTAACCTATTACTACTAAACTTAACATAAGCAAGATCTTCATGTTGAACCTCAAATTTGAAACAACTTGTACATTGTACCCTTGAAACATACATATTCTACATTGATTAATTTTAATTTTAAGTAAATAAGAGACGTCTTTAAATATATAAAGTAAATTATAACACGTAAAAAAAAACACACCGCAGGTTGTGAATTTCTTAAGAAAGTAGTCACGGGTTCTAGAAATTAATTAAATTTTAAATTAAAAATTGGAACTAAAAATTGCATGTAAAAAATTTTTAACCTCAACCGTCTGATATTTTTTGTTAGCTATTAATAAGCCGAGGTTGGGTCTTCGATTAAACAGTATTTTGTAATGGAAGACGTCGCATAAGAAAACCTTAATAATTGGAAATTCATCCTTCATATTTGATTATTTAAAAATTTCAAAACAAGGTCGTGTTAAAACAATTAAATCTTTCAAAATTTCTAATTAAACATTTTTATTACAAAATAAATTTACTATTTTCCCTGATAAAGTGTTATACATATACAACAAATACAACATAACATTTGTTAAATTAAAGTGATTATAATTAACAAGTGGTTTATTTAGTGTCAGTTTAACGAAACAACTAAAATATACTCTTGCATAAACTACACTCTTACTAAGGGTAGTTCACACGGTGACACTAGCATCGTGACATTTAATGTCGTGACATCGCTTGACATTCGATGTCACGGCACTGGGTGTTCACACGTAACTTGATAATATATTTGAGCGTCACGACATCAAAATAAAAATGGCTGCACTTGTAACTGCGGCAACTAATGTTGTTGAGCAGCTAATTATTTTGAAGTCGCTGTATTCGCGAATAGATTTGTCCCATAAACAAGAATATTGTTGATAATGCTTTAAAATCGTTGGAGTATCTATTGAGGACATGATAAATTGGAAATCGATGACAAACAAATGTATATTAATTGTCTATTATGACAAATACGCGCTAGCAAAATATAAAAATATGGTCAAGTACCGCATTTTTAATATCAAAAGTTGGCAGCTGGTCAGTGTCACGACATTGTTATTGTCACGGCACTGGTGTCATGACATCGTGGCATCGCGACATCAGGCTATTCAGACGATGATATTTAATACCATGGGTCTACTGTCACGACACTAATGTCACCATGTGAATGAGGCTTTAATGTATTTGGGCTACTCGAGTGATATCCAAAACAGACAAAATATTCAACATGACCACCGCCTTTCTAAGGAAAGCTATTTTTTAAATACAATTATTGGAAACAAAAATTGGCATTGTTAAAAAAAATGTAATTTTGAGAAAGTTTTAGTTTAAATTTAAATATTTTAATAATGCCGTAAGACAATAATAAACTAATGAATATAAGACTGTAGCCGAAAATATCAATTTTATCGTAAAATACCTTTAAGCTTTTTAATAAAGCATGAAATTCTCTACAAAATTATTTCGATTTATTTTTTGTTTGCAGGTAATGGTTTGAGAGTTATAAAGCAGTTTGTACTAAAAAATGTAAAAAATTTACAAAATTTAATTGTTTCTTAGACTTTGCAACCGCTGTATCTTTAAAACGAAAGGTTGTACAAAAAAACCGACAGACCATTCCGGATAGCAAATTTTATGGGCTACAACTTCGGTTAAGTGAAATTTTTTGAAAATCAAACCGATTTTCCGGAAAAGCTGAAAATAAGGAATAGAGTGCAAAAACAAAATTTCCTACAAATATTGTTTTGTATTTAAAAATGCTTTAAAAAAAAATGCGATTACGTAATTGAATGATGGAGGTCATTTTGAACACTTATTGAAGTAATTTTGTGGTTACGTGTTAATTTGGTGCGTCCAGATGGATTTGCATTGTTTTGCATTATATCGTTTTCGAAAAACAAAAACTCCCGGTAATTATGATATTTTGTATTTAAAAAAGCCATAGCATCTGCAACATTAATAAAATTATGTATCTCATCAGTTTCAAAGCTTTTTATGAAGTTTGAAATTCTTCAGAAAACCACCCGTTATCATTTTTTTTAAGGAGCTAACGAACAAATTTAATAAAAAATTGTAAAACTGCATATAAATAAGTTATGTAAATTTTTAAAAACGCCGCACCTTTTTAACGAAACGTCGTAGAGCAAAACGGATGCCTATTGCGGATAAGGCATTTAATGGACTACAACATCGGTAAATATGTTGTTCAATAAAACAAAATGTATCATAGAAATGTTTATAATAGTAAAAAAGGTAAAAAAAAAAAACGATAAAATGCAAAACAATGCAAATCCATCTGGACGCAATAAAATTAACATGTAACCACAAAATTACTTCAATAAGTGTTCAAAATGGCCTCCATCATTTTCAATCACGTAATCGCACTTTCTTTAAAAGCATTTTTAAATACAAAACAATATTTGTAGGAAATTTTGTTTTTGCACTCTATTCCTTATTTTCAGCTTTTCCGGAAAATCAATTTGATTTTCAAAAAATTTCACTTGACCAAAGTTGTAGCCCATAAAATTTGCTATCCGGAATGGGCCGTCGGTTTTTTTGTACAACCTTTCGTTTTAAAGATACAGCGGTTGCAAAGTCTAAGAAACAATTAAATTTTGTAAATTTTTTACATTTTTTTGTACAAACTGCTTTATAACTCTCAAACCATTGCCTGTAGACAAAAAATAAATAAAACTAATTTTGTAGAGAATTTCATGCCCTATTAAAAAGCTGCAAGGTATTTTACGATAAAATTGATATTTTCGGCTACAGTCTTATAAATGCAGAAGTGTAAAAAAATCAAGTAAGTGTTGATATCAGCTTAGCATTTGATTTTAGTAAAAAATTTTACTTGAAATTTTTTCTTAGAAAAAGGTCCTCTATCACCACTTAAAATATTCGCGGTGATAACGGGGACACCCTGTATGTACCTATATTCAGTTAGTTCATTATACCATAATAGCTTTGCCATTAACACTTGAAAATGAAATTAAATCAATTTATCAGTAAACATCAGGCACGTTTCAAGATTTTAATCGTTCTGTTGAGCAAAAAGAACAGCTGGTCTTAGAATTAAAAGCTCCAATTAAGTTCCAAGTGAAGTCGATTTTTTCATTTATTAGCCGTAAAAGGAAATCTTTTCAATTTCTTTTCGTAAATTTTTCTCTTTATATTTCTTTATTGAATAAACCGGCAAAGGCCATAAACGTATCTCAAACATTTCTTAAGTTCAAAAGCAGATCTTGTTTATTGCGATGTAATGGGGTACACGTTGTTTTATGTAAGGTCGTAATCTTTCGTAATTGATGTTTTAGAATGATTAATGTGTAGAAAATATTTTGAGACGAGTTCTTTTCTCAATCTGAGAGCATATCACAAGAAAAATATCTTTCAATGGCTAATAAACTCTATTTCATTTAAGCAAACCTTTTGCTTCAAAACAAAGCCCTGTTTTCGTATCGCTTTCGTTTGGTTTATTGGTTAACCTGGTTTACATGGCATTTGCCCGCGAAGTTACATTTACATTTCAATTGGAATACGCTCTCATTTGTGTTTGAAAACACATTTCGTTTGATTTTCTTGCATGCAAACTTAATGTATTTGTAGTGCAATACATCTTAGATGTAGGCATTCGTGAAAATACAATTCATATCAATAGTTGTATTTGTATGTGTGCTTAACCTAAAAGCGTCAAAATGCAATTCCTTTCGTGTTATAATATTTACGTCGACGCTGTCAAAACAATGTGAACGATGGGCACTCCTTTTAAGTGGACGTTTGCTGTAATAAAAATTTTATTTCCATCGCATTACAATATTTTTTAATAGACGAAAATTTAAAGTGTCAACAATTTAAACTTAGCTATCGGTTTGTAGTAGAAAAATTGTTTGAAAATATCAATAACCAACAAAAATATTTTTATAAAAAATATATACCTTATTTAAAATCGTAGGTATTATGTGATCGTAGAATAAGTAAATTACCTAACACCAGGCAATTTTTCCACTCGTGGGTAATATTAACTCTTGTTATGTAATATACTATTAATTGTAATGTTATTTATCAAATGAAGAATCCTAATACCTAACTTAACAAAATTATTTAATAACGGCCTTAATCTTTAATCCCAAAATTTGGCAATGTTATGCCACACAAATCTTTGTTTCAATATAGTTAAAAGTGTTGATAAGAATATTAAGCATCTTTAATTAATTATGATAATTAAATTGTAAACAATTGTTTACTTAATTCGGGTGATATTGTCCAATGACCAACTGAAAAGTATAGATTCATTAATTTAATTTCATATTTTATCAAAAATTACATTATTAATTCTTATCATTGCTTTTAAGTTCGGTGTAGACAAATAATACAATGCACATTTAAAAAAAAATACGTGTTTTATCTTACGTTATGAAATTCACGTATGGTCATAACTTAAACAACTGTCACTAATGTCCCTTAGGCTCGATGCACAGCGCCCAGACGGGCGAAAAACGTACGTGTGCATCGAGCCTTAAATTCTTAGAACACTAAAGCTACGTACACACGCTTAGAGAACAGTCTCGCTAGATCGGTGCCGCTAGATCGACCCTCGGCAAGTTTTGGTCTAGTTAGAGGGTCGTGTGAATACCTCAAATATTTGTCTCGTCACTCGCTCTAACCAGATCCAAACGTTTGGAAATTTATGCTAGACTGCCCTATGCCTATGTCCGTGAAGATCGCCCTTCGTCACGATTTAAAAAACAACTACAGTACCTATAGAAAAATTATACTGATATTGTGCGTATTTGTAAAGTAAAATTTTTATTTAAATAAATATATTGTATATGATTTTTTAATAACCATTTATGCGCTAATTACATGAATACACATTTAAAACTATTTTCAAATACAATGTAAACCAAACGAGCTTTATTTGCTATTTCTAAAGTAAATAAAAACTAAATATAGTTTTTTCGTATTTTTTTATTATTTTGAAGTGCACGTTTTTATTTTGTATCATAAAATAAATTATCGTTGTTAAGGTCATTTGCCAAATAGGTTTAAGATTTCAATACCAATTTTAATGTTTTTATAGTAGGGTCCGACGTTTTTCACAAATAACTTTATATTTTAATTTGAAAAAAGGCAATAAATCAACACTAAAGTTTTTAATCGAATAGTAAAAAAACGTAACATTGTCAAATGACATCTTCTAAAATTTTAGTATACCTACATCATTTTAAAATTGTAGCTTGTTGTAATACACAGCACTTTTCTCGAACTGGCATTTCGATAATGAATTGAACAGAGAGCAAATACCGAAGAGAGAGCAAACAGCGCAACACTCGTGTGAACACCCTGGCAAGTAGTTGCAGCTAGGGCTGAGGTGAGGGGTGTCCCGACGTCACGGTCGAAACAAAAATTGCATTACGTGTGAACACGCGCTAGTTGAGTCTAGAGACTTGTGTCGCAACTTTACTCTAGCGTGTGTACGTACCTTAACAGCGGTATGCACAGTCGTTCGCCGGAGGAGCCGCTGGCGGTGCGCCGACAGTTTGCGTTGCACAGTCATTCGCTGGTGGCTCCTCCGGCGACTCCTTCGGCGCACCGCCGCGCCGGCGACTCCTTCGGCGCACCGCCGGCGATTCCTTGGGCGCACAGCCGGCGGCTCCTCCGGCGAAACGCCGAGCGTTGCACAGTCGTTCTCCAGCGAGTCTTCACCTAAGTGGCACATGCGCAATACTTAAAAAATCGGCGCTTCGCTGGCGCGAGTATCTAGCACATCCAGGGTACTGAATATTGTTGCAAAATGCAAATTTATATTTATTTTTGACATCGGTTTTTTATCCTCGATGATGGAATAGTTTTGTATCATATCATTATCATTAGTTTTTCTTCGGCACTGTACGATTTATTCGATATTAATATATATTATTTAAGTTTTACGAAGTGGACTAAACTTCAATTGTGCTGTACATAAGGTATTCACCTTAATTGTTTCTCCAGGTGTTTCCTTGTGCATATGTTTGATAAATGTACATATTACGTATCCTTTGGTGTAAAATTATGGATGTCTATATTTTTTTAACATATATGTATTACTTTAATTGCGATCATATTGTATCGAAAATTAGTGAATTGTAGAATTACAAGGAAATACAACTCGTTTGCCGTTAATGTATTTAAATACTATAAAATCTCCATTATTTCTTACGTTATTTTCTTATTATTATTAAAATTGTTTATAAACATTTAAAATGAATTAAAAAACGAGAAAATTCAATATTTATTTTGGTTTTAATGTATTTTTTATAATTAACTATTATTATGCACTTCATTGTTTGTACACAACGGTAATAAGCTACAAAGTTGCAATGAATGTTTCACTGGAAATTATAAGGACATCTAAACAACTCTTATTAATAAAGAAAATTAAGATTTTGGGTATTTACACATTTCTAGGGACCAACAAAGATCTTATTCCTTTGTTAAGTAGTTAGCGGGGTAATTAATATGAAAAACCTTATTACTTACTATATCCTTTAACAGCGCTGTTATCAAATATTGCGTTTGAAATGAATTTTGCTTTAAAGCTATAAAAACTGCGGTCATTTACCGCATGCTAGATACTGAAGCAAGGTTTTATCACGATATCAAATTGGCTAATTGCTATTCTGCGCATGCTAGAGTGATATGTTTTCATGTACGTTAGTCCAACGCTTCGCCGGGCAACCTCCACCCAGCCGAAATTTGTCTCTGTAAGCAAACTGTCTGGCGGGCGGTTGGCGAAGCGCTAGCTGGTGAGTTCCGCGGCGGGGCTTTCGGCGAGCGACTGTGCATACCGCTGTAAGTGTGCCTCCGAACAGGCCAGATAAGAAAAAACAGTACTACTGCCTAATAATGCTAACTATTTAAAAGTTGGAGAACGCAAGCCAAACTCGACCTTATATACGCTCGAAACTGGTAAGTGGTCACTGGCTTGTCCATACCCTGTTCCTCGAAATTAAAACTATTTTTTGATTTATGCCGTGCTTTTCTTGTTAAAAAAAATTGAAATTATTTTAAAGGAACGCATTTTATAGTTTTGTTTTAAGTAAATTAATAAATATTTCGTAAAATTTTGTATTGTTTTCGATTTCGGTAATATTGATAGATAAAATAAGTTGCAGAAGCTCTAGCTAACAGTACAGTTCTTAATCTTGTCCTTATTTAGCTTCATTAAACCTATAACACGTTTTACACGTTCCATAGGTTTAAACGTGTCGTTAGTTTACTTATTCCTTTTGTATAATGTCAAGTTTTGTAATTCAAAATAGATAGAAATGATTTTGTGTTGATCTTATTTATATAAAATAGGTAGTGATTTTTATATTCCAGAATAGGTACCTACATGTTATGCATAAATTTAATGTTAATTCTGTGGTGCATTTTTGTATATTGTATATAGCAATAAATTTATTTCGCTAAAATAAGGATCGTTTTTCCAAACAGTGCCTAAGCTTATGTTATATCTAGTTTTAAAAAAAATATTAATAATTGATATTATCCTGGCAGATAAATAGGCAGTTTATTTCGAACTAAATGTACTACTTGATGTTCATTACGGCTTCCGTTCTTTTATTCTAACGAGTTGCACTTTTCTTGTGCACTGATCTGACCAACTGATCCGCCTTTTTTTTATTAGCTGGGTAACTTAACCAATGATGGGGTCAGGTAACTTAGCTTCGTCTTTCTGGACAGTATTGGATTTTTGCCCCTACCACCTCTATTTTAAGGTCCTAATGAATGTCTATTTCTTGCATACCAGTGGGCATTGACTATATTACTACAAGCAAGTAAAAGGAGACAAAATATGGGAGAGCAAGACACAAAGAAAAGTAAATCCAAACGATGTTTTAATCATAACGTATACTAAAAAGGGACTAAACAACAACACAAATATTTTAAACCTAAGGTACAATAACATAAACATAAAAACAAAGGAACAATGAAGGTACAAATTAAAGAGAAGAACATTGAAAAAGACACTCATTTAACATGTTTAGATACAAGAATTGGCAAGAATGAAACACAAGATAGTTATTTACGAAACAAGACCGGAAAGTGAAACTTTATTGGACGAGTAGACAGTTTTGGGACGAGCCGGATGCGAGTCCTGAAATAATACGAGTTCAATAAAGACACTTTACGGGTATGTTATGTACAATATTTTTTTTGGGTCCGCCACCACACGATGGGACGACAATTTATTAAGAAAGAAGAAGAGAGGAGATGAGAATATTCAAAACAGCTTTTAGACTAGTATTATATTATGATGATAGTTAGACCTGGGTACTCACAAAAGCGATGAATGGTAAAATACAACGATAGAAATTAAATAACCAAAAAGAATAACGAGAAACGAGTGTATACAAAATATACAAGTAGGAGAGAACCAGAAACCGAGTCACTAACTGGAATATGTTGAGACATAAACATTTAAGTTGGTAGGGGCATACAACAAATAAATGAGACATTGTTGGCTCGGACATTTGATAAGACATAATAGTAACAAGAAGATACAAAGAAAGACCGAGAGAAATTTGGTAAAACTTGATAGTAAAGAACTAACAAATAAGAGATCAAACAGTAAATGGAGCATGATCAGCTCAAAATAGGCAACGATGGGAAAGTTCTGTGCACTTAACTCAATTTGTCATTGATTCAAAATCTCTATCATATTAAAATATCTTGTTAGTTAAGTTTCGTGTACTGGTTTTTTCTCGTTTAAATACATTTTCCATTTTTGAACAATTATTTACATTACATACCTTGTGGTTCCTCTACCTTTATCTGTTTTAATATCGAATACTCTTTCTCTTGTCTTACTCGAAACATTATGTTCCAGCTTTTGTCAATTCCAGTTACAATAGAACCAAAAAAGTTTCACAGAAAAACTTTTTCGTAAGCTATCCTTTTTCAACAATAGCGCTATTTACTTAACAAATGGTGCATTGGAATAATGATCTGTAAAGCCTCGGTCGAAAGTAATTTTGATATTCGAAATTTAGTACAACGAAATGATTCAACATCCCGGCAAATACCAGATAGCGCATATTTTGTTTCAACAAATAATTTTTTGGAGAGCAAATTTCATTTTGTACTTGTTTTGTCGTTCAAGATAAGCGTCCCAAGATTACATTAAAAGGTTCATTTAATAACTCTTAACATAGCTTTCGACGACTGTCCAAATCATCTTAATGGATTTTATTTTCAAGTAACAAAAGCTCAGTTCCAATATTTTAAAACTGTAACTTGTCTTGTGCAGACACAGCCACTATTCCAGTAAGATGATTAATGAAAGGCGTAACTGTAGCCGTACAAACAAATCGAGTTAACTTGTCTGAAATATGTATTTCATAATTCACATAAAATATAATAAATGTGTTTTGTAAGACATGACGGCAACTTGTACAACGAGCGAAAATAATCCGTGCAGATGCCACATCCCAAAAGCTGTAAAAACTTTTAACAGCTATGTCGAATATTTTATAAGAACGAATTATTTACGACAGCAATACTTTCAAACACGAATAAAACAGAAAACCGCACTTTTGTTTCCTAGAGTGCAACAGGAGTAAGCAATTTTAAAGAACTAAACTGGGTCAACAGCCATCTAAATCTCCCTTCAAGAGAATGTTAATGACCACTTGATTGGATGCAAAAGATTTGCATTTCTTTCTAACAAAAGTGAGAAGGCGCTTTTTTAAATGCAAGTCAGCAATATTATTAATTCATAATACGATTTGCAGGTGCCAGGAGTCACAACATCTGAAAGAATTTATAACTACAACACAAAAGAGCCATAAAAAATTGCTTGATATAGCTCACTTTGCATATAGAAAGTGTTCGTAAAAACAACTGACAATATATCTACGCATTATTCAATAAATTTGTTTAATGAGCAATTCAATTGTTAAGAAAAAGCAAAGCTTGTTTAATTTTGTCAAATTCAATGATAAGAAACCCACGTTTAACCTAAAATTATCAACATATAAATAACAAATTAATTGCCACTAAATTTGCTGAAGAAATATAATGAGTGTTTTACAAATAAAAACATTCAACACAGTCGCTATTGTTTTATTACTTATTAAGTAAAAAATAAGGAAACGGATCATTAGCAATATTGAAAAAAAATAAGCTACTTTAATACAGATATTACAAATATTAGGAACAAAAGTTCTTACACGATTTTGAATGAATGTTAAAGAAGAAAAATTGGTGTCGATGCGCGGAAACAAAACAGTAGGTATTTAACCCTTAACTCAGTGGTTTCTAACCTTTTTGTACCTTCGCCTTCCTTTGTCATAAAAAATATTGCGCCTCCCTCACTTTTCGTAACAATCTAATTTCATAAATACTCTTCTGATATAATGATTATTTAATGGGCTACAAAACAATATACCATATTCTGCATAAAAAGTTCTTTTTGTTTGTTTGTATTCAAAAATTATATTTTGGTAACAGCTGTGAGCCCCCCTTGCAATAGTCTCCCACCCCCTAGGAGAGCGCGCCCCACAGGTTAGAAACCACTGCCTTAACTATTCGCGTGGGTGTATTTTGTACACCAATCTCAGTTATTTTTGTCTTAACGTCTTTTTACTTGAACGTAAAGACAGAATCCGCTTATCTATCTTCAGATTGATTCACTACAAGGACTGTGTCGCAAATGTTTTTCCTCCAGTGTGCCCCTAGCCGGTCTTATAAATGAATGCACATTTGCATTATATGGTGCATTTGGTACATCGCACGGGTACACAGTTTGCCATACACTTTTATACAAAAAATATTTTTATAAAACTTGTAATTACGCCGTTAAAGCAGCGTTTCCATACTTTTGGACTAACCTGTATATACAGGGTGTCCCCGCCATCACCGCAAATATTTTAAGTGGTGATAGAGGACCTTTTTCTAAGAAAAAATTTCCAAAATCAAATGCTAAGCAGATATCAACATTTACTTGATTTTTTTACACTTCTGCATTTAAAAGGCTCTGTCGCCGAAAATATCAATTTTATTGTAAAATACCTTACTTTTTAATAGAGCATGAAATTCTCTACAAAATTAATTATAATTATGTTTTGTCCACAGGCAATGGTTTAAAAGATATAAGGCAGTTTGTACAAAAAAAAATTGAAAAATTTAAAAACTTTAATTGTTTCTTAGACTTTGCAACCGCTGTATCTTTAAAACGAAAGATTGTACAAAAAAAAACGACGGTTCATCCCGTATAGCAAATTTTATGGGCTACAACTTTGGTCAAGTGAAATTTTCGGAAAATCCAACCGATTTTTGGAAAAAGTCGAAAATATCTTGTGTTTTATGTTAGAAACTAAGAAACACCAATGGGAACATCTTGGAAAAATACCTAGTCTTTAAGAATTTTAGAATAAAATTGTAGGTTAGTCTCCCCAAACTAGTAACAATATTATAAAGAGAAAAAATAATAACTCAGGGAATAGTATAAAAAATGACTTTTGGTTGGCACGCCAATCATGGGCGCAAATTTTAAAATGAAAATGCACAATTAACCTTGGTAAGCATATACATTGGAACGGAAGCATTTCCGAACACATGCCCATCTACATTTTTCCCATTATTTTCGTTAATATAACACGCTGTTAATGTTTTGTCGGATACAATCTGGTTAACTTTTAATAGCGTAAACATAATAATACTGCAAAAAAATATAGCGAAGCAAATGCTTCATAAAATAACCGCTTTTGCTCGCACACCTAGCAAAGCTTAATCTTCCTATTAGCTAAATATACCTTGCAATGTTCTCTTGTTACATAGACAACTATTAAAACGTTTATTACGAAGCAGTTTGCAGTTAGTTATAAGTTTAATTGCAACTTTATTTCGTGTTAACATTCAGAGTGGTACCAATAGTAACTATAATAGCCCAGATCCTTTCATTTTGAAGTGTTTTAACAGCTGTTTCATGTAGGAACTTTAATATTGTGGAAACTCTAATGCATATGTGCTTGTTTCAGATCGGTGCCAAAACTTGGTTCAGTGGACTTCTTATCCGCTGTACCATGATAAAATCATGTTTTTCGTTTATACATATATTAAATTTATATGACGTTTATATGACATCACGGATTCCAAAACATTACTGGTATTCGTTTTTATGAGTCGTAAATAGCTGAAATTTTATGGTCGCTTATGCCTGTATTTCGAGCAGTTTTGTTGTTTCAAACGCCAGTTAATTCTACCAATACAATTTGTTTTTTTGTATAAAATCTATACGAAACGTTTCGAACGTGACGACTTGCCATTAGTTAGCCCGTATCAAAATTTTATTGGTTTTTATTTCACGAGAAAATTTAATAAAACGAAAAAAGATACAATGTTTTTACATCTAGCTCAGTGTTTCTCAACCTTTTTGTATTTGCGAGCACTTTTTTCATATCAATTTTTATTGCGCTTACCTTCCAATCGTTTTGTGCTGCCAAAAAACTATTTGTTTCTATTTCTCAAACTGTCTTTTCACTCGTTATATTATTTTTAAAATATGTAATAAGTTAGTATCTTATTTCGCTAATGTGAACTTAAAAATACATTAAAGTCGAAACACTAGTTATTAGGCTCACTATAAACCTTTGATATGTGCGACTGCTGTCATTTTCAGAATGTACCTACTTCATCTAATTGTTTTTTTGTTGTTTCAATAATTAGTTTTTCTTAGATTTTCACTTCTTTGCGTCACCCCATTAGTTATTTCGGGCCCCGCATAGGAGGCGCGCCCCACAGGTTGAGGACTACTGATCTTGCTAAAGGATAATATAAATTAAAACATGTTTCTTAAATTAAATCAATATAATGAGTAAATCACAACCGCGGCCCGTTTTTGTGTCCCGTTACGCATTTGAAACATTTGAGTAGATCTAAAAAAATGTTTTGGGATTCTACTATTATTATGTTTCTTACAAAAGTAAACTGCGCGCAGCCCGTCTACGTATCCCGAGGTTTTGGTCCGCCATAAGTCGAGTGGCAATTTGCACATTGTATCTTAGTTGTTTAATTGCTTTTTTGCGTTGTCTTCCAATTTTGTGTTTAATAATTATTTATAACCATCTCTAAGTAACGAACAGTTTTTTAAGCTAAATAGACGGATAAGTATTGCTTTACCTGATAAAAAATTTATGTTTTACTTGGAACCAAAGTGAAACAGTGATGAAAAAATACGATTGGACACCTCTTTGTCAATCACAATTACAAAATAACAACACATGGCACTTTCCAAACTGTCATACAATATTTTAAAGGCACAAGCCATTAGTGGAACATTTGCCAGTCATACTGAGAAACTACAATAATTATCATACAAAGATAAATGTTTAGGAGGCAAGAGGATATTTTTAAAACGTTTGGAAACCTCTTTGAAATCACATATGAGGAAGCAGAACCTCTAGCATTACAACCTGAAACTCATTGGCATGCAGTGCAATGAAGAATGCAAGATACAATTTAACCCTGCGTTGGTCGCAATACCCACTGAGATCGTCGCAATGTATCCAGAAGATGCGTAATTTATTTGTATTATCAAGTTGCCTTTGGTTCATAACAAATCAATGTAAATTAAAAATTGGACTTTCGAACGAATGTTCTCCATTCAAAAATGTATATAGTTACAAGGAATATATTTTAAAATGCAATACATCCAAAGCCTGCTAGTTTAATTCTATTAAATATTGCGTTTGTATCCCTAAGTTATCATTAAAACCGCAATAACTCGAAAAATATTAATTTTAGACATAAGTGATCTTCAATAATTTTTGAAGATAATTACAATATCAATAAGAAAATGTAAAAATATATAGCGTATTCCATATAAAAAACTTACTTATTTGTGTTTAAAGTTTGACTAAATGGACCGAGCATAAGTTGATTTATTTTAAAAATTTAACTGCACATAAATCACGATGACACTATTGTCTTCCAAGATTTGAAAGTACTTTGTTCTAACATAACCGACTTGTGATATATCATGATTTTTTTAGAGTCCTGATCTTGTCAATATTTTTATAAAAACTTAAATAACTCAAAAACGACTAATTTTAGATAAAACAGACCTTTAATATTATTGAAAGAGCACTTAGTTTTACATCTAAAAATAATAAAATATACAGGGTGTTCTATGTAAGAAAACAAAGTTACGTATCAGTGCGCAAAAACAAAACACTGTGTTCATTTGGATTTAATTTAAGGTTATATATTATCCGGTCCTCTTCTACTTTTCGGTGTAGAGGGTAAAAAAAAATACCCTAAGGTGTAAGGGATTTTTTTCTTTCTTTTCTGGCATTTTTTTCTGGCGTTTTTCTAGAGTTGAGTTCTTTTTGTGTTTCCCTCTTTGCATTTTTTGCATGTCCTTTTTCATTGCTTGCGTCAGTTCCGATGTCTTTTCTTATTTCTTTTTTTTTAGTTTATTTTCTTTCTCGTGCCCTTTTTCATTGCCTGTATTGTTGACCCAATATTTCTAATGTTCTTTGCTATTAGTTTTTTGGAGGTTGATGGTTTGTTGTTGTTTTATTTTCTTTCACCTTTTTCTGCTCCCTGTCCCATCTTCATTCTTTTCCAACAACTGTGATCTTTTGATATCCTATTTTCGTTGTTCGTCCTTTCTGTCCCTCTTCTTCCGCTATTTGTTTTAGCTTCTTTAGAATTTTCAGTTCCTCCTTTGTCATTTCGTTGTTTATATATTTCTTGGAGTTGTTTTAACTTATACTTGTTTTTCATTACCTTTTCTTTTTCTAGTGGTTTGTCTAGTTCTAACTTTCATGTTTTTGTTCCTATCTGTATGGCGTTTTTGATCTAAACTTTTATACCTGTTCCTCTTTCAATAAGATGTTCAAATTCATGTATAACGTCTGCTTTTTTATCAGTTTTTTCTAGTTTTCTAACTCTATCTTCTACGGATTTCATCTTCTCTTTTATTATCTTGTTTTCATTTTTCAGCAATTCATTTTTCTGTTTCAGTTCCTTCAGTTCCTCTTAATATGATGTCTGGTCATGTTTTATTTCTTTTATATCTTTCATTACTTCCTTGAACATGCGCATAAGCGTATCCGTTTTATCTTCTTTCTCTTTTTGAGGTGTCTTGTTAATCATTTTACTCTTTTTACTCCCTTTTGGTATGTCTTCTATGTCCTGTCCTCTTTTCCTTTTCAAATCCTCCGACGTATACTCGTCGCTTTTGAGATGTTTTGTTTCTTTCATATCTTTCATTGTTTCTCTAATCATGTTCGTAAGCATATCTATCTTTTTCAAATCTTCTGACGTATATTCGCCGTTCTCACATTCTACAGCACCACTCTCCCTCCGCTGTGCCATAATACGCAAAATACACTTGTTACACCTTTATTGCACTATTTATTATTGTATCCTCTTAAAATAATTTATTTCATCGCACTCCGTTTTTATTCGAGTTTGGCATTGACAAAACGTAAACGAGGTTTTTATAGGAACTATCTCAGCCAACAATAACTTGTCCGACTTGTTTAAAAGTCCGAACTCAACTCAAATAATATAAGGTTAAGTAGTAAATGACTACAACCTTTATTCAAAACTTTATTTTTGCCAAGTTGTCACAAGACAAAATATCGATACGTTTCATTACTTTTTGTACACACTGTATAAAATTATTATAAGTACTGTATGTTTTTTTATTGAAAATTAATAAAGACTGTAATAGAACAAACATTTTTGTCTTTTAAACAATGTCTTTTTTAAATTTATTTAATATGGCCCCTGATTAAAAACTAAATTGTATGCAGCGCTTTATACATAAAATTCTGTGCATCACTGTTTTAAACTAAGCTTTACACTTTAAGGAACACGCAATACGAATTATTCATGGTTGTAGAAAATTAAAAAAAGAAGTGGAAATGAGGCGAAAGGTCTTTTTGTTCATGTGCCGAATGGACGATACGGTGACGGAAAATTCACCAGGTTAATATTAGGTTAGCTGACCCTAGCTTTCGACAGACAAATTGCGGGCGGTTCGGGTAAGCCCGCCATTTGTTATTTTTTAGAGCAACGACGCGCATCTAATGGTTTCGTGTACAAACAAATTGAACCGCACCGTTAGCGAATAATGCGCCTCGGTAATCATTTTTTAAAGCACATTCAAAAATCAATCGTTAATAAATAGGTCTGCACAGAATTTAAAATACGACAGATAAGGTCGAAGTATATATAAAACAATCTAGTTAGGAAATCAACGAGCCCTTCGATAATTCGATTTGGATGAAAACGGAAACACGGCCGATATTTTCTTTTAGAAGTTGTTTTATGGTTATGGGATCTTGTAAAGACCGTGAAGAGAGCTTTATGGTTAAGTGTGGGTATATAACCTATCGACTTTTTATACGGAGTATTTCGTAATTTTTGATATTACACAGAACTTTCGTAAAACATATTAGTTACAATTTGCAGCTTAATGAATGAACTATTTCGCGATGGAGTTAATTTAGAGAGAGAAAAAAGTAGATATTGTATAACAGCTAAAATTTTTATTAGTTTTATCGTATTATACGTTACCCTTGAGTTAATTAAATGGTTGTTGAACATTATATAATTTACAGGTAATAAAGCCATGAAAAATGAAATTGGTATACAAGCGCAAAACTGGAAATTATACAGATATTTTATACAGCCTTAGTAAGGTTTTTAATAAGGCAACATTTCGATTAACTCAGAATAAACAATATACAGGGTGTCCATGATTAGATTTCCAGCATGGGGATCTCGTTTATTATTGGAGATACAGGTTTGTTTAAATTAGATGAATTATTTCCAAATATGAGAGGAGCTACAATCAATTTTAAAAAATACAAAATTTCTCTTATTTTAGATGTTATAGCAAAAAATATGAAATGTTAAATTTCTTTTTTCTCTCAATTTTTTTAAAATTTTATTCATTAGATCAATTTTCTTAGTACTTTCCAAAGGTACTTTTTAATGGAGAATGTAACCGTTATTTAATTTTTACACAATTTCTATAGCAAAGAATGTAGCCAATTTATAAAATTTTTAATTAATTGTAAATGTGCCCATAATTATATGATAACAAATTTGCTACAAAGACTATCGAATTACACAACAATAATGTAAAATTATAATAAAAGATACCGCCGACAAATAGGAACCGTCATTTAACATTAATTAAATGTTTTTGGTTTTTATTTTCATAGATAGCTTGATAAGTGATGGGTAAATACGTTTTTTTTTTATTTTGTGAAATGGATATAGCAAGTAATATCTCATTTAAAAGAAAAAGAAGAGCACATTTAACTATTCCATAGCCAACTTCGCGGCCCATAAGAAAAAATGAAATTGGGGGTAATACCTCGAAAATGTTAGGTGTTTAAAAAAAATCTAAAATAACGGTTACATTTGACATAAAAAAGTTCCTAAAAAAAGTATAAATAGAATTGTTCTAATGATTAGGACAAAAAAGTTATTAGAGAAAAAAGATATTCGACATTTTCATATTTTTTGCTAAAACATCTAAAGCACGAGGAATTTTGCACTTTAAAAAAGTTATTGTGGATCCTCTCCTATTAAGGAATAAATCATCTAATTTAAAAATAAAACAAACAACCTGTATCTCTTTTAATAAGCGAGATGTCCATGCTGAAAATCTAATCTGGGAAATTGAAATATGCGTTTTTTATGTTTCATTTATTTTATTAGTTACAGAAAGTTTTAGTTGTAGATTATAACGGCAAAGCAAATACCGCTGTATGTTGATATACAAATAAAAAAAATTTAAATTAGTAACAAGAACCGTAAAACAAAACGAGTAAGTCCGGTTAAGGGTTTAGGAAATTTTAATTCTCAGTTTTGTTTTGCTTCACGGAGTTTAATTTGCAAGCTGGTTCAGCGGAACCTGTTTGGTTACGGTTGGGGTTAAATTAATTTTAAAAAATCCAATAAGAAGTTAAAATAATGTAAACAATGAAACGCATATCCGTTTGGTGTATAAGGAAAAAAAAAGAAAAAGTTTTTTGTTTGAGAGTAGTTCGGGACTTTTCCTCGGATATAGCTAATTGGCGCATTACATTTGCACATAACGGCATAAAAATAATTCGAAATTTTAAAGTGTTTTTAAATGATGGTTTTCACGTTTTTATTAGTAGGATAGTAGGTACTACTTATATGCATCTTTTTTCAATCAGGTAATAAATATTTTAACATTTTTATTAATGAATTTTGTAAAAGTATATTAGTAAGAAAATGGTGGCACAAATGAGTATGATAAATTATTGGTACATAAAAGTGGATCAAGGGGAACTACTTTAATAAACTTTAAAAGCTAAAAACTTTTTACTGTTAAGTTATAGTTGTGGATATCTTTGGTCTTATGGCCTAAATACTTTATGCATTGGGACATTTTTCGTAAAATGTAAGAATCTCTGTTATAGAAAAACAAACAAAAAACACGCTTGCAAAAATGCATGACTTAACTCAAGGGCCGCCGCCGCGTAGGGGACATGCAAGAAGAATTTACTTTTTTTTTTACTTTGTTTTAATTTCTGCGTAAGTGATGCAAATCTTCAATAAAGATCCTCTAAACATAATTTAAAAAAAATGTATATAACGGTCTTTTTTTATTTTCGTGGAAAGTAGGCTGCTGACTTAATTATAATATTTTAAACAGACATAAAATAACCATGTACATGTTCGTATAACGACTCCACTTAAAAAACGCTTTATCTTTTATGTAAAGGGTAAAAACTTTAAGCATGGATTTAAACATTATTATAACGGCATTACAAAAGGAATTTAAAAATAAAATTATGTGCACAGTAAAATTTTTAAAACAGCGTATTTTTTACGAAAACCAATAATAATCACAACTCTGATGTCACTTCAAATATATATAATCAGAGCGCTGTTGTTTCAAGATTCTGTCTTTTGATTTTTTGCTTGACTTAAACGGATGAAAGGTATTAGTGCGATTGGAAATCGATCCGAACTCTGTTTTTATTTCTTGTTCGTTATGATTACCGAAGGAATCACTCTGTAACGGCGACTAGAATATACTGCTGATAGAAAAGCAATGACAACAAAAAAACTCAAACAGACCGTAAAAGAACTATTCAGAAAATAGTTTTTAGTGTAGTTAATATTGATTAGTTAGACTCTCTTTTGTGTACGATGCCATATAAATGAAATACAAGGATGTTTTTAGAACAAGTTGTTGCGAAACAAATGAACCAGAAAATTATTTTGCTTGACGATTCATAATACAGGGTGTGTATAAATTGGCGGAAGCGCTACACGTGGCGATGTTCTTCGTAAAATTCTAAGTCGAAAATCTTAATGCAAAAATGTTGTACCATGCTTGCTGTGTCTGCAAGAGATCCTCAAAGTTTTGACATTTAGTCCTTTAATAAGCGTTATTATTTAATATTTGTTAATGAAAAAGCTGCGATTTGGAATAAAAATCAATTTCGAATAATATTTTTTCCTAGATAATGCGTTTTTCCTTTCAAAAATTGGTGTTATGTATGTTAATCACTGACTTGAATGAAAATAATACATATGGCAACATTGTCATTAGCTGTCATCTCTGTTTTTCTCGTAATTATTCTAGTTTGTGTTAGACGATACCAAAAAGTTTGCAGCTATGTTTACGAACTGAAGGCTTTCAGTTCGAACAAATATTATAAATATCTAAGTAAAAATTGCTAATAAAAATTTTTGTTTTTTGAAATGGTTCCTGAGACCATAGAAAGCATGGTACAACATTTTTGTATTACGATTTTCGACTTGGAATTTTGTAAAGAACATTGCCACGTGTAGCGCTTCAGCCAATTTATACACACCCTGTATACTGCAATAGGTTTGTAACCTACAAGTCAGAATTAAAAATGCGTTAAAACGATACCTCTTGATAAAACAAAACACATAGAACAACATGTTTTGTTGGACTAAATAAATAACAAAGGATCTAATTTAATATTTTTATGATTTCATATGTGTTAATCAACAAATTGTGTTTGCTTATTTGATTTTAATTACATCAACACACCCAATATCAAACATTTATCAATGTGACTAGGCGCATAGTTTAAACACAAAAAAAAATCTAAATAAATAATTAAAAATGAATAAATAAATAAACGGCAAGTAACATTTTATCCAATATTTTATAACCTGGTTATCGAAACTTTTGCACGTTTTTAAACATTACACTTGATTGCCTTAAGCTACTATTGAGCTTCACAAATTCTAAAATCTGATTTCATTTGTTTATAGTATTAAAGGTTTTCAACCAAATTGATAATCAGTAATAATATAGTAGGAGTATTTTTTATCGTGATATTTTATAATATTACATTATTTACGATCGAAATTTATTATGTAAAAAGTATTCCTATAAATTTACAAATAGATGTAAATATTAAAATAAAAAGATATTATTAAGTACTTTTTAAAATGATTGACAGTAAATGAGTAAAATATCCCATATAAATATTTAAATTCATAAATAAAATATAAGTAAAAGTTGAAAAAAACAACTAACAACAACCAAAACAGCACTAGGGATTCTGTCCCGGGAATTTCCCGAGAGGTAAGTCCCGGGAATTCCCGGGACTTTCTTAGTCTCGAGTCCCGGGACATTTAGTTCGAGACTCTAGACGAGACTAAATGTTACAGAACACTCAAATTAATTTTTTATACTTCTTATTTTTAAACAAATTTTACTGCCATGAGTTTAGCAAAAATATTTTGTTTCATAATTTTTTATGTTTATAGTTTATACTAACAATCAGCATTTACTTAACTTTACTTAAATTTTTTGCCTGCCATATTTAATTCTTTATGTTTATTTCTTGTCTGCTTTAAAGCTAAAGGATAATTGTTAAGTTTATTAGTAAAAATATATTTTACTTATGCGTGTTATGTTTTAAATTTTAATGAAAATTGTTAAATTTATTTAAAATAGACATTTACTTGGAAATATATACTTTATTTACTGTAAAATGTAGAATTAATTAAAAATAATAATACTACTCCTACTACTATACTTTATTTATAAAATAAATGCTTCAAAAACAAAATCCGTGAATTTGGTTTAATTAACAAAAATATTCTGTCAACTGTCACGACCGATTCACGATCACCATACGTGCAAAGCAGCAATTTTAAATATGTGGGTGCTTTCAGAAACAATGTCACTGTCAAGAAAACTTATTTTTTACAGTGAAAATAGCCGATGAATTTTGAGTACATGAATATAGCATCATTTTTCTTGCACCTTATAAAATCTTCCGTCATTTTTGACGGGTTATACCACCATTTTCTAGTATGTAAATAAAATTCGCAAAAGTCTCCAAGTCCCGGGAATTCCCGGGACTTTGATAAAAAAAAGTCTCGAGTCCCGGGACTTTAAAAATTGTCGAGACTCAGAATCCCTAAACAGCACCAACCAAAAATAGGTTTTTGTGGAAAATAGTATAAGAGAAGTTGAAAAAAATTAAGCACGTGAAACAAAAGTTTTAAAACAATTTACACCAAACAAGTAAAAATAGTGGCCATTACGGCAAAACCTTTCTTACAAAATTGTGGGGTAATTTGCGAATGATAAACTGTCAGAAGTGCTGTACGAATAAATCTAACTAACTGTTTAATAAAAGTGTGGACCTTCGTCGTACTTTATCTTTAGTCTTATTCAAAATTTACACAAGGACGCTTAGTCAAAGGAAGCAAAATTGCAAAGGATTGATTGTACATTTCTGTAAAACAGGTGATGCTTGCGCAATACAAAAATTATTTGAAATTTATGAAAGACAAATAATAACAGAGAAGTAACAATTGGGTTTCTGAGTTTATCAGTAAGGTTAGGTACCGAAAAAACGATATTTGTAAACCAAACACCAATAATTTGCTACTGACGATAGTAAATAAATGAAATGTTTCATAAAAGTGAAAAATTAACTAAGAAAATATGTTTTAGAATAAATAAACAAAAAAGCTAAATTGGTGGATGTTATTTCAGGCCATCGTAAATAAAAAAAAAAAATTATTAATACATTCTTTGGATTCTGAAGAATATTAAATGAAAGAAATAAACTTTTACGTCGATAAAGAAGATATCCTGTGTAGAAAAATAAGAAAAATATAAGAAGAAGCATTTAAAAACAAAACAAGAACAGATAGTATATAACATTAGAAGCTATTAGGGTTTCTTTCCAGGGATCCCGGTCCATTTCAAGCTATTTTATATTTCCCGGGAACTACTTATTGTTCCGGGAATTCCCGGGAATGTTTAAAAATTTTATTTTTGTTTATTTTGTGGTAAGATCTTTATAATACTATCATAACTTATCAAAATTTATTATAAATATCTTTACCAACAGTAAAATTATGGAAAAACAGTTTCGTATTTCAAAATAATTTTTTTGTTTTATAATAACTAATAATTATGTACACCAGTACACCCGTAGTATGGCGTAAAGGAGCCCGGTCTTCATGACAAAGTTAATATCTTCAAAATACTTTTTAGTTCTATTTTTGTGTACCCTGGTAATGCGAAGCAAAATAGCTTATAAATGACATTTTATTGATAAAAACAATGTTTTATTGCTGCTAGATGCTCTCAAGACAATTTCATACGCATCAATAGAGACTGAGTAAGCATTTTATGTAGCAGCACTTGTTAATAAATTAAGAATAAGACTATCTGGCCGAAGCATAGATCACCTTTGTTTTCTTAAATCATTTTACAAAAACTCAATTTAAGAATTATGTTATTGTGTTTATTAAAATGTAATTCCATTAAAAAGGTTATAAATACCCAAATGTATGTCTCTCTCACCAATAATATTTTATTATTTATAATAATTACGAAGCAAAATGTATTACATATATGACTTGGAGTTGTTTTTAACCCTTTCACTGTCAAGCCCGTAAATATATGTTGTGCAAGAAGCTATTGTCAAAACCGTAAATATACGTTATTCTGTCCCTCAGAGTTAAAAATTCTGGTGAATGCGCCGGGTTAAAAAAATGATCCAATTTTAAGGTAAATTATTTATTATCCTTGTTAATAGGGGAGTAACAAAAAAGTGTTTTTTAACAAAAGTTGTTGGAATTTATTAGCTATAGGTATAACTAACAACTATTTTTAAATGTACAGAGTATTTAGTTTTCGAGAATCAGTATGCAACTTTACTATTTCAAATAGAACACCCTCTATAGTTTTACATTTTCTTGTAAATAAATCAATTACCATTAAAAAATATTCAGCATGTTTTTGTCTTAAGTTAATATTTCTAGAATTATTATTCTGGTGGATGCGTAGGGTCAAAAATTAAGCTAATTGTAAGACAAATTATTTGTTATCTCCGTTATTAGGGTAGTTACAAAGAAGTTTTCTTTCACAAAAACTGTTGGAAATCATGAGTTACATTCTAATTACACATTTGTTAAATCTTCATAGAATAAAATGCATAAAACTTTTCTACAAATCACGGTGGTTTTGAAAACCCAACGACAACTTTTTTTCGATTATCTTCTGTTTTGTCTTTGACGGTATGAATTTTTAAATTACGCATCCACCAGAATGATAACTTTAGAAATATTAACTTAAGACAAAAACATGCTTTATATTTTTTAATGGCAATTAGTTTATCTACCAGAAAACGTAAAAATATACAGGGTATTCTATTTGAAATAGTAGTTGCATATTGATTCTCGAAAACTAAATAATCTGTGCATATAAAAATAATTGTAGGTCATATAGCTAATAAATTTCAACAACTTTTGTGAAAAAAACTTTTTTGTTACTCCCCTAATAACAAAGAATAAATAATTTGTCTTAAAATTAGCTTAATTTTTTAACCCGGCGCATTCACCAAAATTTTTCTTTTAAAAACAAAAAACCCGACAGACGGCCTGTACATACAAAAATTACCCGACAGCGTTCCTCACCTCTTTTGGGTTATTTAATTAAAAACATTGACATAATTTATTAAACCCCGGGATCCCGGGAAATCCCGGATTTCTTAAAAGCAAAATGGTCAAATATGAGAAACCCTAGCCCTAGACGCTATGTTGTGTGACGACCCGCTTGGCATATTGTTTTTATTTTACTTCAGGGCTACTTTATTAATTTTTAAATGAATACATAAAACAAATACTGACACATCAGTTACTTAAGCATGTAACACTTTAAAAGGACCAGCTTTAGTTAAACAAATTAACATTAAATTATTAACAATCGCAAAAGTCACTGTTGATGGAGTTTGTTAATCAACAAACTATTTATTGATAAATTTCTACATCATAACTAGAACAAAATACTCGTATAAATGTGCTTATAAAAAAGAATGACGAGGATACAACTACAATAAAAAGATATAATAGCAGAGACCAAAATCTTGGGACAGTCGTGTTTAGGTAATTAAGAATTAACCACCAACAAATGTAAGGCTTGTCGAAAAATAAAGGAGTTGGTCGTTGAAATTGTTGTTTTATTTGTTTCTTATTGCGTAATAATTGCTCTAGACCTGTGTGTTACGTAAAAGAACCAAAATTAACAACAATAAACATAAGAGTAACAATTGTAATGATACTCTTCCTTAACAGTGCGGCAGTGTACAAGTACGGTCCGTCACAACTAATACCGCATTTAACTACAAAAAAAGCAGAACCGTGGTTTAATCTAAAAAAAAAAAAAAAAAAAAAAACGAATGCAAAATAGGAGAAAGGACTCTGGGGAATAAAAAATATGTTAGATAAGAAAACAAAGAAAATAAACTGAGTTGTTAAAATTTTTGACTTCCTACAATCTCTCATAATATCTAAGCTATCAACAAAAAAATAAGTTAGAGTGTACATTTCTTTTTAGATATGCCCAAAAAAATTAACAGGATTTATAAAACAATAATAAAACGAACTTTGCGAAGTCTACAAATTATTTTAATGCTAAACGAACTGCAATGATTTTCGTCTTGATTTAGCGCATGAGAACTCAACGATCAATTTAAGGTCGATATATTTTTAATTTTAAATTTCAGCCTGGTTCGCCGTAACGGCTGCACCGCCGTATTTACCTCACTGTACGTAATAAAACAAAAAAAAAACTTAAAGAAAAGCTAATGAGGATGATTGCTAATAAATTTTCTAAAAGACATTAAAAATGAATAAAAAAATGCTTGTGTAGTAAAGAATGGAATGAAAGAAAATTTTAAGCCCTTTTTTTAAAGAAATTAAACTTCAGAGTTTATTCAGCAAGACCGAATAAAGCTAAATAATCATTAAAACGTCAACAATGGCCTCGAATGATGATATTAAAACCTATAATAATATATTTGTTTGATAGTACTTCATATTACAGCAGTTTTTAATAAAAATGATAATACAAGTAGGTGATAACAGGTTTTAATATTTTTAACGGCTAAATGAAGAATAAAAGAAACAGAAGTAGTTTATTATAATTTTGTATAAATACTGTATAACACTTATATTCAAATTCGAGGGCGCCCATGGGGATCTCACTTATTACTGAAGATAGAGGGTAGGTTTACATTTGGCAAAGTTGCTAAATTTGGTGCTCATTAATAGTCCGAAGAGAAATTGGACATATATCAAACGGTATCCGAGAAAATGTGTTTTAAATGTGTAAAAACGTTGCCCAAGCAACTTTTTAAGCCGAATCGGATGGTGGTCACAAATTTTTCCTAGGTCGATTCGTTTTTGTTTTAGACAACCAACTTTGTTTTTTGTTATGGGCAGCATATTGTCACGACCAAGGGGTTAGCTTAGTCGAAGGGGGTCGTAGCTGCAGGAGGTACAAGTAAAACGCCGATGTACTTAATCTAATTTATTATAAACTAACTTAAAACCTACCTTTCGTCTGGGGGGTTATATGCCCGCAATCCACACACTTGGGACACCGCCGCGAGATATTAACAGAAGGGGCGACCCCTTGAGCTGTTTGTCTATATAATTGTACAGTTCCCCCCTTTCCCCCGTATAAGGAGAAAGAGATGAACGAACATAGACTTACAGTCAAGGGCTACGCGATTCGCTGACCATAAATGCTGAATCGCAATTTAGAATACTTCGCGATGATGTTAATTTAATAATCCATTTATATAACTAATTATGGTTCGTGGCAATATCGCGTTTTTCTTCGTTATTAAAGTTCATTTTTACGACTAACAGTCCTTCAAAACTTTTAGTTTGTTGATCGGTTGTCATGGAAACAACGTAAACTACAATGACCGGCCAACCTCATTTATAATGTTTATTGTTTAAAACGTATTTTTTCAAATATCACAATGAAAGAAAAACTAAAATACCATGTATGATACATCAATGGATTTAGAAAAATAAATGCTATTTGATAATGTAAATAGCAAAAGTTGCGCCCATAAGAAAAAACAAAGTTGGTTGTCATAAAACAAAAACGAATCGATCTAGGAAAACTTTGTGACCACCATCCGATTCGGCTTAAAAAGTTGCTTGGGCAATGTTTTGACACATTTTAAATATTTCAAACTCCGAAGGAGTTATAAACGATTTACAAAAATCGCATTTTCCAGTTTTTCCTAATTTTCTCGGATACCGTTTGAGATATTTCCGATTTCTCTTCGGATTATTAATGAGCACCAAATTTAGCAACTTTGCCAAATTTAAACCTATACCTATAATAAGCGAGATCCCCATGGGGGCCCTCGAATTTGAATCACCCTGTATATGTATAAAAGCTATTTTACAGGCCGTTTAGGCCCAGAGCTTGGTAGTGTTCTTCCACATTCTTCTCTTTTTCGCTTTCTTCCTCCAATTCATTATGTTTTTCTTTCTTAGTTCTGCCTCAACAGCTTCTCTCCATCTTTTTCTGGATCTTCCTTTTTTTCTTGTATGTAGGCTTTTTTCAAGCTATCTCTTTTATTATTCTGCTGTCCTCCCTTCTCTCGATGTCCTATTGTATTCTTCTGGCATTTATTACTTTGTCTATGGTTGCTTTTTTGACAATTGTATATACCTCCTCGTTCTTCTTATATATCTCTCATCTGTTCTCTTTCCTCCCACTATTTCCCATCTTCTTAGAGCTTCCTTTGCATTTTTGTTCAGTACCCAGGTCTCACACCCATAGATCGCTGTAGGTCTTAGTATTGTTTTATACAAACGTAGTTTGGTGCTTCTAGATAACTGTTTCGCTCTTATTAGGTTATTTAAAAGCTCCTGCATTTTTGTTGGCTTTCAGTATTCTCATGTTTATGTCTTTTTGTTCTTCCATTCTGTTTATGAGTAGTGTCCGTCCGTAAGTACACAAATTCATTTACTTCCTTAAATTCCCCTACCACTAGCCTGTCTTCTATTGTTTGTTGTCCTATTCTCATTAGCTTGGTCTTATCTTTGTTTATCGTTAATCCCATTTTTTGTGCTGCCTCTGCCATTCTGCCTGTGATCTCTCCCAGTTCCTTCAAAGTTCTTGCCACTTATTGAGAAAAAAATATATTACCAACTTTAGTCATTAGTGAGAAAACTTAATAGTGTCTCAAGGTACGTTTTTTTAAATAATTTAGGTAAACACATGAGTATAATACATAATACTAAAAAATTGAGTGCACGACTAAAATATTCCTCAGCGAATTTTGCAAAAATTAGATTGTACATTGTTTCAATTAACCGTTTAGTACCATTTAATATATTACAGTAATTATTTAGGGACTTTTACGAACCACCGCTTTTAATTTCTCTCATTTTAAATCTAGTCTGCCAAATTACATGAATCAATTACCGGTTTCCCGAAAACCAATAAAATTTACACTTTATTTGCACGAAATTAATGGATTTCTTTTTCACAGCGAACGTAATGTATCAGCAAATATAAAATCTACCACGTCATTAATAATAAATTAAAGTATCTTTACCGAAAATATTGACTTTCTTTGGTATTTTTCCCTTGATTGAATGATCAAACAAGCAAGCAAATTAAACGATATAATTTTATGATGCACTTAAGGTATAAAATGTTTGTTACAAACTAAATTAAAGTACATCTTGTATGTCACAATTACGCAAACATGTTGCCACTGGCCAAACAAGGGCTGCAATTTATTATCATAACCTAAATAACGCTGACCATAGATTAAATTGTATTTTTTACCCGCGTTCTTTTCGTCTTCTAAGGAACGTTCAATGAAGTTGTATGATTTTTAAGTATCATAAAAAGCAACATCAGAGTAATACAAACTTTTCAAAATAAAATACTAAGGAACATCGAAGATGCACCCTGGTACATTAGAAACGATGATCTTCATAGGGACCTTGGAGTAGAGTTTGTGGATAGTGAAATTCAAAAGTTTTCGAGAAGCCACAAAGAAAGACTACTGCAGCACGTGAAATCGAGGCTATCTAGATTCTCGATCACAAATACAGGGTGTAAATAAAGTGTGGTACACCCCCTTTTTTTTCTTTAGTTTTAATTTTAAATAAATAAAATTATAGACATATGATATGTGCAAAAAACCGGGCTTTTTGAGCCGTTGCACACATTTGTTTCACTTCCGGTTTCGCCGGAAATGACCCTCTATATTTTTACATTTTTGGAAAGAGGAAGGGATTTTGGATACAAATGCACTATTTTGATTAATTTTTATAACCTCAAAATTTGTTTTAAACAAAATTTAGTTTTATATTAAGGGTGCCATGACCTGCACAAATTGATTTTAATTATGTCAACAATTGTCCAAAAAACGTTTTTGTAAATTTTAAATGACATTTAGGTAACTTTAATCGACTTTGAAGGTTGCTGAATCGGTTTTTTGACAAAAAGTCAATTTTTTTAAATGAAACCATGCTGGTACTAGCGGTTATTTAAATGGAGCATCTTCTAACGAATCCATCAATACCAAAAACTTGTATTTTTATTAAGAGTCTACTTTAAAAATTTCAAATTATTGTGAAAATTTATTAAGAGATCCTTTTAATGGCAGTAATCTAATTATGTTAAAATGATTACCAACATTTTTGGACTTTTTAATTAAATTACTATAGTAGTTAAACATAAAACAACAATCATTTGTTTTGTTGTAGTTATGCACAGTGTACTGCGATTAACAGGACCTCCTAATAAATTTTTACAATAATTTGAAGTTTTTGAAGCAGACTGATAATAAAAATACAAGTTATTGGTATCCATGGATTTGTTAGAAGATGCTCCATTTAAATAACCGCTAGTACCAGCGTTCCATTTAAAAAAATTGACTTTTTGTCAAAAAACCGATTCCGTAACCTTTAAAGCCGATTAAAGTAACCTAAATGTCATTTAAAATTTACAAAAACGTTTTTTGGACAATTGTTGACATAATTAAAATCAATTTGTGCAGGTCATGGCACCCTTACTATAAAACTAAATTTTGTTAAAAAAAAATTTGAGGTTTTAAAAGTTAACCAAAATAGTGCATTTGTATCCAAAATCGCTTCCTCTTTCCAAAAATGTAAAAATATACAGGGTGTTCCATTTAAAATAACAAAGTTGGGGTCATTTCCGGCGAAACCGGAAGTGGAATAAATGTGTGCAACGGTTCAAAAAACCCGGTTTTTTGCATATATCATATGTCTTAATTTTCATTTATCTAAAATCAAAAATAAAGAAAAAAAAGGGGGTGTACCACAGTTCATTTACACCCGGTATAGTCAGGACACTCAAAAGAAAAAACCCTTTGAGCTGGTATAATGTGACACTATTAGTGCTTAAAAAAAAGTAGAGTCAGTGTTTGTGTTAGTGCACAAGAATAGAGTGCCAAATGCTAGAACAGATAAGAGACGCCAATAGGTCCTAACTTTTTTATAGTATATTAGGAATAGTTAAGACTAAAAATATCTGATGAAAACTTAAGAAAATAATAATTTTAACATACTTTTACCAATTATTGTTTAATTTGGAATCATTGGTACAATTTTAATATTTTATAAACCAGAATTGCAAAAGAAGAAATAAGGAATTTACATGTCACGCAGTTACTCTTAGTAGAACTGAAACAGCCCTCTCGTATATAGCCTTATTAACTTATTTATTTCGAGCAATGCTCTTAAATCAATGAAAGCACAATCTCGGAACAGTTCAGCAACGTGCTCCAAGATTTGTTTGCCATGTAATTACTCATTCCACTTAAAACCTGTGAAAAGTGCCAGATGTAAGCAATCTCTTGGCACTTGCGTAAATTATCTAGGAGTTGCGGTAATCTTATCTGGATTTAAAAAACCCGTGCTATATTTACTGCAAACTTTGAATGAGTAAATAAAGAAGTTGGCCATTAACATTATTTGCATGGCATTTTTATGCAAATTAAAAGAACGGGAGGCGCTAAACTCGTCGTTGTAAAGTTAATCTTTTAAAAAGTGTAAAACAAAATATTTGTAAAGTATAGTGGCACATGTTTCAAAATTATTAGCTTAATTATAGCATTTTATCAGCATTAAAAAAAGCTGTAGATGAGATTACAGCGCCTGCTAGATTATCCCGGGAAAGTACATAATCTCTAGAGTGTTTTATGGCTCGTCGTATATCAATTTGCTTAATTTTTTCTACGTACTATAAATTTAAAGTAGAGGTGTTATGGTATTTTCACAAAAAATTAGGTGCTTTAAAATTTTAAAAAGGGACAAAAAATAAACCAATTTTTAATGAAAAATGAAAAAAAATGCCAATTTATAGTGCCTGGGAAATTCAGGGAAGAAGTCTAATTTCGTCCCGGAATCCTGTTACAAGCAAAAATGTCCAAGTTGACGCGCACTAGTTGTACGTAGCAATGATCATTTTTGACAGTTGCATTTAAATATATATTTTTTTTATCTGTATTTTTTTTATTGCACCTAGCTACTTTAGCCAACCAGCAATTTGTCTTAATGATAGTTCATTTAAATAATAAATAATTAATAAATCTACTGACAAAGAGATAAAAGTCCCAAAACTACTACAAATGTTCTTCAAAACATTTTTTTTACAAATAGAATAGTCGATTATTTATAAAACATACACAGTGCTGCGCAAAAGTATGGAAACAAAAAAATATGTAGAACACTTTTGACGAATTTACAATAAAATTTTGTATCTGACCGTTATTGTATATTCCGATTCGATGAAAATATTGAGGTTACAACAAGAATTCCGGTTCAATCGGAAACGAACCCAAACTTTCACCTGTCATGATCATCATCGTGTCCTCTTTTACCCGTACGTGTCGAGGTTTGTTCTTTCATATAACTTCTCTTCAACAAAGTTCTTGTTTCCTCCCATATGAGTTTCCTCTACGTTTTAGTATATCCACTACGCTGTTGTTCCAGGTTGTTCTAGCGTCCCCCTCTGGTTTTACCTATTTTTCTGGCTTCCCATAGTTTCTTAGTTTGTCTTGTGTTGTCCATTCGTATTAAATGGCCTGTCCACTTTAATTTCTTTTCCTCTTTTTAACTTTTCAGTAATTGTCTTATGTGTTCGTTTCTTATTTTATCTACTCTTTTTACCCACTTTCAACTGTATATTTTTATTATTTTTGGATATCTTCTTCAATTTACTTTAAAAAAATGTTCAAGGGTAAATGGGTCCACCTAGATTTAAACTTAAGAATGGTAAAGTTAAATCTTTACTATGAAACATGTCAAAAATTCATAGGGAAAAGATAAAATTAGAATATTCTTGTTTTTTTTATAATTGTTCCAAATTTACCGCTGTAGGTATACCTTTATAACGTACTTTTTTTTTTTTTTTTTTTTTCTCCCAGAACATTTGCCATCTGTCCGAAGACAATAAACAAATCCTTTGACATTGACACAATTAAAATGACGAAACAGAGAGACATGCAGGGATGGAAAACGTAACGTAACGATACCCGATAACGTTATAATAACGATTCAATTATAAGTTTTAATACAATAACGTAACGATATTTTAATAACGTTATATAACGTTATAATAACCGATAACGTTTCATTAAAAGTTATTTTGTATCGTTATTCTGTATAAATTAAATTTTTATATTGCCATCTTTTTATTTTCAGAAGATATAATACTTTGTTTATATTTTAGAAATTAAAATGGAAATACAGTATCTCAACGTAATTTTGTACTATTTTCAAAGTTTACATTTATAGATCCCAAAAATAATAATTTCAGAGTTACAGATGAAAATTATTTTTTCAACGTTATACAGGATGTTTCTTAAATAATGCAAAAAAATTCGGGAGGTGATTCCTTATCGAAAATTAAGGGGGGTCTTTCATATAAATTTTTTTCCTTAGACGTCTCCTTTCGGAGTTACACCCCCCTAATTGGATCGGTAAAATTAGGCTTTTATTTTATTTCTCAAATTTGGATAAATGTAGGAAAATGATATTTGATAGATGTTTTGTGTTTGTTAAAAGGTTTCCCATAGTAATATTTTCAATCGTCTCCCACCTTCACAGGGAACTAAAGTGCGACCCCTGTTGTTTTTTTTTAATCAGAACTTTTTGGTGGGATGAAATTTAGCAATTTAATTTTTTTTTTTAAACTTGATTTATTTAGATTTTTTTTGTATTTTTTAACTTTTCTCGTAAAACCTACAGTTTTTGAGTAAAAATTATATGAGTGAACATAAACCATCAAATATTCCAATATAAAACGATTTATTTTGGTGGTTATTGTGATTTGTTTATGTTCATATTGGGTAGATTGACGGATGTAATTCATTTTGAGGTTTACGTGGCGGCAACGCTAAAACGCCCGTCAATTCTACCCAATATGAACATAAACATCATGTTTGCTCATTTAATTTTTTACTCAAAAAATGTAGATATTACGAGAAAAGGTAAAAAATAAAAAAAATAAAAATAAATTAAATTTAAAAAAAAAATTAAATTGCTAAATTTTAACTCACCAAAAAGTTCTGATTTAAAAATCAACAAAGGTCGCACTTTTCAGCCCCCTGTGAAGGTGGGAGATTATTGAAAATAATGAAAACCTTTAAATAAGTTCAAAACATACCAAATATCATTTTGCTACATTTATCCAAATTTGAGAAATGAAATAAAAACCTTACATTATCAATCCCCTTTAGGGAGGTGTAACTCCGAAAGAAAACGTCTAAGGAAAAAATTTTATATAAAATACCCCCCTTAATTTTCGATAAGAAATCACCTCCCGAATTTTTTCGCATTAATTAAGAAACACTCTGTATATCATAATTTATGTAACGTTATATAACATAACGATTCATTTTTTTAATGTTATTTATAACGTTATGTAACGAAAACAAATAATAAATAACGTTATACAATAACGTAACGATTTAAAACGTTATTCCATCCCTGCATGTAAGTGGCTGCCCAGTGGCACCCACTCCTTCAATAAACATAAGAACTTATTTCTATGTACTTATCTACTACTCATAACGTTCTATTAAGTCTGCTGTTCTCCAGCGCTTTAGTCTTCGCTTGTCTGTCCCTTCATTGATCAGGTTCGCGGCCAGGTGGTTGGGATGCTGACTTAGCCTGTCCATGTATCTTTTGCAGTACTTTTTGATTTCTTCTTTTACTGGCACTATTTGTAAGTCCTGTCTTATTATTTCGTTCGTAACAAACCATGGGGCGGCCACTAGCATTCGCAACACTTTGGCCTGAAACCTTTCTAGGATATCGATGTTAGAGTTAGCGGCTGTACCCCACAACTGCAGGCCGTATGTCCAGACCGGTTTAAGCACGCACTTGTAGATGAGCAATTTATTTTCTAATGAAAGTTTTGAATTTCTTCCTAGTAACCAGTACATTTTGCTTAGTTTTATTCCTAGCTGCTTCCTTTTCTGCCATATATGTGTCCTCCAGTTCATGCGTCGGTCGAGGTGCATTCCCAGGTACTTAACTGATTCTGCCTGTGGTAGTTCCTTACCATTCATATTGACTGGTTGGCAGCTGTCTCTTTTTAGGGTGAATGTAATTTGTACGGACTTTTGCTCATTCAGTCTGATTCTCCATCGTCTACACCAATGTTGAATCTTATCCAGATGCCGCTGTAGGTGCTTTGTTACTATTTTTGCATCTTTATCTGACGCCATTACGGCCGTATCGTCTGCAAAGGTTGCAGTTTTAGTATTTGGCGACAAAGGCAAGTCCGCGGTGTACAGTTGATACAAGGTTGGCCCCAAGATGCTGCCTTGCGGGACTCCACTATAGATCGGGTGCAGGTCAGTGTAAATATCTTGTTGTCTTACCTGGAAGTGTCTCTCGCTAATATAAGATTTTAGTACTTCGTAGATGTTATAAGGCATCTGTTTTTTGATTTTATAAAGAAGGCCCGTGTGCCAGACCTTATCAAAAGCTTGTGACACGTCCAGGAAGACTGCACAGCTATATTTTTTTTCGTCGAAGTCATTATTTATTTGTCGCACCAACCTGTGGACTTGTTCTATAGTGGAGTGCCTCTCCCTAAAGCCGAATTGGTGCATTGGAATCAGTTGGTTTTTCTCGAGGTATGGTTTGATTCTCTTAAGAAGTAATTTTTCGAGGACCTTTGACATTACCGGTAATAAACTAATTGGTCTGTATGACCTCGCTTCCTCAGGATTTTTTCCTGGCTTGGGTAGTAGAATTATTTGAGCGACCTTCCATTGCGCTGGAAAGCAGGTCAGTCGCAACACGGCATTAAAAATAAACGTTACTTGCCTAACGTACTTAAAAACATAACGTTGCCCCAATAATTAAAAATAAACTTGCGATAACCCGAAAAATATCAATATTAGGTATAAAACAGGCTAAATGTTTTTAAAAAAGAGTAAAATTTTCAATACGACTGTAAAAAAAAATTAAGGGTGTGTATTTAAAAAAAGTGTATATTTTTAAAATGTAGCTATTGTAGACCGTTAATTAATTTAGTGTCCATGTAAATTTCAAACCAATTTTTGCTGCCTTTTTAAAGATTTATCTTGTTACAAAATTTTGAAAGTGCTGTCTTCCTTAACCTTAAAGTCTTTATAGTAATGTAAATACCACAAAAATGGTAAACTTTAGACCTACACCTAAACTCATATTTTTTTTATATACGTTTAAAGCGAAATCCACAAATATATAAAGATGTACAGGGTGTTCTATTAAAACTTTTTAAGTTTGGATTCGTTTCCGGTTGAACCGGAAGTCGCATTGCAACGGCGATATTTTCATTGTAATTTCGTTAAAAGTGTTCTAGATATTTGTCTGTTTCCATACTTTTGCTTAGAACTGTATATTAGTGTATGTTTTAAAGTAAAGAACATGTAAATCACAAAAACACTTAGAGATATAAAGATGACTAAAGTAGTAAAGAAGTGTATTTTTATGTGCTTACAAGTATCAAAACTGAATGTGTCCATTTAATCAACTTAAGTAAAAACTGTTTCATAAATTGCATAGAGTTTTGTAAATAACCGAAATATTTCTTCTAATATAGTATTAATTGGACCATCTCGTATATTTGACATATTTTTAAGCATAAAAATCTTATATAACGCCTCTACGCAGAGGGTTAAAATCGTGTGAATTTACCGACACAAATGCTGTCAGATTGAATTTAATTTGATAATACCTGCTTCTAATTATGGTGACGAATTTGCCGCGATAATTTCTTGAATCACTATAACACCTCAACTGGAAGATCAAATATAAAAAATCTAACTTTTAATATGTAATTATTTAGTAGTTTAGCACTATTTTTGTTCATGTAATTTCGATTTCAATTTGAAAGTTAAACAAATAGCAAACGTCAATAGCGAGTGAAGAAATTTAGGATCATTCTGACGCATTCAAATGTCTGCGATTTTTCTTGCTTTTTTTCTGTCCCTATACATCTCCTCATGTATCACGGTATACACTTAGATGCTGAATTTTTTAGGCGATCCTTCTGTTAAACGAACCACTTTCTCGTGGACCATTTTTTTGTGTATTGAATGGAAGGTTAAGCTTTGAAGTATTAGCAGCTATACAATACGTGCTTTGGTGTTTTTTACACTTTTAAAGGATAAAAAATTCAACCACGCACTTACATTATTTAAAAAAAAACAACTTTAAGTGGTAAAATCTTAATTTACTACATTTAAATCAACATATAAAACGTAATATTATTTCAAAAGTATTGCATTAGTGTCGGTTTGAACTTTCAGAGTAACAATTGTTAAGGTTTGCATTTTATGATACATAAGTTGTTATAAATCATGTCCTAAAAGTGCTAGCTATTCCCGCCGCACTTGTTTGTATTATAAATTGCTCAAACACGAGAGCTTGTTATAACTTTTTAACTATTCGTCTCAATATTTCATTCTTCCAGCCTCTTATGGCGGCGCCTGTGGAAGATTTTTATGATTAAATATTCACTTAACTTAGTATATAGCAGCTGCAATGAACGATTTTTTCACTTAATTGTTTCCATTTATCGTAAACTCATTTTTAAAACACTTTTCAGCTTAAGAACAATCAATTATGGTGTAATTTATCGAGCAAAAGCGCATTAACTGAACTTGATTAGGAGCATAATATTACAATGGCATATCAATAACTTGCTACTTAAAGAATTTAATTAATTTTTGATTGATTAGAAAAACAAAAAATACTTAAATGATACAAATATAGTCTTTTCTGTTACTGGTTTATTAAAATGTTTGTAATGTAATGTAAACAATTCAATAACTTATTTCACGTTATTGTTACCCAAACTTTCAATGTATATACCTGAGTGTTGCTCTTAAAAAACAGCTCAAGTCTACGAAGAAAAACGATTTGGTAATCTACAATCAAAGATCAGTTTCGTGAAATTTCAGTGACATGTATTTATTTTTAAACAAGCGAACGAGATAAAAAGTTTGTTTTTATGACATACCATCATCATCGGCTGAACTTTAGATGACTCATGAAGCTCTTTAGCATATTGTGAAATCTTGGATAAAATATTAAGTCATAAAATAATCTTTCAAAGCTGAAAAAAATTTAATTTGTATATGATACTGTAAAAGCCAGAGATTTGGTTAATCTTAGGTTTCACCGGCAAATCCTAGCATTTACCAAAGTAAGGTGGTAAAAATCCGAAAAAGCTTGTAAACGCTTCCAATTTGGGCTTTTACGTTTGTTTTCATTTAAAAAAAAATAATTACCTGACCTTTAATCTGACCCTTGATCGTTTGGTCAGTAATAAAGTGTCAGGTTAATGGTTGGTTAAAGCTTTTTTTTTTTATAAATAAATATTGAAAATGAAGTCAAGCATGTAAACGCTATTATTTTGGGTTTTTACGTTTGTTATAATTTTAAAAAAGCTTTAACTAAGCTTAAACCTGACCTTTGTACATTTTGTCAGTGGTAGAGGGTCAGCTTAAAGATTGATGAAAGTTTTTTAAATAAATAATAAAAATTACGCTAATTTTGGACTTTTGCCACCTTACCATGATAAATACCAGGATTTAACGATAAAACAAAATATTTTCGGGCTTTTACAGTAATATATACAGGGTGTAGACTCGGATCACGCAACATAGCAATTTCAATGGTAAAATTTTAAAAGTCGTATTCTTGCTCCCCTAATTATTTTAGAAAAAAAAGTGCAAATACGTTTTTTGTAGAGAAAAAAAATCTGTATCCATAAATGTAATCAATATTACTTTTTCGTTTTCCAATAACTAAAAATTAAGAAATTACAAAACGCGTTTTGACAAAAATCTGTACTGCCTTGGAATTATGCTATGACGACTGCACAGCCTAATGTCACTTATACTGTCACTTTGACGTGAAGTTTATTCATAATAATCATTTTTATTGTATCTTGAAATGAAAACATAACTAATTGTGTAAAATAAATGTTTGATAAAATATAAAGGTTTTAAGAATGAATTTCGCGCCAAAGTGACAGTATGTGACATTAGGCTGGGCAGTTGTCATAGCATAATTCCAAGGCAGTACAGATTTTTGTCAAAACGCGTTTTGTAATTGCTTAATTTTTAGTTATTGGAAAACGAAAAAGTAATATTGTTACATTTACGGATACAGATTTTTTTTCTCTACAAAAAACGTATTTGCACTTTTTTTCTACAATAATTAGGGGAGCAAGAATACGACTTTTAAAATTTTACCATTGAAATTGCTATGTTGCGTGATCCGAGTCTACACCCTGTAGATATAAGTATACACACACACACACACAGTTTTCTCTTTCAAGAATAAAAACACATTTTACGTATACTTATAAGATAAGACAAACTGTTCTATATTTACCTCTGTTATTTATCAGCCAGTTAATAATAAAAGGGACAGTGGTCAATAACTAAAATTACCTAATAGTATATTATATACCAAGGTAGAGAAGTCAACTATTATAGCTTGAGGGCTCAGATTAGATCACGAGGCACGAAGCGCCGAGGGATGTAAGGGCCCGAAGGCTATAAGACTTGTCTACCGTGGTGTATATACTATTTTTTTCACTACTAATAAGACAAACCCATTTATGTTATCTACGCACTTTCTAACCTAAAATATAAAAAGTTAAGTACCTATCTACTATCTACAGAAATATTGAATCTGCGTGTTACTCATCTTGCTAAATCACTATTGTTATTAAAAAACATTGTTTTTAAGCGATGGTTTCATCTAAAATACTGAAATTATTAAAACTTTTCTCTTTTTTACGTTGTGTCTGGTTGTGTCAATCGACGGTGTGGATATTGACAACCGTCATTTATTACGGCGCGGAAGTCGTGATATTTAAATACACCAAAGTTATTAAAATTAAATTAATTTATTTAAACAACGTTTTAAATGCTAAAATACCAATAAAGAGAATTTCTCCATCATACTAAATCGTCCTATAATTTTTTTTTCTTTAAAACTACAACAGCATTATCAAAAAATATAAATTTGTACATTATTCACCAGTGGTTAATAATGAAAAATTGTTTACCTGTAACCATGCATAGGTAGAGAAATTGAATTTCACGGCATTCTAATATACGTCATAATGCTACGCTATATTACTAGTAGTGAAAAAAAAATGTCATTTGTGTATGATTTGGAATTATTGGGCTTATTCAAGTTAAAAAAGTAATTAAAATTGTAATCGCCCGTGCAACGCCAAGTAAATCATCTTGTATTAACATAAAAATGAATACATCACCCAACATTTTTAATTTCGTTTTTCATAACATGAAAAATTAAACAAGATTTTATACGGTTTATAATAAATGAATGAGTTATTTTAAACAATACACAATTTTTAGGTAAGCTCTCCGCTAACTAAACTATTCCAAATATTTTTATTCGAAAGTATTATATTAATTATTGCGAAAAATTTCTGGAGGTAATTCCTGATCGAAAATTAAGGAGGAGCTTTTATAAAAAATGGTGCATGTTTACTTATTTTATTTTTACTCAAAAACTGTAGGTTTTGCAGAAAAAGCTAAAGAATAAAAAAAGTTTCCTGATACATAAAGCTTCAAAAAAACAATTTTTAAATAGCAAAATTTTAACTCTTCAACAAAAACTGATAAAAAAAAAAAAACAAAAGTCGCACTTTTCAGCACTTTATGAAGGTGGGACATGATTGAAAATATCACTATGAAAAACCAAATGTCATTCTCCTAAACATCTCCAAATTTGAGATATAAAATAAAAACTTAACTTTACCGCTCCTTTTTAGGGGGGGGGGGGGCGGTGTAAGCCCTAAACAAAATTATACAAAAGCCCCCCTTAATTTTCGATAAGGAATTACCTCCCAACGTTTTTCGCAATATATAGAAATCAACTTTATATGGTAAATGTTTTACACAATAATTTAACAGACTAGAATAAATTAGTGTATGATAAGAAAATATTTAAATATTATTGTCAAAATTAAGGTTTTTACTAATTTAGCTTGTAATGGATCAACTTTAAACTATCAAAAACGTCTCACAAAATACGAACCTGATTTTGATCAACTTTTAACATGTTTCAAAACGGATATTTATTTATACCACCGAATTGCAAGCAAACAATAACACATACAGTTTAAGAAAATGTCACATGTCTATTGTTCATGGTAAAAATATAAACAAATTTAAGTCGCGTCAAATGCAGAGACAATCTGAATGAAAGTTAGCGATATTACCAGACCGTCCAACGCAGAATAAATTCGCTTTTACAACGAACTTTTTCAGGCGTCGTTGGCAGTGAACTGCAGGCAAAGCATTAAGTTTTCAACGCGCTGCACTTTAAGATTGCTTCCTCTTTGAAATAAACTTTTTTGTGAGACTTATCAACAGAATTTACATGCAGACTTCCACAGTTTACTGGCCAACTACTAGACAAAGTAAAAAGTTTGTGAACTAATATTTTTATTATGGATCTAAATTCCTTTGCTATGAAACTAAAACGAGAAAAAAAAATCAGTTTTTAATTACAGGATAGAAATTCATTATCCCTGTAATTTATTTTTATTTTAAGAAATAAATCTTTAGTGTTTATTAAACCATATTTAGAGGACCACATTGTTTTTTAATATGCTATTAGATATTACTTTCTTTTTTAAATATTTGATGTTTAATGTTAAAAGTCAATTCTGCATTTAATTGGTAATTAAATTACATTTTTGTTTATTATTTCTTGAGAATTTCCATTCCTTCAAGTTTTTTAAAGACTTAATTATTTTTGACAACTTAGAATTGCTTAATAGCACTTTTAAAAGCTCGTTTTACTAATGTAACGGTTGCTTTATTAAAAAAAAGCGTTTATGCAAAAACAAGTTAAATCTGTATGATGCAATAAGTTAAATGAATTATTTATCGATGTTGCTTTTTAAAAACAACTTTATTTTTAATTGTTACTACGAATTACATAAAAATGCTAATCTAATCTGAGCTAATCCTTAACTAACTAAAATAAGCTTAGTGCAATTGTGTATATCATATTTTCTGTTGATTCTGCAGTAATCCTATACACCCTGTGTGAATGTTAACATGCTCGTACGTACATAACTAATACGAAATTTTCAGGATATTCAAGTAATGTGTTTACAAATGTTAAAACATAATTGAAAATTTAACCTAATAATTTTCATATTGTCATTTAATTCCAACTAATCATTATTTTGATTAAAAGAAGTTTATCGAAGGATAAACATTTTTAACAATTTTTTTTGTGTTTTCACAACTTTTCCGCATGCTAATTTGATTAATCTAATGTTCTCTTTTTCATAATTAAGTTTCTCGCAAGATAGATATCTTTCATGTGTTAGGGGAATATTTCAAATGATGTGTTTAAAAAAAGCAGTAATTAAAATTAAAATTTTTAAATCTCAGAAACGATTTGTTATAGGTAGATTCTTCTTATACTTATATTTAAAGAGTATTTAACTTTCCAAAAATTATACCAAATAATATTTAATTCAGTCCTAATTGCTAGTTCAAAGCAACATCGATTATTTACGACTAAAAGGAGATGGTCAGGATTAATCATTAGCAAAAAAATATACCTTATTTTGATTATAACTATACCTATGGGAAAACCCCAGACCTAAGACTAATGGTTGCTAAAACTTTAAGAATATAGATAAGTACGAGTATGATTTTTTTTTCGATATTATTTTTTTTTATTTAAGAAACAATTAGCAATTATTTGACGCTATTGTAAGATAAAAAGTTTTATTTTTTAATGGCAGCCATGATTAATTTACAATCTAATCTTCATGAACAATACGTATATTGTTGTGGCTTGAATTTAACGTAAAGGATAGGCTTGTCCAGTCAGTGACGGGGGGGCAAGGGGGGTATTAATACCCCGGGCGCCAGTCTTGGGCGGCGCCGTGAAGACAAAATATTTAAAGCCAGAAAACTAAAATGCCATTATAATTTTAAAATTTGTTTTTATTTCCATTGCAGTGTATTTGAATAAATAACACAAAAATATTTTACTTCAAACTCACAAACTACAATAAAAATACTGACGAGGGAAAGGGCGCAAAAAAATAATATGGCCCGGGCGCCATTTACCCTCACTACGCCACTGTGTCTAGTGGCAACTACCCGTTTAAATTTACTTAAATAATTTAAATAAGTATTAATGTAACAAATATAACATACAACTTTTATCAGGCAATTTACCATCGCACATTATGGTGGAAAACATTTTTCATGGTTTTGTATTTTCGCATTCAACCATTTTTTTATCAGCAAATCATACATGCAAAATTTAACTTGTATCAGCGCGTCGTGTAAAGTAATAGGTAATTGAAAAATCAATATTTGCTCAACATACAGCTTTTTAGAGTTATATCACCCTAGGGATGATTTAGTGCCAATCAAGATATGTCAAAACAGGTGAAAAGTTGACATTATTACGTCAATACTGGCGTAAAAATATTCATAACAAAACACTGGCTTATTTTTCAACACCGAGAGAGACATGCAAGAAGGAAATACATAATTGTTATACATACAGTGTCATTTACCAGTTTACTTTAGCTATAACAATTTAACAATGACGATTGACAAGATGTGTAGACTTGCACAAAATAGTGCAAAAAAAGTATGTACTCAATAATTGGACCGTTTATTATAAAAGCGGTTTACGTTCATTGTTTTTTGTTTTAAGATATTTAAGGGTTTGCCCTTCAGTCCATTTAAAAATACTAATAAAGTCTACCAAGTTTTATCACGTTTGTATGAATTTAAATATATGTAAATTTATTAAACATAATAATTTTTAGGAATTCATAAACCAATATTTTTGGTTTAGGGCCATAAGTGAACTTACACAATTTGGATTATTATTGAATTGTACAAATCATAAAATTTTAAGTAGGTACTTTAATTCTGTCATTTAAATTACATTATCTTGTAATTTGGATTGATTCATAAATAAATAAAAACAAAATACTAATTTTTAATCTTAATATTTATACCGGGTGTAAACAAAGTGTGTTACACCCCCTTTTTTTCTTTAGTTTTGATTTTAAATTAATGAAATTTTAGACACATCATATGTGTAAAATACCGGGCTTTTTGAACACATGCACATAATGTTTCCACTTCCGGTTTCGCCGGAAATGAACCCAACTTTGTTATTTTAAATGGAACGCATTTTTAAATTTTTGGAGAAAGGAAGCGATTTTGGATACGACTGCACTATTTTGGTTAACTTTTATTACCTCAAATAATTTTGGAACCAAAATTTAATTTTTTTATTAAGTTTTAATTTAATGACTGTGTCATCATTGTTCTACCACTGCAATGACATACAAACACGTAAACAAGCATTTGTTTGTTTCCATAGCGATCTTTCGTAGCACCTTTGTTTTTGTATTGTATGATTTGTTTTGTTGCAGGTATGCACAGTGTACTGAGATTAACAGAATCTCTTAAAAAATCTTTACAATAATTTGAAGTTTTTGAAGCAGATTCTTAATAAAAATACAAGTTATTGGTATCGATGAATCCGTTAGATGATCCATTTAAATAACCGCTTATACCACCATTGTTCCATTAAAAAAAAAATTAGTTTTTGTCAAAAAACCGATTCTGCAACCTTAAAAGCCGATTAAAGTTACCTAAATGTCAATTAAAATAGACACAAACGTTTTTTTTTGACAATTGTTTAAATAATAAAATTCAATTTATGCAGATCACGGCACACTTAATAAAAAATTAAATTTTGGTTCAAAAATTATTTGAGGTAATAAAAATGAACCAAAATAGTGCAGGTGTATCCAAAACTGCTTCATCCATCCAAAAATGTAAAAGTATACAGGATGTTCCCTTTAAAATAACAAATTTGGGACATTTCCGGCGAAACCGGAAGTGGAACAATCGTGTGCATGTGCACAAAAAACAGATTTTTTGCATTTATAATATGTCTAAAATATCATTTAACTGAAATCAAAACTAAAGAAAAAAAGCGGGGTGTACCACACTTCATTTACACCGGGTATATATTTGCAAATTACATGGTGCCTATAAGTTTTTTTATAAACTAGTAGATTTTTGTATTACATGAAGCATTTAAATGTAAAATGGCACAGTATTTTCTATTGGTCAAAGCATGTGGCTGTCTAAAAATATAAACTGTATATTATCGACAAATTATTTGTCGTCTAATTTTTTTTTTAAATGCGCTAAAACCACTTTCATAATAAACAGTCCAATTATGCACTGTGATTTGATACATATTTTGTGCTATTTGGCTAATTATAAGCAAAAATGTACTGAGCTCCAGCTGATGTTGTACTTAGTGATAAACATCTAAGTCACAAAAACATATTTTGTGGAATTAAATTTCCTTAAGTAAATTATATTTCAAAGTAAGTTTCATGAAACAAACCATACAAAATAAAGTAATATAGAATTATAGTAATTTTCTGAATCTAACATTTCCATAATAATAATATAATATTAATTTTTAGATATTTAAGCTAGTTACTTTTCCTAAAATACATCTTGTTTTCTGATTAATAATGGTCTATTTAGTTTAAAAATTGTTTATCGTTTCGTGGTTGTCTGCAATACCAATTTGGTTAGATTTTCCAGACTCTTGTTCGACGAAGTAAATAACTACGTAGTAGTTTTAGCAGGAAGATTTTCTCTCTACCGTCTACATCTTAGACTTCTTAGAGTTGGGGGTTGAATTTTCAACTAAGCGTGATCTGCATATTAAAGTTTCTCCTGCTTCTTTTCTTAAAGTTCTCGTTTTATTGTTTTATTGAGTTATTATTTAAATTATGTAAAACAACTTATATTTCTTACATATACTGTGGTAATTTTATTTGAGTTCTTGTTGAATGAAAGTATAGCGTTAAAATAATCTTCTTGTAACAAATCTAGCTTTATAGAATATACCAAAATATGTTCTTCAGTTTAATTCTTAATTTTTGCGTGAGGGTGCGGCACTATTGCCTATGTTATAATCCGCTTGTAAATAAATAAATATATAAATATACAAACATAGTTAACCGAGGGCCAATACTTCATAAAAACGCCCGAGCGGGGGCGCCCCTTATTTGTACACGACCGGGCGCTATGTGTGTAGTTCAAATGTGTGTTCCGCTCGCGCGGCAGACTGCTATAGGGGGATTGACCCCCTCTTCAGTCGTTAGAGATACAAGGATAGTGGGTAAGGATGTGGATAGTCAAGGTTGAGCAAGAATAGATGAAAGCACTGCCACAGCATTTGCCTTAACTGTAGAGAAAACCACCCGAAACCTCTACAATGACAGTCGGTCTTGGGATTCGAACCCATGACCTCCCGATTGCAAGTTACGTTGTTAACACAACCAGCCACCGAGCTCAGAACCTTGTCCAGAGTATCTTTAAAAACAAATAACTGCTGTAGCTGATAGTGTTATTGTACATTTTTCTTTATTTAATCGAATTACATTGTTCAGTGTTTGACAATATGTAATTTTGACTTGGTTTTTAAAGAAAAAATAATCGCAAGATTTACACTGCATTGTTGGGTCCATATTTTTGTTCCACAGAGTAATTAAATATTATTTTTACCCAACTACAGATTTTTTTTGAGTAACGGCAACGTAATCAATTGGAAGTCATAGCGACACTGAAGGAATTTTATGATTACATACAGTGTTACTGCACTGAATTTAATAAAATTTGCCTACTTTATAATGCAGCGCGACCGCTCGAGGCTTAAGTAGCAGAAAAATAAAATTGATTCTTAAAACAAATTATTTGTTCTAATACAATCCGTTTTAAGGGAAAATAAAGCATCGTTACCAGATTTTAATATCAAATTTTACTAACGAAACCGTTTATTTTATATTTATTTATCAAAATACAGTTGTTTGTTTTTGAACAAGGTTTTTTTAAATAAGTTATTAAAATATTATTGGAACATCTGTTTAGCAAAATCGATCAATAATGCTGATTGCACATTCCAGTTCTTTAACTTAATTACTATCTTGACAAAACGGGAGTGGAAACTTAACAAGGCTTCGTTATTAAGCCGTTAAGAGAGATAATAATTTAATATGCATTTAATTCAATTTTCTAGATTAATTAAACGTAATTTTCTCTTTGAATACTACAGAAACAATCCGTTTTGACGAGCTTTAATCGCGAATAATCGAGTCAACTTAAGTGACGCATCGCCTGTTTAACTGGTGGCGGTTCTGTATAAGCAGAAAGCGAGCCAAGATAAGCTCCCAGCGGCGCAGCGGCTAAAAAGAGACTAAAACCTGTCGGTTGCAGTTGTAGAGCGCTAGATTCCAGGAACGTTATGTACATTATGTTCTTATAATGAGAAATCCTATGGCCACATTATGAAAGCTTGATGATCAGATTTCGCGTTTTGAGAAAATATAAAACCGAACATGTGACATGAATTCAAATATAAAAAGAAAATATGAAAAAGTTATTAATAGTTATTTATGTATCAAGGCCAAAAAGTGTAACTTTTTCGGCCGCATCTGGTTTGCTGGCCGAGATGTAGTCAGGCAAGGCCGAAAAAGTACGTTTTGGCCGAGGTGCATATTAAATTTTTTGTGCGATCAAATTAAAAACAATTTAAATTTTTAGTAATTTTCAAAATTATAGGTTAGAAACTACGTGACATTCTGTCACTGATAGATGACGGCGTATGTACTGCATTACCGGCCCTCTCCTTAGCAACGGCCGTAAAAGTTACTTTTTCGGCCGTTGCTAAGGGTAACGGCCTGAAAAGTAACTTTTACGGCTGTTGCTAAGGATAGGGCCCGTAATGCAATACTTTATGGTTGCTAACGCGTCCGTCAAACAGCTGTTTCTGGTACGATCGCACAAAAAATATATTTTTACAAAAAAAAAAAAATCAAAAAGGTTAGTTTTTCTACTCATGTATATGAAAGTTGTCATTTTCTCACTGCCTACTCTACATGAAAGTTTTACCTTCGTCTCTAGTGGCGAAAATTAACTTTCGCCACCAGTGGCATACGCAGAAAAATATTTCGGGGGGGATATTGTTTTAATTTGCAAAAATAATACTGACTTATTTCAAACGGAGCATGGTATTGGTAAAATTAGAAAATGACCTAGGGGCCAAGACACAAAAAGTGAGTTGTAAGGAAAAGGCGCGGGGGGCCCAGGGGGCGGTAGCCTTACAGTTAACAGTGCTATAGGCATTTTTTTTAAATTTTTAAGGTCAAACGTACCCAAAAATAGCATTTATCAGTAAAATATGCAAACATATTATATATTTTAAAAGTATTTTATTTGTTTGGAAATGCAGTAATTATAATTTCAGTCGTTTTCAAATTTTCGGGGGGGATTTATCCCCCTAATCCCCTCCCCTGCGTACGCCACTGTTCGCCACTAGTGGTAAAAATAATGTCAGTCAATGTCAAAATCAAATTCTAAAATTTACGATTTTTTTAAGTTTAAACTCATAATTTAATTAAAATTGCGTTAATATTCTAATCAAATAATTTAATTTCAATGTAGCATTTTATATAAAAGCCTATGAAGTGTACAATAATTAATATTAAATATATTTCGTTTGCAGGTTGTAATTTTATTTCTGTCAATGTCAGTGTGGTGGTGTCGCTATGGAAATGAAATGATTAATTAAAACTTTATACTTCTACGTAATACATAAATTGTAATTTGGTTCATTTACATTTTACGTTCGTTCTATAATATAATTTTAATTTCGTAGAAAAAATTGCATTTACGACTCGATGTGAAATATTTTTTTTTTGTTCGTGAGATTTTCTCGCCTCACGAAAAAACTGGACTTTCATCTCTTGTTGTAAAATATACTACTTTCAAAAACTGTTTTTTAACTTTCCAGAAATCTAATTACCTGTTTGTTTTTGTAAATAATGATTAATGGGGTCTAATAAAATTGTAAAAAAAAACATTTCATGTAATAATTACAAATATTGATTATACAGGGTGGCGCGCGCGAATGTGAGATTTTAAAAACTCCTTAATGCTACGTTGATTAACTTTTATTTTATTACAAACATAGTAATCGGTACAGGGTGGTTCAAATTCGATGGGATTACATGGGTATCTCGCTTAATAAAAAAGATACAAAAACGTTTCAATTACCAAAATTATGCAGTTTTTTGAGACAAACTCAGAAGTGTTTTCAAAAATATTCCATCATTTTCTGGTTTTGAGTTATTGAAAAAAAGTATTTTCTGTCATATTTATAATGTGTCATATCTTCGTTATTGTAGTAAAAATCGTTAAAATGTACAAAGATTATTATTAATAACTTTTGGAGCAAAGAAGAAAAAAAACTATTCAGAGTCGAACACTGGAAATTTCAATTTAGACCAAATGGAATTATAATATGAACTGTGTACAGTTTTATAATTACCTAAAACATGAGAATGACCTAAAAAAATACATTCCTCCCAAAAATATTACCGAATTCAAATTAAAAATGTAAATTATTTATTACTATTTATTAATTTATTAGAGAATTTATTATTATTAGTGTTTCATTATTTATTATTATTTATGTTCGTCCTTGAGACCACTAAGAAAAGGTGAATTTTGTTTTTTTCTTCGATCGGAGACATCCGACGTGGTTTGGTATAGGTTTTCGCCAGGTGGCTTTATTTGTATTAATTTTTTTAATAAAATATATTTACCATAATTAAGGTAAACCTAGATTTCCCGCATTTAATTTGTGAACTACCTAAAATGTTTGAGGAAAAATTATAGTTTTAGTACAACGGCATTAAGCCATCAGATATATTATCCTAAATACATAATACTATCGACAGCATCAAGAGTAACGAACTTGAATAATTTTTTAATAGGTTCTCTGACCCACATTCATTTCTGTAATTATGCATTCATCAACGAGCCAACAAACACAAGCTTGTTAATTAAGTTAGTCTCGTCGCTTCGAAATGATCAAATTAGTGATGATATTCTAGTTGTAGTGAAACATCCGTTTACATAAAGTTTCAATCAAAACACTCCGTCAAACTTCGATAAAGCGGCAAATTTGAGAAGTTGATACAAACTTACGTACTTATGTTCAAACATCGTTTAGATGATAAGATTTCTTGGAAGTGGAAAACTAGCACTAACTCAATTTAGATTTTCTCGGGCGACTAAACCAGTCTTTGCACAATGTAAATTTCAATACTAAAAATTTTGCACATTTGGATTATGCGTTTTCTCTAAACACTAAAAATATACTGAAATTGTAATTTTTATGTAAACTACACCAACATACGGTAAAGTAATGTTTAAAAATAAAAAAAGCATATATTGGTTTATAAATTCAATTTCAACTGTTTAATAAGCATCCCAGTACAGGGTTATAAATACACTAATACTATTTCACTGTAGATTGTTTGTTCTAAAATTGTACATTGTGTCAGAAAATGTAAACTGAAGCCTTCAATCGCAGTTGGAAGTTTAAAAATAACCCCTCTTCATCAACATCTCTTTCAAACACACATTATGTAGTCGGCTGCTTGCCGGAGGCATTATAAGTTTTGTAAGAATACAAAAAAATTAATAACAAAAATACAGCGCTGTCCTTACGAAATAAAATCAATATGGTTTTACGTAAAATTTAAAAAAATTCTTTGTAAAATGAGAAAAATCATAATTATCCGTGAGTGAATCAAAATAATCTCAAAGTTTCAAGTTTTACTAAAAGAAAAAGGAAACGTGGCATATATCTACTCATAATAATGTTAAGTACAGCTCAAACGGGCAAGATATACCTACGTTAATATATTTGTTCTCAACGTCTAATAGTTTATCTTAAGGCGGCCATACACGTTGCGGTATACCTGTCATGTTTGCCAGGTTGCAGGTATACTGGAGCGTGTGTGGTAACACAACTGCACAGCAATGTTACCTGTTCAGGCGACCGTAGAAGAATCGAAATTCGATTCTTACTACCTGCGCCAGACTGCTGCAGGCCGGAACGTGTGTGCCATTCGCCTGCACCGGAACAGTCTTCGCCCACAGTTCTTCGCCTATAGTTCTTTGGCCACAATTCTTCGCCTCCACAATTCTTCGCCCACAATTCTTTGCCTCCACAATTCTTCGCCGCCACAATTTTTCGCCGCATACAAGCACATCACAAATATTATTTGTAAATATGATTGTTTTTAATTATACAGGGTGTGTAAAAATTGGCGGAAGGGCTACACGGGGCGATGTTCTTTGTAAAATTCTAAGTCGAAAATCTTAATTAGAAAATGTTGTACCATGCTTGCTGTGTCTGCAAGAGGTCCTCAAAGTTTTGACAGTTAGTCCTTTAATAGGCGTTATTATTTAATACTTGCAAATGAAAAAGCTGCAATTTGGAATAAAAATAGCTTTCGAATAGTATTTGTTCCTAGATATTGTGTTCTTCCTTTCAAAAATTGGTGTTGAAAATATGTAAATCAGTGATTTTAATGACAGTAATACATATGGCAACATTGTCATTAGCTGTCATCTCCGTTTCTCTCGTAATTATTATTTCTAGTTTGTATTAGTTATTGTTATTAGTTGTGTTTCTGTATTTTTCATTATCTATTGTGTTTATCCATTCATTTATTATGAATTTTACTTTTAATGAGTACGCTGATATGTACATGGCATATGGTGTCTGCAATGGAAATGCAGCCTTGGCTAAAGTAGAATATCGATTGCGTTTTCCAAACCGGAGACATCCTTCGGAAAATGTTTTTCGAAGGCTGGACCAACGTGTTCGTGAAAGTGGTTCGTTTGTTCCAAGAAAGATCAACGCTGGTCGACCAAGAGAAAGGTGCACAGTACAATTGGAAGATAATATTTTAAACGCAATACAAGAAGATCCCTCTACAAGTACCCGGCAGTTGGCTGAAACATTAAATGTCGCCAGCAATAAGTCGGTTCATTTTGTTCTACAAGAAAACCTTGTGTATCCTTATCATGTCTCCAAAGTTCAGCCCCTTTATGAAAATGATAACATACCCCGATTCAATTTTTGCAACACTATTTTAAACAGAATTCGTGAGGATGACGGCTTCTTGAGACGTATTATTTGGAGCGACGAGTGCATGTTTACTAGAGATGGTATGTTTAATATTCACAATACGCACTGTTGGGCTGATGGAAACCCACATAAATTTCGTGAATGTGGTCACCAAATAAGGTTTTCTGTTAATGTTTGGCTGGGCATAATAAACCATAGGATTATTGGACCGGTTTACCTTCCAAACCGTCTTGACGCTGTTGAATACCTCAATGTTTTGGAACAAGTCATTGACGATATGCCGTTGAACATACGACCAAATATGCTGTTCATGCATGATGGAGCTCCAGCTCATTTTGCTCGAAATGTAAGAGAGTGGTTGGAAGAAAACTTTCCAAACAGATGGATTGGTCGTGGCGGTCCCATATCCTGGCCTGCGAGATGTCCCGATCTCAATCCATTAGATTTCTTTGTTTGGGGCTTTATTAAACAAAAAGTTTATGCAACGCCTCCGCCAAATGCCGAAGAAGTTAAAAACAGGATTAATACGGCGGTTTTACAAATAACACCAGAAAAACTGGAGCGAGTAATGCAGACGATACCTAAAAGATTGCAGCTATGTTTACGCACTAACGGCTATCAGTTCGAACAATTATTATAAATACCTTAGTAAAAATGTCTAAACGCAAATCAATGGATGCAGTGTTGCCAATTTTTTTTTTTTAAATGGCTCCTGAGGCCATAGGAAGCATGGTCCAACATTTTCGTAATAAGAATTTCGACTTAGAATTTTACGAAGAACATCGCCCCGTGTAGCCCTTCCGCCAATTTCTACACACCCTTTATATGTAGTCAAAATTGTTCAGGTAAACCATGGCACACTGATAGTAAAATTTTCACAATATTAGCCATACCTATCTCATTTATTATTTGCAACATATATAAAACTATATATTTTTGAAACGCTAAAAGAATTCTCTTTCATATAAAAGTCATGGCCTACAGGGATTTCCATTTAACAAAATATAAGTTTACATAATAATCTCGAAAGTCTTCTTCTTAATCGGTTCCTCTTGTACCTTTCGGTGCCGAGGTATGCTTTTCGAAAGTCAAGGTCACTAAATAAATAAGGATAAACAATTGTATAAGGAAGCTTTTTCGTCTGTAGTGCCAAAATAAAAAGCAATATAAAAGATCTGAATACACAGGCGTTCTTTTCTCAAAAAAATAGCCCAAGAGACCGATATCAGATTTTCGCTAACTATTACTGTAATCGAGAAACTCTGTAAAACATTCGAAATGTGTCCACCCCGTATAATTATGCATAATTATTTATGAAAATATGCATAGGATGTATATAAAAATAACATAAACTGCACAAACTTTTAGGGATAATTAGTCAAATAAAACAATATCATTAAGTATGCATTTACTTTATTATTTTAAAATTATACAAACAAACAAAAATCAAAAATACTAATTAACGTTTTAAAAATATACAATATGTTTTTCAAAACTTTACATTAGAAATTTTTGCCGGCGATCTGAATTTATGGACTTATAAATCGAGAACGATCTTTTTAAACGTTTTTCTACTGTAGTTATTCAGGCATTTTTTAAGCAGCTGCCGAAATTGGTTAAAAATCTATTATATTAACCCCTATTCTCCGGAATTAAGAAATATTTATCAAAATGTTTTGAAATTCAATCAGTTGTTTAAAAATGGCCATAGATACATGAAAAATCACTTTTTATTAAATTACAGGACGCAGGTCCTGACTTAGGAGCTGTCGTTATATGACGACGCTAGGGGAATATGAGTACAAATAATAATAATCTTGGTATGTTTTATAATTTCAGATTTATTTGTGAAAGTATATTACAATGTAAATTAAATTTGAGACATATAAACCTATAAACTTATAAACTATGATAAGGTTGAAAGCAAGGTATATATAGGATATTGGTCTAGCAAGTAAAGCACTGTAGATGAACATTTACCAAATTTACTCTCCATTATTTCATTTCCTCGATAAGTTTTTCCTTGGTAAGGATCAAAGGCGATTAGATAACCAGATGGTGAATTTTGACACCAAACCTTGTATCCAAATCGTATTGGTTTATTTCTAATCGCTTGCTTACATCCGTGCTTATCGAAGTATTCCACCATTGCCTCATCATGCGATATTGCTGAGGTGGGTGTATAATTTTCCATACATTTTTTTTGAATATATGAAATTAATGGTCGTAATTTGGAAAACTTATCGAGCTTGTCTAAGTTTAAATTTGATTTAAAATGAAGTGATTTCATGATAATATCAAATCTATCCCTCCGCATAGATTCATATATCGCAATGTTGCGCAAATCACTACATGTACTCCAATACATTGCTTTTCCTGGCAATGGATTGTACCCAGAAACAATTAAAATGGCAAAAAAGACTCGCAGTTCCTCTTAGGTTAATTTTATATCTGGCCAGTTTTTTGATAAGCAATATTCGGAACTGGCAGTAATAATTAATTCGATTAAAGTATCATCAAAAAACCGTTCAAAATATTGAACAGCAGTGACTTCATCAATATTTTCTTCTACCATAAGATGAAATTGACTAGGTTGTATATGTATAGTTTTACCGCCACTGCTCCATATAATTTGATCTTTTTTTGATTTTTTGGTGATCTTTGGTATTTTGTTTAGGTTGGAAATAGTTGAAACTTCTTTTCTGGTCTGTTTTTTTCTCTGCCGGTGCCATAAGTTGATTTCTGGATAAACAGTTTATATTCGTCCCTTCTTCTTCATCTGAATCTTCGTCTGTTAGCTCATTAACTGCAGGTGGTTCAATAAAAAAATCTTGGTCACTATCATCATTTTCTAACAAATCCATCATTTCGGCTACACTCAAAAATCTAAGGACAAATAGGGTACCTATGTTAGTACATGCATTCTCCTAGCGTCGTCATATGACGACAATCAAATTTATAGCGAAATAACTCCCTTATAAATGTTATTATAAATAATTACATTTTATATAAAAAACACTTGACTATTATATATTCAAAATATGTAAACAAATAAAATATTTTTACCGTAATTATATTATTTAGTACTTACTTTTTTGACGACGTCATGGTTTTCGTGTTCTCTCGTAAATTGGTCACTTTTAACAATTAAATATGTTCGAAGTCTGCAACTTACTGCGATGCAATGGCTACATTTATGAAAACAATTGTTTACCTGAGTAATTAAACTAAAGCTGACAGGTTTAAAGTCATCAGGTACCTGACAATACACCGTTATTACAGGACAGGTAAACGTCGTCATTTGACGACGCTAGGAGAATAAGGGTTAAGTTAAATCAATAGTGATAAATGTTAAGTATTTGTCAAAAACAATGTAGGTACCCTTTATAATTTTGACATGATTGACACATACAGTTACAGCTTGTGATAGTAGCTATTGGTGCAGAAAGAAGATTTTGCGGTATTTCTAAAAATAAACTGTATTTTGGTATAGCCAATAATAATAATCAATAAAGAAGGATTAAAAAATTGAATTACACGGAAACATTTGGAATCCAAAAGTTAATTCTAGTAGATTTGCAAAATTTTAAGCGTTATTAATTCTTTTAACACCTCAACAAATTACCATTATCCAACAGCATTAAAAACGTTTTGATTGGTCTGTACCTGTAATTCTAAAAACAACCAAAAGCAATATGGCTGAAAGGCCAAACATCAGAAGACTTCATAGTGAGAATTGGATTACGCCAAGGGGATCCCTTTGAACTTTACTATTCAACATAGCATTAGAAAAGATAAGACAGTCTGAACTGGGGAGGAGATATAATGTACAAGAGCCATCAAATATTGGGATATGCAGACGACATCGCCATTATAGCCACAAATATAAAGCAATTAGAACACGCGACAAAGAGATTGGTGGAGGAGGCTTTTAAGATGGTGTTGCAATTAAACCAGAAGAAATGTAAAGTTATGTCTATTGGAGGAAGTCAGCAGAATGCAATCCTAGAAATAACTACGACATTGGGAAAAATGAGGCTGGAAGAAGTGAATTAGTTTGTCTATCTGGGTGCCAGAATAACGAAAAACTCCGAGGGAGAAAAAGAAATAGAGGCGAGATTAACAAAAGCAAATAAATGTGCCGGAGCCTTGAACAAACTACTAAGGGCGAAACAGCTATCTAGAGATGCTAAATTCCGCCTTTACAAAACAGTATTGCGATCAACAGCACTATATGCCTGCGAAACTTGGATACTGAAAAAGAAAACAAAGGAAAGATTGCAGAGATGGGAGAGGAAAATACTTAGAAGAGTTTTGGGATGAATAAAAACAGAACAAGGATGTGAGAGAAGAACAAACTGGGAAATTTATGAGATATACAAGGGACCAGCAATTGACTTGATAATAAAAGCCAGAGGATTAGAGTGGCTGGGTCATATCGAAAGAATGGCAGATGGACGAACACCAAAAATGATAGCCTCGAAAACACCAAACTACAAGAAAAAGAAAGGTCGACCGAGAAGACGATGGAGAGAAACGGTGCTATTAGACCTTAAAAACATAGGTATAAGAGATTGGAAGACCAAAGTCAAAAATAGAAAAGAGGGGAAGAAAACCACTAAGCTGTGGGCCTAAACGGCCTATAAAAAAGCTCTCTCTATATAATTCTTAAAACACCTCAACAAATTACAATTATCCAACAGTCTTAAACACGTTTTGATTTGTCTGTACCTGTAATTTTAATTTTACACATTTTTAACACAACAAAAACACCAAATATAAAATATTTTTAGTATAAACATTCATGTTTGTAAAACGCAAAAGTTTTGGACGAAAAGGTTACAAGAACTGTAAAAACACTTATGTACAATGTTAGTTCAAAAGCTTATATTATTATCTTAAGCAGAGAGTATCTTGTGCTGTTAATTATTAGAAGGATGTTAACAGCAAGATATCGTCTTGGGTTAATTTATTACATCTAAAGTCCCGTTGTAGCAAATGGTTTGTGATAGTTTTTGCTACTATGAAAACGATGTTGGCAAACTGAACAGACACAGATAACATTTAACACTAATCTGTTTGACATCATAACTTAGCTGCCGCGACAGATCACTGCATTTGAAACAAATGACTGTGGAAAATTGTCAGAAGTGTGATCGCGTCTTTATCTTTACACTATGTAACATCGTTAGGACAATTAGGTCAGTTGGATAAGCTGCATCTAGCGGGTCGGCGTCTTGCTAAATTACTAGGTTGGAAACGGTTTAAAAGTGATTACTAGCAGAATGGCAATGTTCATAGCTTTAATACTTTGGCTGGCAAGAAACTTGTTCTAGAGTTATGCTCTTGGTCGCGACTGTCTGCTAAACGGTTACGGACGAAAAGTTTTTATGAACAACTATTTTATGGCCGAATATGAGATCAGATGTTTTTAGAGACTTTGTAACTGAAAATAAAACGGGTTAAAATTGTGCTGTATTTTTAGTTACGTGCCAAAACTTTAATGAACCTCCATCTGCTTTGTGATCAATATGCGGGTCAAAAAATATTTCCCGATTGCTAAAGAATATATGCCTACATTTTGTACTACAAATTGGTAAAAATACTTTTTTTTAAGAGAGTCGCAAGTCGCAACTAGACAGAAGCAACAGGTAGTCGATCCAGCTCAATGTGAATGGTAAAAAACAATTTATAACACCTTATTTGTTGTAAACAATACTGAAAGTTTTAAGACTATTGAGTTTTTATAAAGACACATCTATCTTTGTTTTGACACGCAATAAAATTTTAATTAGCCCTGCTTTAAAATTATTTTTTTAAATCAATTCAGAATAAAAAAAAGCTAAAATAAAGATATGTAACTTTTTTATTTCTAATATTTTGCGTAATTACACTGAACGATCTAACTAAATTTATTAACCCTGCTATTCTGTTCGGGTCTATATGACCAAAATGAATTTTATTTGCTCATAATAAAATATGTGATGGATATATTATTTTAAAATAATTTGACTTTGTTACCTTATAATTAAGCTTTGTTATTTCGAAAAAAAATTTAATTTTTCCTAAAGACCCTTTTACTTTTCGAAGTTTTTACTAATTATTATTAGGGTCAATATGACCCATGTAAATATATAATGATATTAAACTAGTTTATACATATATTTTTGTTTTAGGGGGTTGATTTAACGATGTTGAAACAAGTCGATTCGAATGTACTTTTGCTTGTTTGTTAGCCGTAGCTAAAAAATAAACAGATTCGCTTTGTTTTAGTATGGATAGTAATGTGTTGTAGTTTTACTGCAAATTATAGCAAATCGCAGATCTCTGACTGATGCTAAACTGCTTGAAGCAATATCTGAAACCAATGAAGATATATCTGAATATGAAAATCACACCAGTAACGAAACTTGACAGTGATGATATTTCTGAACTGCCTGTTGCTGCTACCCCGTCTATTCAATCAAAATGGTATCAAAGAGTGGTTATTGGAACCTCCACTGCGGATATTAATATAAATTTTCCAGGTGTTATATATAATTTTGTGTTGTATATATTCGTATATATACAGGGTGTCCCAGATTACATTTCCAGCATGGGGATCACGCTTATTATAAGAGATACAGGTTTGTTTAAATTGGATGAATTATTCCTTAGTATGAGATGAGCCAGAATCAATTTTTAAAAGTACAAAATTTTTCGTGCTTCAGATGTTATAGTAAAAAATATGAAAATGTCCAATTTCTTTTTTCTCTCATAACTTTTTTGTCTTAATCATTACAATAATTTTATTTGTACTATCTTAAGGTACTTTGTATTGAACAATGTAACTGTTATTTTAGATTATTTTTAACACGTACCATTTTCGAGATATTACCCCTAACTTTATTTTTTCTTATGGGCCGCGAAGTTGGCTATAGAATAGTTGAATGTGCTTTTTTTCCCTCTTTAAAATGAGATATTACTTGTTACATTTATTTTTATAAATAAGTCACAAAATCAAGAAAAATCGTATTTTACCCATCACTTAACAAGCTATCTATGAAAATAAAAACAAAAAACAACTAATTAAATGTCAAATGACAGTTTCTGTTTGTCTGCGGTATCATTTATTAGAAATTCACATTATTGTTGTGTAATTCGATAGTCGTAGTAATTGTTATAATGATGGCTACATTTAAAAATAGCGAAAAATTTGCCATGTTGAGATGCTACATTCTTCGCCATAAAAACTGTGTAGAAGCTAAGCGATTATACTTAGAGCTATATCCCGAGAAAAGGCAACGAAGGATGTGTAATTACAAAAATTTGGAAATAAATTTAAAAGTATATGTTTTTTTCGACAAACCAACCAAAAATCCAAAACAAATCAATGATTAATTAGAATTATTTATTTTACACAGTTTCTATTGCAAATAATGTGGCATTTCAACATATAAAATTTTTAATTAGTTGTAAATGTGCTCATAATTATATGATAACAAATTTGCTACAAAGACCATCGAATTACACAACAATACTAAACAATTCTAATAAATGATACCGCAGACAAATGGTAACTGTCGTTTGACATTTAATTAGTTGTTTTTTGTTTTTATTTTCATAGATAGCTTGATAAGTGATGGGTAAAATACGATTTTTCTTGATTTTGTGACTTATTTATTAAAATAAATGTAGCAAGTAATATCTCATTTTAAAAAGGAATAAAAAGCACATTCAACTATTCCATATCCAACTTCGTAGCCCATAAGAAAAAATGAAGTTAGGGGTAATATCTCGAAAATGGTAAGTGTTAAAAATAATCTAAAATAACAGTTACATTTTCCATTACAAAGTACCTCAAGAAAATACAAATAAAATTGTTCTAATGATTAAGATAAAAAAGTTATGAGAGAAAAAAGAAATTGGACATTTTCATATTTTTTGCTATAACATCTGAAGCACGAGGAATTTTGTATTTTTAATAATTAATTGTGGCTCCTCTCATACTAAGAAATAATTCATCTAATTTAAACAAACCTGTATTTCTTATAATAAGCGAGATCCCCATGCTGGAAATGTAATCTGGGACACCCTGTATATGTGTATCATTATTATCATTATTGGGACATGTTCTACGCTTTTTTGGATTTTTCAGAACAAATAAAGAATTCTGCTACTAATACTACTAAAGTATGTTACCACAACAATAACAGATGTGAAAAGTGCATTTGAACCATATTAATTTCTAATATTGAAAATGGCATATATTGAAGGTCAACAAGTTTCCACAAAAAATTTAAAGATTTAGATAATGTCAATTTTTAAACATACATTGGTTTATTATGATTAGGGGAAGTTTACAAATCGTATGTTGAATCAACAAAATGCTTGTGAAATAAAGAAACTGGTAGTAACATTTTCCGTGCCACAATATCTCTCGTAACATTTTATACCATATCTCGCGTAATTCGGTTTAATAATATACAGGGTGCGGCAACATAACTTCCTTTTTTCAAAACGCAATAAAACCCATTTTATGAATCAGATTTTTTTATTTTTTTTCAAAATAATGTAGGTACATAACTAAAGTTTTGTTTTACACAGTTTTGAAAATTATATCAGGTAGGTGACACCCCCCATTGCCCAAACACTGAATAAGCCGATTTCTGGCGTTTGTAATGACCGTTACCAGCATAGCAGCGGGTGTGCTGGCAATTTCTGCCCGGATATTGGCCTTCACGTCTTGTAGGGTCCGTGGACGGTTGACATAAACGCGCGATTTCAAAAAACCCCGCAAAAAAAAACGCAAAGGGCCAAATCGGGGAAGCGGGCTGGCCACTCCAAATCGCCCCTTATTGAGATGAGGCGTTCCGGGAAGTGTTCCCTCAAAACATTAATTGATGCCCTTGAAGTGTGAGCCGTTGCTCCGTCCTGTTGGAACCATATGCCGCACCCTGTATAAACTCGTCAATAAAAAAAGAATCAGAGACAAGGTTGGCGCTGTAAGAGAAGTATGGGAAAAATAGGTGGAGGTTCTCTAAAAATTATATTGGGGACCCTGATTAAAATGTAACCGTAGACGAGCAGTTTATTTAATTTTGCGGACGATGTCCTAGTTTATTACCAGTAAGTCATCAAAATATGGAATAGATAAGTGGAACTTGTCTGACAGCAAAACATCATAAGTCCTGAAATTTTGTTTTAGTTTCCGGTGAGTCTTGCATACATTGGTTAATATTTCTATTAAGGTTTCCATCCCTTTGAGAAATAAAAACATAAAAGATAAAGAACACAGGCGTTTTATTAAGGCTAATATTGTTTAGGGTTCTATGTGCAGTTAAGCTGAAAATAGTCAGACAATCCATTAACACTTTAAAACGTTGCAGAGAAACTTTTTGTACTTTGCAGGATGCGCGTACACTGTCCTTATTTGGAATCCACTTGCTCGTGTTCTGAACCAGATTCAATTGACCTTCATAAAAGGAAATGCCGATTCTTTTTAGGAATAAATCACCGTTCGACGGGCGTTTTTTAATTAAAACTCATGTACGTCGAATATTCTGCAATTTCCTGCTGCTTTTATTGCGTTAAATATGGAGTGCTTTTATCGCAAGTAGGGCGGAAGCATTTCAGAAATTTCTATTTCGTCTACTTTTAATTTTTATGTATCTTTCACAGGAAACTGAATCAATTTGCAGATTGCAGACTAGAGGAAATGGAAAACTTTTTAAATTTTTTTAAATCAGTTACATTATTAATTGCGTCTAAGTAGAACCACAGGGTGGTCCACATAGAAGGGCCTCTATTGAAATCTCGTTAGAGTAAGAGCTACAAAGAATTTTAAATTAGACAAATCGTTGCCCTTTTTAAGACCTATTCGGTGATGCTTAAATGTTTTACAAAAGTCCCATGGCACGCTAGATAATAAACAAAAAACAAAATGGGCAATTTTTTTAAATCGTTAATAACTTGGTTATACATACTTGATAGTTCATGAATATTTTTGGGGTAAAAGAAAATGTCTTCATTTCACAGTATGTAAAAAAATCTACTTTTTTCTCAAGCATATTTTTGTACCACCAAGTATAACAGAGTTATTAACAAATATAAAAAAACACCCATTTTGATTTTTGTTTATTATCTAGTGTGGATTTTTTTTTGAAACATTAAAACATCACTGAATAGGTATCAGAAAGGGGAACAACTTTTCTAATTTAAACTTCTTTGTAGCACTTACCGTTTACGAGATCCCAATAGTGGCCCTTCTATGTGGACCACCCTGTATAAATATTAAAAAGCAATAAGAATTATTGCATTTAAAATAACCTCTTTAGTCCATTGTCTTATGCTAAAATAAATCACAAAAATGTTGATAAAAAAAAATTGTAATAAAATCTTAAAAGAAATAATATTTGGGCTGCAGTCAGAAAAATGTAGGAGCGCTTAAATACTGTGAAGTAGGCTTTGCAATAAAAATAAACATAAGAGGGCGCAGTTTTTATTTGAAGAACAAAAACTTGCTTTACATTGTTTTTTAATGTTACTATTTACTTCTATGTAACATTATATTCTTCCTAGTATGCCAGAGCTACTTAATTTTCTGTTTAGTGCCTACGTATGTGTAGTATACGAAATTTTAATTTCACATGCTTTTACAGTCTCTTCTGCTAATTTAATTTTCATTCTACGTACGTTTAACTCTAATTTTTAATGATTTCTTTTCTCGTTTATTCTGACTGAAAGTAGCCTATTGTTTTAAAACATAGCTCAATAGGTTTAAGACCTTGTGTTGATTATTAGAAGTGTTTCATCTTTCTTATAATCCTATAATAGTTATATATTTTTTAGCACGTGCAGATAAATGTTGCAAGTGCTCAAGAAATTTAATTACACAAGACATAGGTTTATTTAAAACTTAGGTATCTGTTTCTACTTAGAAACTCTTGTAAAAAATTTGAGCTTGTTTCGAAACTTTCGTCTCGTATCAATGGAAAGTATTTATTTATTTAGTTAAATACAGCTGTCGTAGCAATGATCATCATTGACAACGACGTTTATGTCAAACTATGCTGATTTAATTGAACGAATTTTCGTCATTAAAACGATGTCTTAAATTTTTGCCTAAAATAAAACCTTCCTCTTTCATAAATACAAGAATTTTTTGATTTAGAAATTCCTACTAACTTACTAATAATTCTATTTAGGTACATAGTTTTGAATAAACGTCGTTGCTAAAATGCTAAATCTGATCGTTGTTAGCACAGCTTCATGAAAACAAAAAATATTTAAAAAAAAAACTCTAACACGTTGAGTGCCACTGTATGATCTAAAAAACTGACCCGGCGGCCAACGTTTTTGTTTTGTAGAATCTCATTTATATTGCATAATAGATAAGGAAAATAATTTTTTTAATTTTTTAAAAATTTTTGAAACATGCTTTTTTCTGCTTTGAAATTGCGGTGACACATGGTCTCACGCGGCCTCCTACTGTACCTTAAGTACTGAATTGCCACAACGAGTCCAACGTGTCACCACAAATGGATGTCTAAGCCTGCATACTCCGATTACTCGCATGAACTTACATATATAGAATAGTCGGCAACCAGCATGTGGCGTGAATATGTCGTTTGAAAGTAAACAACAACACCTGAGAAAGTTGTGGGAAGATTTTTTCCCTGTCCCTATAACATATAGGCCGTGTGGTGCCAATATGGTTTCATATTAGCAGGCCGACAATGTGGAACTGTCAAGGAGGCGCATACTTTCTGCCTGTATATGTTTCAATGGTCTCAATGAAGCCACATTGATTGGTATCACACCACCGCATATAAAAGAAAACATTGTGAAGCCACGTTGGATTCACAGCGTCAGAACGTCCCAAAAAGATGTGAAGCCAACGTGGACTCTCATGGGACTCAACGTGCTAAACTAGTGTGACTACTGTACTAGAAAATCTTAATAAAATTAGATAAAACTTATTCATAAAACGTGAATGCTATTTCAGTGACATTATCAAAAACGATAAAATATTTGTGAAATGTCGATATACCCAGTTATCGTGTACAGCATGAGAATCTCGTAAAGGGTAGAGATACAGAGTTGGTTAAATGGGTCAAAATGATCTATGATTACAGAGCAACTATTCTCTAAAAAAAAAAATATCTTGACAAAATTTAATTTTCTTTGCGCCATTCATAAAAAACAAAAAAATTACGTTTTCAATTTTTGCTTATTACTCGCTTATTTGAAATCACACTCAAAATATTTTTCGACTTTTAAGATAATTTTTAAACATGTTAAACAAAACGTCCACGAAGTAGCATATTAGAACAATACTTACATAAGAAAAACCATTAAAAAAGGTTTTAAAAAAATAATTGTAATTCAGAAACTAAATTCACAGCCAAATATTTTTTTACTGTAAGCCACTGCAGGGATTAAAAACAACACATTTTTTATTTAGCTGTTTAATATCGCTTAAACTTCGTACAAAAGCGACAGATTACGTTTTTGTAGCTGTAGTCTAAATATTTATAGAGTTCCAGTGTTAAAAAAGTTTAGCACTCTCCATACATCACCACGGCCATTGCATACGTAATATGCTTACTGCAGCCGTGATAAACTCTCCATGGCAAAGCGTTGAAAATGCAAATGAATTAACACTTTTAGTCCATTCGGAGTACAAGTGCAAGTATTCACAAACCGTTTTCGTAGGTTATTTACAAAGCTACAGCTATTTGCACTACTTTTAATTATCCTTTCTAATCCAATTGCAATTATTACCAGAGCAGTTTAAATGCTCGTAGCAGCGTTTCAACCGACACCATAAAGACAAAACAATATTAAAACTTGAAAACTGCCTGTAATTTAAATGTTTAGTAGAAGAAATTATTATAAGTAGAGACTGTCGTGAGATTTATTTCATTAGAGTTATTTAAGTTTACATGTACTGCAAGAATACGAAATTTCTAAGAATAGCGTAGTTACGTCATATTTGGCTTAGTCTGGAAATCATTGATTTGAAAATTTTAACATAAATAATAGTATATATATTAAATCAATGTTATACAGGGTGGACAAAATTCGAATGTTTTACAGGTTATCTCGGTTACCGTAATAGTTAGCGAAAATCTGATTTCGGTCTCTTGGGCTATTTATTTTGAGCAAAGAACGCCAATGTAATCCGATTTTTTATATCGCTTTCTATTTTGGCACTACAGACGCAAAATGAAACTTCATCGTTTATGAAAATGAACTATATTTTTTTTATTTATTAAAATAAAACAAAACGTTATTAAGGTTTTTAATACAGATTTTTATGCTTGATTTAAAAACAAAATTTTAAAAATTGTTTAGCGATTTTGACTTTTGAGATATGAAGTGAAATTGTGTATTTTTAAATGGAAACCCTAGTTGGCAATGACTTTAAATAAAAGAGAATTTTTTAGCTTTTCAAAAATATATAGTTTTAGATATTTGTTGCAAAAAATAGCCCATATACAGTGCGTTCACGCTGAAAGGAATAAATTCATTTAAACAATAGCTATTAGTTTGAGAAAAAAACGCTTGGACCCGTCGATTTTTGTTTTTAAATTGACATTTTTTAACGCATGTGCCAACCCGATATCGCTTCCGGTTTACCCGGAAGTGACATTAACTTTGTTATTTTAAATACAACACCCTGTATTTTTTTACATTTTTGGATTCCTCTTTAAGTGTTCTTTATAAAATGTATAAGGTCATGTTGTCCTTAAATTAACCGTTTTCGTGTAATTTATATTTCCGTAAAAATTTTGGGCCGTGCATCACTTTTGAAAATTTGCGATATTTTAAAATTTTGATAAGTAATCCTTAATTCCTTTTAAAGTTTGATAAATAATACCTTAGTAAACTCTTTTCATTCGTTAAATTTGTAAAATTTTAAAATATCGCACTGTATACAGTGCGTTCACAATGAAAGGAATACATTCATTTAAACAATAGCTATTAGTTTGAGAAAAAAACGCTCGGACCCGTCGATTTTTGTTTTTAAATTGACATGTTTTAACGCATGTTCCAAACCGATATCACTTCCGGGTAAACCGGAAGTGACATTAACTTTGTTATTTTAAATACAACACCCTGTATATTTTTACATTTTTGGATTCCCCTTTAAGTGGTCTTTATAAAATGTACAAGGTCGTGGTGTCCTTAAATTAACCGTTTTCGTGTAATTTATATATCCGTACAAATTTTGGGCCGTGCATCACTTTTGAAAATTTGCGATATTTTAAAATTTTGATAAGTAAGCCTTAATTCCTTTTAAAGTTTGATAAATAATACCTTAGTAAACTCTTTTCATTCGTTAAATTTGTAAAATTTTAAAATATCGCAAATTTTCAAAAGTGATGCACGGCACAAATTTTTTACGGAAATATAAATTACACGAAAACGGTTAATTTAAGGACAACATGACCTTTTACATTTTATAAAGAACACTTAAAGGGGAATCCAAAAATGTAAAAATATACAGGGTGTTGTATTTAAAATAACAAAGTTAATGTCACTTCCGGGTAAACCGGAAGTGATATCGGGTTGGCACATGCGTTAAAAAATGTCAATTTAAAAACAAAAATCGACGGGTCCGAGCGTTTTTTTCTCAAACTAATAGCTATTGTTTAAATGAATTTATTCCTTTCATCGTGAACGCACTGTATGGCTAGTTTTGTAAAAATTTCCTTACCAAAGTTTGCAATGATTTCGTAGACAAATGATATTTGCAATTATTAAACAACAAAACGTCATTTCCAACTAAATTCTGCAGCAGTCGCTACGGTTTTATCACCTCCAATGTAAACTTCTAACATGTCAAAAAAAAGTTCAATTTTAGCCATGTTCACAATACCACAATAAACAGTTATAAAATACAAACAAAGTTGCCTAAAAGTTGACAAATTTACTTGGAATAGTAATGGTGGAACTATGTAGAAAACAGTTGAAGGTATGGGCAAATCTAATAAAAATGGATGATTAAAAAATAAATTTTCAGGCTTTTTTTACTATCTAAACGGTATTTACTTTTCGACTGTGCCCTGTATTTATAAAATCGTTAGGCTCAAGTCGTTGCAGGCGATGCATTTTATAGATGTTGCTCATCAATGTATTTGCGAGCTCATTCGTATTTATTTTAGCACTGTAAACAATATTTATTGAAAAAGCAGTTGATCTGTGAACTTGAGTTTAAAAATTATATCACTTATACACAAAAACCAGGATTCATATAACTCTGCTTTCAAAATACTGTCACACTCTATAAAGATGTTAAATAATATTCAAGTTGTGAGCAGATTTATTGTCAGCCAATATGGTGAAAACAGAGACAAACACTTTGAGAACTATTACAATATTATCGCAAGGACTGTGGCTTGCTGGACCAGGGTAAATACGGTCTACTCGACTCTGAATCAACTGTTGACTGTCTTTCCATAATTTAGGACGAAATATCTATTCATACCAACTCTGATTCAGCAATAACACTGACGCTTCAACAGGAAACGCATGATGCTTTACACTCATTGATCTTAGCACTATTTGGTTACTGTGCAGTTGGAACATACGTACAAATAGTGTTGCACTTGTAGTCTGAAACAATTACCTCTGAACAAAGGTTAATAAAGTTTATTACATTAAATTTAAATTAATGAATTGGGATAAACTGTTAGTGTGACAATATATATTGTAACACCCCTCCTGGGATCAATTATTTTATTTTGTCTTAGTGTTATTTAATTTACTTTTAAATGAATAACATTGCAACAAATGCTGAAGCATTAGCTACTAAAACATGAACACTTCAAAAGGGCCAAGTTATGGGGATTTCAACTTTAGTAAAACACATTAACGTTAAAATATTACGGCCATAACTTGGCCCTACAACGTCAGTATTTGGGTTTTGTCAATCAACAAACGATTTGTTGATAAATTTGTACATCATAAGTTCATAAGTAGAACACACTACTCACACAAATATGGGTTTATAGGAAAGAATGAAAATATGCAACTACAATAAAAAAGGGCTAGCAAAAGGAACCAAAATCTTGGGATAGTCGCGCTTGGGTAATTAAGAACGAACCACCGAGAATTGTACAGCCGATCAAAAAATAAAGGAGTTTGTTGTTAAAATTGTTGTGTTTTATTTGTTTCTTACTGTGTAATAATTGCTCTAGACATGTCTATTACGTAAAACAAGGTTTAAGGGTCCAACCACGTTATAAAGATGATCACAAGTTCACAAGCCATAATTAAATTCAAAATATAAGAGTAATAAGTACTCTTCCACAACAGTGCAGCCCGTCACAATATAGACCTAATCAACTTTATATAAATCGAAGATAACAGACTTAAAAATAAGTGATTTTTAAACGACTTCCAAAGAGTGTGTTTAAATTAAGCAAGCGCGATCTATCGTAACGCATATAGAATCAATATCACTCTTTTTCGATTAGTTTCAAGTAAACAGATTTATTGCATTTTGAGTGCAGCTTTTAAAAACTTTAAAATGCCGATTTATGGACAAGAGATAATTCTACACCGTAAACTTTAATTTTAACGCAAAAACCTTTTTGTCTTAAAAATTCAGTTTTAATTACAATAAAACCATAGTAATTGCTTAGTATTAAAAGGATTTACGTTCTCCTAACCCATTCAACAGTATAAAAACTACTTTTTAGTGCTTAAAGTGGTCTGTAATAAATAAATTCTATCGCGGCATTCCTTTAGTTACATTAAGGTCGGCTTAATCTGATAAAATAAATCAACAGTCTAGGAAATAATTTACGAACAATTTCTCACATAGTAGACAACGACAAAAGGACCTTCCGTTTTACTTATTTTAGTTTAATAAATCACGCGAACAGCAACTACTTCATCTTATGTACGAAAATTTGCTAATTCTTTGGCAAAGGTTAAGTTGGCAGGACTGCACTCTAGCGGAAGCTGCGATACGAGCAATATTTCACCGAGAATGTGGCAACAAAAAGACAGGTAATAGAAGATTCGCAATATCTTTTTCCTTCAACACACATCTGAAAATTTATTGCCGGATTGAGAGAGACTGTAGACGATATGCTTATATTTATTGCTGGTGTTTTATAGCGATTGGTTTTAAACAAAAGGACGACGCATTCTAAGCTTTGCAGCTGTAAATAATTGTAACAACAAGTAAAGTGCCAGCAAAAGCGCAATAATTTAGAATTGTCGCCGATACAATATTTTAAGCAATAAAAATTGTAAAAATTGTCGTTGAAATATCTGTAAAAGTAGTCCCACGAGTTTCTAGAATTATTCTGCGAACGGGTACAAAAGTTAAGAAACAAAATTGAATGAGCATTTATTGTAACTATTTTCTACATCAAATTTATCATTTATTATTAACCCGTTACCATGCGTAGTAACTACACCTGTCACTGGTTGTAGAAAACATTATACGTTTGTTCCAGCAGTGCATTTCGTACTAATTCACGTACTGATACATGAACTGCTTTACGTACATGCGTCATCTATTGACGCTTTGACGTCGTACCTAACTGTAAGTGACATTTGTGTCTATTGGTCCATAAAAGTTTACATATCGCATGTATAACAATCTTAAGAAAGCAATACTAACATGGGTTTAGATTGACGATGCATAGCTACCAGAAGCCAGGTTTAAAAAAAAATGTTTACTATCACAAATTACATTTAGGAACGAATATAATTATAACAATTGCTTTTAAAATGCAACATATACATACATTGTGAGAGGAGCTGGAATCAATTTTTAAAACTGCAAACTTTCTCATACTTCAAAAAAGTATAAAAATGTTTGATTTCTTTTTTATCTCACAATTTTTTTGTTTTATTCATGGGATTAAATTTATTAGTACTTTCTTTAGGTTCTTTTTTATAAGGAATGCAATGTTATTTTAATTTTTTTATCACGGACCACCTAATTTCAATTTTTTTGGGCCACGAAGTTGGCTATGGATTAAATAGTAAGTTATGTTTTTTCACTTTTTAACCCGTGAGAGCACGCGTGAAAAATTTTACACGGAAGCACGCGTCACGGTCAAATTGACCGTGTATGGATTAATGTTAAATAATGCCAAATAAAAATGCAAAACCAATAAAACTAATATTTTATTTAAAAAAAGTTAATTCTTACACGTTTTTAAGTGGAAGTACCTGGCGCATTGGTTAAATTAGGAAAATTAATGCAGTACTGTAATGCATGTTCGCGGCAAATAAATCTATTGCAATCTCTGCATTGAGTGGATGTCTATACACGCGTCCCGGTGTAATTGACTCGGTGGTAAAAAGACACCTACAACTTTCAGACGGCAACGGGTAACTTCCTAAAAAAAACATCTGCACACCCTACAGACTGTGCATGACACAATGCTAAAGTAGCACCCCCACCCGTTCAATGTAGAAGTTCTATTAAAATATTTATAAACCCGGTCAAAAAGACAGGTACGCGTGTGCTCGCGGGTTAATAAGTTATTACTTGCTAAATCTATTTTTATAAATGAGACACAATTTTTTTTTTTAAATCGTATGTTACCAATAACTTATCAAGCTATCTATAAGAAATGAAACAAAAAGCAACAAATTAAATGTCATATAATAGTTACTATTTGTCTGCGGTATCATTTATTAGAATTTTATGTTATTGTTGTGTAATTCGAGCTAAGATGGATGGGTAATTTCACAAGAATAAATGAAGGTAAAATTGTGAAACAAGTATGGAAAGGGGTTGACAAACGAAGAAAAAGAGGAAGGCCCAGAAGAACCTGTAATAAGGAGATAACCAAGATCCTTAAGAAAAAATTGCTTGTATAATCGGCTTTCACTGTACTTTGTTTCAGAGTAGCAAACATAGTTACCATTCTAATTCAAACACTTAAAACATATTAACTAAAAAAGAAACTTGAAAGTTTCACATATTTTGTATACATTTTTTACACAAAAAAAAAAACTTTGCCAAAACAAATGTGTCAAAATGAGTTAATATTTGCAATGTATTAAAATTGTTATAATGTTATCTTAAAATAATATTATTGCATAAAAATTGGTTGTACGGTAAATTAAAATTTAATGGTAATTTACTCAAGGTAAAAAGTATTGATAATATTAGGTAAAATATGCGCCGCACATATTTAGATCAATCAGTTTCTTTCAGGTGATCTGACAATTTGAAATATGACATTAATATTTCATTTGCATAGTTTTGCACCTACTAATACGACTTTATACCGTTAATATACATATTAACAACGTTAAATCAATTAAACTATTTGATAACTAAAGATGTTACTAATTAAAAAGATTTTTCTCATCGTTCACCGTCAAATTATTCCCAAATGCAGGTAAGCCAAATGCAATTTTGGAAGCTTTTTAATTAATGCAAGACAGTGTAAATTCGGTAAGACAGATTTTTAAATTAAAAAAACCCTATTTCATCTTCATCACATTTCATTTTATTTATTTTATATATTTGGATAAATTTAGTCCAGACCTCCTACAAAGATCAAACAAAACAACAAGAAAAATTTCTAAACAAAAGCTAACAATAATATGAATGTGTACACGATAGTTTTAAAATATCTTCGATGACGCAAAACATAAATTATTTTTTGGTGATGATGGGTGAACAGCACACCTTTGCTTCAAACAACTTAAAATATTATGAAAAATTAGTTTTTTTTCCAGTTAGTAAATAACAAGTGCCATAAACATGAAAGCTAAATATATATTTACACAATGTGTTACGTGATGTGTTATAAGCTCTGGTTTACAGTTAGTAACTAACGCTAATAATGTTATACAACGGTTTCAAGTTATACTCGGTAATAAACACTACAAGGGTTACATTTGTCGAACTACACAATACATCGACTAAGTATACACAACTCAATTAATTAAAATATGCTAAAGCTAGCCACGACGCGACGGGTACATTTAAATAGAACCGTAATTGGTTTTAAACATTAAGCTATGAACACACAGAGGCAACAAATGGGAACTTTTGTCATTGGCGACCTGTTTTTCGAAACAAAGTTACCACTTGTTGCTAAAGGTTTTTGTCGCCGATAAGAATGTTTGTGAATGTCCTGTGTTTCGATTTTCAGGCGGTAAACTTCAAAAGAAAATAGGCAACAGCAAGCAACAAGCTGCGACGTGTTTCTATGTGTGAACAGTTTGTTGCCATTAGTCGCGTCTCACAACAAACTTGACCGCTTCTCTAGTACTAAGTTGCTGGAAATATGTTTACTGTGTGTGGACACTATGATTCCTTTTTTCTTCAACATGTTTCAATACTTTGTTAAGCTAATTCGAATTGTTTCCTGTGTATGTACACTTTGTAGCTTGTTTCCACGACATGAATTAGAAACAGTCGACAAAGTCGCAATGCATGTTGTCATTTGTCGCTCCAGTCTGTTCATATCTTTAGACTTAGCTGTGGAGCAACGATAGACATGGTGTCTAAAATTCGAGTTTAAACATTGTGATCTCGCTTCTTATAATAGCTGGAGTATAGGTTTGAATTTGGCAAAGCTACAAAATTCGGTTCTTATTAGTAATCCGAAGAGAAATTGAAAATAGCTCGAACGGTATTCAAAAAAATTATGAAAAACCGAACAATCGGTTTTATGTAAATCGTCTATACTCATTTAGAGCACAAAATATTATAAATGTGTAAAACATTGCCCGAGCAACTTTCCAAGTCAAATCGGATGGTAACTACCAATTTAATAAACCCTATTAGATTACATTAATAGTAAAAAATCGTCAAAAAAAAAACTAATCAACCTAAGAAAAGTTAAAATTTATATTCTATATTTCAAAAAATTAATAATTACCATCCAATTCAACTTAAAAATTGCTTAAGCAATGTTTTTACACAATTGAAAAGTATTCATTTCAAAAGGAGTTTTAGACTATACGCGAAATCGTATTTTCCGGTTTTGTCTAATCTTCTCGGATACCTTTTGAGATATTTATTTTGTATTATCAATGAAATCCAATTTAGCAACTTTGCCAATTTAAAATCTATACTGTAGCTGTTATAATAACCGAGATCCCTATGCTTAAACTCGAATTTCAATATAATTACACTGCACAAAAATTCAAACAGCAACATCTTAAGCGCAAAATAAAAACACAAAGTTACACTTACCAGGGTAGGCAGGTGTCAATGTCAATGATCAGCTTGGTAAAACCTGAAATATAAAAAAACAGCATTTAAATGACGAGCAAAATAGCAATAGACATAACTGAATAATGGCCTTTCGATTTATACATCATAATTACAACTTAGCGATTTTTTATTTGGTTTCATACAGGGTGGATAAAAATCATGATTTTTTTTTTAAATAAAAAAAAATCGATTTATTTGACTTAAATCAGATTTTTTTGATTTAAATCAGATTTTTTTGATTTAAATCAGATTTTTTTGATTTAAATCAAATGTACCATATTATCGAATTTTGTGACATATTCACATGCTATTTCTGTTTTGTGCTAATATATTTAATAACCAATATATTTAATTCATTGGTGAATTTTTGTCAAAATGAAAAGTTAAATATAATGATTAAGAATTTTAAAAAAATCAGTGCTAAATGGTGATGTTTAATTAATTATATACAGGGTGAGTCATCAGTGTGGGATCGGTCGATTGTGGCTAAACGGCTTGAGATATGAAGTTGAATCAAATGCTATTTTATACAGTTTTTTCTAAACAACACAATAAAAATATTTTCAAATATACAGGGTGAGTCACCTTTCTGGAACTAATAGCAACTTTTATATTTCAAATACAACACCCAATTTTTTATTTAATATTTTTAACCGCCTTATTTTAGCTTTGCATCAATATAAAATACTATAGGTTTTTATACGGCGTTGTAAAAAAAAATATTTTTCTAAATTATTCAAGGTTTTAAGTCTTTATTTAAAAAATTCTCCTGAAGTTATTTTGAAGTACAGAGTTTTAATTTGGTATGGACATGCAGAAAAAATTTCTCTGTTCGCTCGATATGAAAAAGTTTGAATCACACATACAGGAGTGTTTATAAATAGGTGGCAACTTCCATGATTTTCAAAAGCTCGTAACTTGATTTTTTCAAATGCGAACCCCTGTATTTTTTTATGTCATCGAATTCGTCTTTAAAAGAGCTTCATATTTTGTTAAGTATGTCCTATACCCAAAACTCATACTTTTCGAGATATTCGACATTTTGCTTCAAATCGTTATTGAAGCAATAGAGTGCCGTGGAAATTGAAAAAACTGACTGTTCACTTCGCTAACGTCAAAAACTTGTCATTTATATTTTGAATTATTGCATTTCCACAATGAATATTACTTGACAAGAGCAAATTGATATGGTTTATTTACCATTTCGTGTATTTAATTACTAATAGTAATACAATTTTGTTTTATTATAAATATTATATTGTATCTACTCATATAATCTGTGATTTAAATTAATAATTTAAAAAAAAATATCACTTGATTTAAATCAATGATTTAAAAAAAAATAATCGCTTCATTTAAATCTGCTCAACCCTGGTTTCATATCTTCTGAGATTATTATCTGCGTGACCTAAAGTTATCTCCAAGTATAACGCGTGTTTTCTTTCCATGTATCTATTAAAAACGTTTTTACTTTAAGTAAAACGCTCTATATATTTATAATGTTCCACGTTTTAGCTACACACAATGTAATCTTTTGATATGTTTAACTTTTTAAAGTGTTAAAATCTAGCCATGTTCACATACCACAAAAACAAAGAAATAAAAGAACTTAAAAACTTCTCAAAAATACATAAGAACACAAGGATTTGCTTCAAACTGTACTTGGAAGTTACGTTTGTTTGTTAATTAATTGTAAAAATTAGTTATTTACAAAATCATAGCAAACTGTGGTATTACAGTCTTTAATAGTTAGCCATATTTTGGTTATTTTGCAACAGATATACAAAAGTATATAATTTTGAAACGAAAAACTTCTTTCATACAGTGATGCGCAAAAGTATGGAAACCAACAAATATCTAGAACACTATTAAATTTATTCCAATGAAATTTTGTATCTAAGCGTTATATTATTTTTCGGATTCGATGAAAGAATTAAGGTTGCAATACGACTCTCGGTTCAATCGGAAACGGACTCAAACTTTGAAATTTCAAATGGAACACCCTGTATATTTTTATTTTGGGTTTCTCTTAGAAATTTGCTATAAAAATGCATTGGATTATATGGGTCAAGCGTTTTCGTAAATTTTACATTTTTACAAAATTTTAAGCGATACAGGATACAGCACATTCATTTCTTTTAACATTTAAGTTCTTTAAAAAGGCAGTCGAATTACGTTTATAAATTAGATTGACAATAGATTAATTAACACTTTGCGCTAGCTACATTAAAAAAATATTATGTAGGGTGTTTTTTACGCTTGGTTAAACATCGTTAACTCAATTTTTTTAAATACAACACTATATGTTTTTACATAGTCTTGTAGAAAATTTGATTGCCTTTCAAAAACATTTACCACGTTTTATACCTAAAACTGATATTTTACGAGATATCGCGATTTTATGTTAATTCTTAGATCAACATCATATTTTTGAGTAGGCTATGAAGGTAGACAACGGTAATTTTGAAACAATTGAAAGATAAAAAAAGTTATAATTTCATCTTTTCCCAACGAATTTTCGACATTGTTTAAAACGAAGATGTAATTTTACCAATCTTACGTTGAAATCGAGGTTTCTTATAGCAGTGGTTCTTAATCTTTTAGTAGTTGCGACCCCCTAAATATCCTAAAATATTTTCGCGGCCCCCTAGTTTGTATTAACAAAAATATTATGATTTATTTAAGAAGTTATTTCTCCGATGATTCGAGTAAAATAAGGTGCAAAAAAACTTTTTTTTTAAAGATTTCAATATTTTAAAAAGTAAAGACGTTTTATAAATTTTTCGCGACCCCACTTAAAATCTTTCACAGCCTCCCAGGAGGCCGCGGCCTCCCGGTTAAGAATCGCTGTCTTATAGGACCACAATATTTTCCATAATTCGTTAGGAAAAGATAAAATTATAACTTTCTTGTTTTTATCTTTCAAGTGATTATATCTATTTTTTCAAGTATCGAGCTATCACTCGCACTCTTACAAATACAGGGTGCGCCATTAGTGCGATGAAGTCCATTATTACCCTTAATGTCAACTTATTAAAAAAAAGTTTTTAATGAAACTTATAGTATTTCTAGACGTGCATGTTTTAAAATTGGTTTTAAGTATACAGGGTGTTTCTTAAAAGTGGGGCGTCACTAAAGGTATTTTTTTTAAATTGAACACCCAGTATATTTTTGCATAATCGAATTCAGCAAGAAAATCTCCATCTGACAGTATTTTGTTTTTTTCATTTTTTTGCGACGTTGCCAATTTATCTCCAAAAATCTTTGAATTTCCAGAAAAACAGGGTACAATACTTGTCAAGAGCACAACGTTATGAATTATAATTGGCAAATGATATTTTGTACATACGAAGTCAAAAGGTGTAGTCATAGTCTAAATACATCAAAATTAATTTATATTATACAGGGTGTTTCTTATAGATGTGCCAACTTCCCAATTTTCAAACATCATTAACTTTATTTTTTCAAATGGAACACCCTGTATATTATTCGAAAATACACCACCCTGAACATAGACCGCATCAATCAATTCTTTTTTTGGAAAATTCATATTGAATATGTTATACTCATTTATTTATGTTTAAACAATTGACAGCAATTTACTCTGACATTTGTTACTGCAGAAATTATTGTTTCTATTTTCAAAGTCGGGGCCTACTCCGAGAAAACTAGGAAATTCCTACACAACACGCTTATAAGAATAAGTAAAATGTAAATAACTCAGGAAATATTCACTTTAGCTATAGGTAAGTATTAAGAAAAGTTGAAGAAAAACAAAAATGCAACAAAATGACGCAATAATACACAGGGTGTTCCATTTGAAAAAATAAAGTTAATGATGTTTGAAAATTGGGAAGTTGGCACATCTATAAGAAACACCCTGTATAATATAAATTAATTTTGATGTATTTAGACTATGACTACACCTTTTGACTTCGTATGTACAAAATATCATTTGCCAATTATAATTCATAACATTGTGCTCTTGACAAGTATTGTACCCTGTTTTTCTGAAAATTCAAAGATTTTTGGAGATAAATTGGCAACGTCGCAAAAAAATGAAAAAAACAAAATACTGTCATATGGAGATTTTCTTGCTGAATTCGATTATGCAAAAATATACTGGGTGTTCAATTTAAAAAAAATACCTTTAGTGACGCCCCACTTTTAAGAAACACCCTGTATACTTGAAACTAATTTTAAAACATGCACGTCTAGAAATACTATAAGTTTCATTAAAAACTTTTTTTTAATAAGTTGACATTAAGGGTAATAATGGACTTCATCGCACTAATGGCGCACCCTGTATAAAATAATTGAAAATTTAAATGGTTCGATAGCTCTCGATACACTCCGAGACTCATTAAACGAAATGTTCTGTTGTTTTCATCCGAATGATCGTTGCACTAAAAAATGTATTTTAACACCTTGGCAGTCATTGGGTTCGCCAGCGATCTTCAGAAAAGTTTACTACTGTGCCGTGAGAATCCCATTTGTACTTAGCATTAGCAGCAGTATAAATATCAGTGTTTTCTATTACGTAGCTTGTAAATAATGGTTTAAGTAATATAGAATGACACACTGGAAATCTCCATGCATTTGATTTGGATTTGACTTTAACTGTGCTGCCATCTGAATGCGATTTTTTGCACTAATTGATTCTACCCTATTTTTTTGCGGCCCATGAAAAATCTTTTTTTTTTTTTATATGGCGGCAGCCAAGGTGTTAAAAGTAAGAATTAACCATTTTTAGTAATACTTTAAACACAACCTTTAAAATACGCCGATGTCGTATTTATAGGTACTTCGATTTTCAAGTAATTTTCTTGGGTTTCGTCAGAAGTTTGGGAAACTTATTAATTGTTACCTTCATTATAAAGTCACTGCAAACTGCAACTAGGACTGCAGAGTATAATTTATGTTTCGATAAAGTTTATACATGTGCACATTCTTTATGCAAAGCAAGGGTTTGTGTGTTAATAGGTTTTTACTTATAAGCGAGTTTATTTAACGTTAGGTTTTTTCAGTTACGTTTTTCTGTTTATATTTCGTTACAGAAAAAAAAAAATCAATGGGATTGTGTTTAAATAATAAACACATTAAATCGTTTGTAAATCAATTTCTTATCACTTAAAACCAAACCCAATTGTACTTTTGTTAACAGGGATTTATCATACACATAACTTCATCATCAAAATCCTATGGTACAAAGTAAAATAATGGACGTCCTGAATATAGGTGCCGAAATTTTTAGCGTTGAACGCACCTCGTAAATCTCAGTAATGTATTATTTTATCATATTCTAATTCCAGTGAACTTTCTGCGTAAATTTTCCAAGAATTATGTATTACAAGAATATGACGCAAGTAATCAGGAAGGAGCATTCAAAAAAAAACTAGAGTAAATAAATATAAACTTTCATAACAGTTAGCAATTTGTACGATATTTTGTGGGAACCAAATTCGTTTAAAAACGTTATTTGTGAACATGCTGTCGTAATCGTTATAAATTTAAACAAAACATTTTTAGCGTCTGGCAATATCGCACTTAACACCTAGTTAACAAAAATAATAATCAAAGTGGTCAAGAATGTTTGTTATGTTTAACTAAAAATTCCATTTTCACATTGCTTTAAGTACTGAATCATTTCGTCAGATGTCAATTCCTTATTTTATTAGGCAAGTTTCACCAATAGGTACCCCAAGTCATTTTTCCGAGCATTTTTCTCTCTTCACGCAAGTTTTTTATTTCACAGATCATTATGGATTCCTGCTTAAGCACATTTAATTAACATTTATGCAGTTTTGGCCGCGTTTGCATTGACCAATTTTTTTAGGTTTTTTAGTGCAAAAGGGTACCGTGACAGGCTTTGTGACAGGCGTTCGATATGGTATGACCAGTCCAGTCTAGAGTCAATACATAAACCAAGAAAAGATATTTTATTAACAACATTTATACTTGTGGAATTATTTTGAAATTTTAAGTCGGAGGTTATTTTACTTTGTGAAAATTTTATAACTTGCGTTTTATTGACGTTTAAGGTTAGATTATTTAACGTAAACCAATGTTGGAGTTGGCCTAAACAGTCAAAGAGTTTTTGTTCAGAGTTTTTGGAATCTGAGTCACTAATAATGGCAGATGTGTCATCGGCAAATTGTATAAGGGAAGTTTTGACAAAATCTGGAAGATCATTTGTGTACAGTATGTATAAGAGGGGGCCCAAGATTGATCCTTGCGGGACTCCTTTTTTGATTTTCTTTTTGTTGGATTTTAGAAATCTACCTGACGTGTCTTTTCCGGCAACGTATTGGTTTCTTTCCGAAAGATAAGATGTTATAAGATTATGGGCGGTCCCTCGTATACCATAGTGTTCTAATTTCGTTAGCAGTACTTATACAACCCAATGATAGATTTACTGCTTTACAAGAGTGTTCTAAATGGACACGCTTTAAAAATTATGCCGCTAGATAATCTCAAACGCGCAGCTGGCCTGGCATTAAAATATAATAGATTTAGGCCCAGTTGAATAAAAGCTAAACCCGGGTTTAACCCTGGGTTAATCCCTGGTCCTAGGCGTTAACCTAGAGTTAATCCCTAGTTTTAGGCGTCAACCCAGGGTTAATCCCGGGTTTATCATTTATGTAATCAGCTCTTAGATGCTCCAGAATTTTTATGTGAAATTTAAAATATCAAGCCATGGAAGTTTTCGAAAATTTAGGCGTTTGGACGAAAAACTACGAACTCTCATTACAAAATCTAGACAATCACAATACCAGTAACAACAGCTTCCTGCGAACGTTCGTTTAGCAAATTGAAAATTTATAATCCTACCTTCGTTCTACTATTGGACAAAAGCGATTAACAAACATATCTGTAATATCAATTGAAAAAGATATTGCAAAAACATTAAATTATGACGATATAGTAGAGGTGTTTCTAAATAAAAAAGCTAGAAAAATTACATCATAAAATAGGTTGAACTTATTTATGTTTTTATTCTCTTATTTTATATTATACCTATAACGTGTATTTCTTTAATTTATTTGTCATTGAATATGAATAAAAATTTATTTAATAGATTATTTATTTATACAAATACGTAATTGGATTTACAGGCAACTCATTTTGATGGGGTTAATACTAAATATTTAACATATTGCATATAGTAACATTTAACTTGTCACATTAAAATTTTTATCAATTTTGGGTTAAGGGGGGAAGGCGCAACTTAGATACCTACTTGCCACAGGCGCTTCATACCCTCGTTACGGCACTGGTAGCTCTTACCGTTCACGAGATCCCAATAGTAGCCCTTTTATGTGGACCACCCTGTATAGTTTACTTCTGCATTATTCTTAAAAAGTTTAAACCAGTGCGGTGTTAGATAACATGTGGCAATATGCGTAAATCATGTTTGCTTTATTGGCATTTGTGATATTAAAATAATATTTCACTAAACTAAAAGTACCTAAATACAACAGCAAATCAGATATTCTATTCATGTTGTAACATGAAACGGGTGTGTTTACTTTTTTTGTGACCTGCTGCTAAAGAAAAAGCTATTAAAACTTAAAATTATTTTAATAACACATTTCGTAACACACTTTTTATTCCCTTAATAGTATATTATATACCAAGGTAGAGAAGTCAACTATTATAGCCTGAGGGCTCAGATAAGATCACGAGGCGCAAAGCGCCGAGGGATGTAAGGGCCCGAAGGCTATAAGACTTCTCTACCGTGGTGTATATACTATTTTTTTCACTACTAGTAAGACAAACCCATTTATGTTATGTACGCACTTTCTAACCTAAAATATAAAAAGTTAAGTACCTATCTACTATCTACAGAAATATTGAATCTGCGTGTTACTCATCTTGCTAAATCACTATTGTTATTAAAAAACATTGTTTTTAAGCGATGGTTTCATCTAAAATACTGAAATTATTAAAACTTTTCTCTTTTTTACGTTGTGTCAATCGACGGTGTGGATATTGACAACCGTCATTTATTACGGCGCGGAAGTCGTATTATTTAAATACACCAAAGTTTTTAAAATTAAATTAATTTATTTAAACAACGTTTTAAATGCTAAAATACCAATAAAGAGAATTTCTCCATCATACTAAATCGTCCTATAATTTTTTTTTTCTTTAAAACTACAACAGCATTATCAAAAAATATAAATTTGTTCATTATTCACCAGTGGTTAATAATGAAAAATTGTTTACCTGTAACCATGCATAGGTAGAGAAATTGAATTTCACGGCATTCTAATATACGTCATAATGCTACGCTATATAACTAGTAGTGAAAAAAATATATTTCATACGTCTCTTTTAAAGAGCATTGCTGGTCGAAGCACATTAATACAGACTTCAGTTTAGGCTAGTATTAATAAGTATTTTAAGGTAAACTATCAAAACAACTCCATCTCGGTATAAGGAATAAACCTATTGAATTTCAACTAAAATGCATATTATGGTAAAAGTAAACAAAAAATGATAAAACGTACGGAAATGTTTCAAGGTTATCATCTTACATGTGTTGTTTCATTTTACAGCTAACAGCTTTTTATCATTAAAATGTTGTTAAAATGTTTTTGAGCCAAGACAACGTTTTTACAGTTTTTTTACGTTCGACTTGATTTTTTAAAGGCTTTTTATTCTTTATTATTTTTATCCTTTAATATTGTTTAACACTGTAAATTAAAGTTATGTAAAAGGCAATGAATTATTGCCTTAATCCACAAAAATGTAAATCAAGCGCGTTTACGCAACAGTAAATACAATATAAAACAAAACTGTAGCTTTAACCTCACAGAAATAAATTTTGAAGCTTTATCGTGGTACGTGCCAGACGGGGGACAAATACTAACGATTATAACCTTATTGAACCCTTAGCGAGCTTCGAAAGGGTTAAGTTGAATAGATGACCGCTATAAATACGGTTTGGAAACATTTATTTGTCACAAAAATTGTTGGATTGTTGGATTTTACACAGGCGGCTCAAAGTATGTGGGCACATCGCAATCATACCTAAGCAAGCTTCCCAACAATTTTAATAAAGCTTGTAAAGTCGTCATCAATTTACAAAGAGCGATTCAATAAGTATTTAAGGAAAGAATAGTCCGTTTTATATTGGGTATTTTTGTACTGTCCAATATGGAAGAAAGTTTCGTATGAACTAAATAATTGTATAAACTGTTTCATTTGATTTCAGCAATAAAAAAAAAAACTTTTTAAACATTTTAATATTTCAGACGATGTTCAGATCATCTGAACATTTTTTCTTATTTCATTTATATTTAAATTTAATTTCAAATACCTTTAATATTTCAATTTTAATTCAATTACTTAATTTAATATCTCACATTTCATTTCCTGCAGCGACCACACGTGCCGACAAACATCTTACTTTGCAATTTGCTACATGTGCGAATCGATTACCTGTCGATTTCACAATTAGTAAATTGCAAAGTAAGCTAATACACAATCTTAAAGTCCGATATATAAACCGTTAATTATTTTTAATAAATTAGTACAGATTAATAGTCTTACTCATTCAACATCTACCTAAGCCACAATTATAGGGGTGTGAGGTTGCACTCCAACACACACAACACACTTCACTTACACATCCGCACTTTATACAAAATACACTACAAACTACAAATTTACACCAGATCAACAGCATCTGGCCGTAAACAAACGACATATCTAAACCACTGATCTGTTCTTTTCTTGATTGTTTTTATTACAGTTGTTGTTTCTTACACTCTGTTAAAAATTGTTTGATTGCTTATATGATCCACTCGTTAAATCATACTTTAAAAATTCTTCTACAGCAGTGTTTATCAAAGAGTGGTACGCGTACCAAATATTTTTAAACTGTAGAAAACAAATTCAATATATGAGAATCGTGTACTGCAGAATTACGCACACGTTAATTACAAATTTGTATTAAATAATAAACTAATAGCACATTGGTGTATCATATTTTTACAGTTTAGCCAGATGAAAATAGTAATATATAAAACTATCCGAAAGCAGTTTTCTTTTCGACCGAGAGGGGTACGCCAGTAAGAATACACTGTAAAAAGGGGTACCTACTAGATTGTTGTAAGTTTAATAAACACTGTTCTACAGCATCACGCCAAAAATGATTTCAATCTCTTCCTTTCTTGTGTTCCCCAGGTAAGAGTAATATTGATAGTTATTTATTTTGATTTTTGCAAGCATTTTTAGTTGTTACTTTAAAGAAAAATTCGGGTGGCGATTCCTTATCCAAAATAACGGGGGGTCTTTCATATAAAATGTATTCCTTATACGACTCCTTTCGGAGTTACGGATCCCTAAAGGGGAGCGGTAATTTTAGGTTTTTATTTTTATTCTCAAATTTGGTAGATGTTTTGTACTTATTGAAAGGTTTTCCATAGTAATATTTTCAATCATCTCCCACCTTCACAGGGGGGTGAAAAGTGCGACCCTTGTTGGTTTTTCTTTTATCAGAACTTTTAAGTGGGTTGAAATTTTGCAACTAAAAGTTTTTTATTTCTTTAGTTTTTCTCGTAACACCTACAGTTTTTAGGTAAAAAATAAAATAAGTAAACATGCACCGTATAATATTCCGATATTAAACGATTCATTTTGGTGGTTGCCATGGTTTATTTATGTTTATATTGGGTAGAACTGACGGGCGTTTTAGCGTTGTCGCCGCATAAACGTCAAAATGAATTACATCCGTAGAATCCCAATATACAGGGTGTGTATAAATTGGCGGAAGCGCTACACGTGACGATGTTCTTCGTAAAATTTCAAGTCGAAAATCTTGATACGAAAATGTTGTACCATGCTTCCTATGGCCTCAGGAACCATTTAAAGAAAAATAAAATTGGCAACATTGCATACCTTGATTTGCGTTTGGACATTTTTTTTATCAGCAATTAATTTTTACTTAGGTATTTACAATTTTTGTTCAAACTGAAAGCCTTCAGTTCGTAAACATAGCTGCAAACTTTTGGGTATCGTAAAACACAAACTAGAAATAATTACGAAAAAAACAGAGATGACAGCTAATGACAATGTTACCATATGTATTATTTTCATTCAAATCAGTGATTTACATATTTTCAACACCAATTTTTGAAAGGAAAAACACAATATCTAGGAAAAAATATTATTCAAAATTTATTTTTATTCCAAATCGCAGCTTTTTTATTAACAAATATTAAATAATAACGCTTATTAAAGGACTAAATGTCAAAACTTTGAGGACCTCTTGCAAACACAGCAAGCATGGTATAATATTTTCGTATTAAGATTTTCGACTTAGAATTTATGAAGAACATCGCCACGTGTAGCGCTTTCGCCAATTTTTACACACCCTGTATATTTTTTAATTGGAATATTTGATGGTTCATATTTACTTATTTTAATTTTTACTCAAAAACGGTAGCTTTTACGAGAAAAACTAGAGAATAAAAAAAGTTTCCTAATAAATCAAGCTTTTAAATAAAAATTGCAAAATTGCAACCCACCAAAAAGTTCTGATAAAAAAAACAACAGGGGTCGCACTTTTCAGCCCCCTGTGAAGGTGGGAAATGATTGAAAAATTACTATGGTATTTCTTTTAATAAGTGCAAAACATCTCCTAATATCATTTTCCTAATACATTTATTCAAATTTGAGAAATAATGTAAGAACTTAAGTTTACCGCTCCCCTTTAGGGGGGTGTAACTCCGAAAGGAGACGTCTAAGGAAAAAATTTTATATGAAGAACCCCCCTTAGTTTTCGATAATGAATCACCTACCAATTTTTGCAATACTTAAGAAATAAAATAAAAAATAACATTATTTGCTTTTTTAACTCTTTCTTTTGCCAAGGGTAGATTGGATAGGCAACATGTCATGCAATTTGCAAAAACGTGAAACTTTGTCACTCTTCTCATTTAATGCTGTTTTTAAAAAAAAGTTCGTTTTTAATGAAATTTTTACATTTATTGGGTTCATTAGTGTTATGTACCGCTAAATTAATTAACCTTCGAGCGGGCACGCAGCATTATTTACCATGAGCAGGTACAAGAGTTATGCCATAAATTCATACAAGCAAAACTAAAAATATGAAATACATTTTAGCAAAAATAATTTTTTAATAATTTTTTTGTTAGTTTTAATATGTAATAAACGTTTTTATCGATGTTAGGTTAGGTTGCAGGAATCTTAAAAGAACTGATATTGCAGAAAGAGCTTTCATTACTTTTGAATCTACTGAAGTATATCAAATTTTTTAATGTTTTTTGTTTCTTTTACATTTATTAAATCTAGGAATGCAATTCTCTGCTTTTAGGTTTTTAATATTGTGCAGTTAAAACACTTTTTCGTTTATTACGACCGTCTGCATCAGGTAAATGCGCTATTTACATGAGTTGTAATAAACAGTTTCGTTTAATTAAGTTTACAGTCGCACAAAATGTCTGGCGCAAAGTGCAACGTATCAGTGTATTTCGTTTCTTGTAAATAACACAGGAACAAACGGTGCCCTTGGTAAACCTCTACTTTTGTGTCTTTGATGTGAATTCCATCGAGAAGTCACAAAGTAAAAGTTAATCTGTTCAAAGGAATATGTACATTTTACCTTTAGCATTGTTCTGCATAATTCGATGAATATAATTAAATTTAAATTGGGATTTGGTCCAGAAACGTAATCCGTTTTATACCCAAAACAGATTTATGTTTTTGAGCGATATCTTAGGCGTTTTATTAATATAAAATTCAGTAATAACAAATATTTGGTTACCATACAATATTACTTTGTCATTTCACGAGTAAATCAATACTTTCGCTTAAATTTATTGAATTTTACACAAATCTGGAACCTCCGTTCATCCGACACAATAGGATTTTGTGTAACTTACATAGTTGCTTCTATAAAATCTCATTGGTAAACGGTAATGGCACTCAATTCGTTTTCTAGTCGATAAAATTTGTTTCCACTTTATGTTGTTTCGCTACGCTAAGTTGAGTTTTTATAGTATGCCTTGGTTTTAAGTATATTTATTTGCATTCTCAAACAAATGCTACGTAATATAGATGAGATTTAAAAAGAAGCTTATTATTATACTTGTTAAACCTAAAGTACAAAAGCAAATTACACAATTTGTGAAAAAATCGTCATAAGATTTTATTGTTCCAGCATATCTTTTTTATTTCGGCTGCATTACCATGATATTACATCGTAAATCTGAATAACTTTACATTTACGAGCATTTTATACATTTGTGTTACACTGCGACAATGTAGGTATAAAAGCAGATGTTTAGTGAATCGTTTGAAAAGTTGTCCGAAGAGAGTTAAACAGAGGAATTGTTATTGTTTCACATTTCAATGAATCAAAAATATTTACAAAATATGAAAAACTTGAATGGATCAATCAATCATCTTCGTATATTAATAACTTAAGTGACGAAGATGCCGTCAGATTTATTTTATAAACTGGGATAAAGGAGTTTTTCAAAATAACCTACAGCGATAATAGGATAACCTTGTTACTTTAAAACTAAAAACTGGATTTAAGTGTAATATTGACAACTCTGCTATTGGGATTGATACCGGCATCGTGATACCTAACGTGGCAACGTGGTAACTGGAGAAGCCATTCATAATCGTATAACTTCGGTTTGACACACTGAGAAGTTCGAAGGTAATAGCAAAGACATTTTTTACTATTATTTCTTCGTCATCCGCCATGTTATTAGCTATTGTACGAGTTGGTTCAACCAAAAACCAACTTGATTATTGACTTTTGTCGTACTTCGTTGGAGGCATGTTACATAATATGTTGTTTTGTTTCATCATATCATGTGTAAATCGTATAGTAGAAAACAACTCTAGGGCGACGAGTTGGTAAAAGTGCAGCCGCTTATTTACTTGCTTAATTAAAAACAATCACAACAGCTGGATTAAAAAAAATACTTTTGGTTATCTGGGTAGGTACTTAATTTAAAAGCATCAGCCTTTTCATCATAATCAGCAAAAACTCTCTTATTGTTCCTCTCGCAATTTAAATTTTGTAGTCTACGAGGATAACATTAATACACTCAAAGGCACAATTAACCGCCCACGTCTAAAATTCGAGATATTTGCCAGTTTAATTTTTTCTTACTTTTAATATTAATTATAATCAATTAAAAACACGAACGAATTACAAAAGCGTACTTAATTGTGTACCTGGATTTTGTTAAAATCCGTTTTTTTCGTATTTAGCGTTGGAGGAGGGAGTAGATAGGGAAGATAATAATATTTTTCTAAAATCACATTTTTCAGTTTTTTTTGTAATAAATCAAAAACGAATCAAAATATCCAGGATTTCTTTTCAGATTCTTAATCGCCATAAAAATGTGCAACTTTTCTCTAATTTAACCGACCTTTTATCTCTTACCGTTTCCAAGATGGCAATGGTGAGCATCGAAAAAAGCACCACCCTGTATACATAATAACGTAACTTTTTTTTTTGTCAGACTTCCATGTTCAACTTTTTTTTTTATTACATAGTTTATTTTTTTAAATTTATTTTAATAGATTATAGTTATTAATTAGATATTGCATTAAAAAAAATAACATACCTGCAACGGAAAATTTTGGAAAAAAATGAGTTTCAAAATTGTTTATTATATTTTACGAAAACTTAGCAATCTTTGTATTTGAGATATTTGCCAGTTTAATTTTTTCTCACTTTTAATATTATTTATTATTATTATTATTATTATTATTATCCGGTGACCTCTTTTACCAGCGGTGTCGAGGTTATGAATTTTTTCCAGGCATTCCTATCCTTGGCTTTTGTTCTTGCTAGGTTCCATGTTACGTCTTTTTTTTTAAGGATGTTTGCTATTATACTGTTCCAAGTTTTCCTTGGGCGTCCGCGTCTCTTGCTATTTCCGGTAACCATTTCCCATATCACTTTTACCGTGTTTTGTTCCTCCATTCTATTGAGATGTCCGAACCATCTGAGCTGTTGGGTCTCGATTTTTGCCAATACACTTATAATTTTTAAATTATTTCTTATCGTTTCGCTCCTCACTTTATCCATTCTTGTCACTCCCTCGATTTTTCTCAAAATTTTCATTTCGCAAGCTTCTATACTACTTTTCAGGCGGTGTATTATTCTAATATTATTTATAATCAATTAAAAACACAAACGAATTACAAAAGCGTACTTAATTGTGTACCTGGATTTTGTTAAAATCCGTTTTTTTCGTATTTAGCGTTGGAGGAGGGAGAAGTCGTAATCTTTTGAGTTCATTTGTTCGTGATTGCTATTGTTTAGTTCAAGTTTGGTGTTACATTTGTGTTTGTTGTTCATTCTTATTAAGTTTAATTGTCATAACGGCAACAAATAATGCCTTGGATGCGGCTGCCGTAGCTAGGGCTGTCGCGTTGGTAGATGATGGCCGAAGTCAACGTTACTTGGCTCGTATGCTGGGGGTGCCCCGTACAACAGTACGAGATGCCACTAGATGCTACCGGGAGACCGGCTTGTATACCCGAAGACCAGATCAAGGTCGCCAGAGGTGCACATCTGCTTAAAACGATAGATTTATGACACAGTATGGTGTTAAGAAAAGGCGCTCATTACTGCAACGCATGCCCGTAACCAACTGTATAAAGTTTGAGGGGTCAGCATTAGTGAAAGAACTGTAAGAAGAAGGTTGACTGAAACAAATTTAACAGCTTTTAGACCAGCTCGAAGTCCAGAATTGCTCCCCCAGCACCGGAGAGTTCGACTTCGTTGTGCCCAAGTAAACGTGCAATGCTCTGTGAACCGATGGAAGAATGTTCTTTTCTCGAACAAGTCAAGAATCTGTTTAAGAGGACTAGATGGACGACAGCGAGTGTACGGACGCCCAAGCGAACGATTTGCACCCTGTACAATGGTCGAATCCGTGAATTACCATGATGGGTTTGGAGCGGCATGTCGTACGAGGCTCGCACTTGACTTAGTGGTATTCGAACGTGGTGGATTGACAGCTCTCCGGTACGTGTAAGACATCTTGGAAGAGCATGTCGTGCCATTGGGGCCATTTATTGGTGACAATTTCCAATTAATGCACGATAACGCGCGGCCACACGTAGCCAGAATCGTTTCCGATAACTTGGATGCTGTGGGCTTCCAAAGATTGGACTGCCCTGCACGGAGTCCCGACCTCAATCCTATAGAACATGTATGGGACAATCTAAAGAGGCGCATAAAAAGTCGAATACATGATCAACAACATTGCAAGAGTTACGGATAGCGGCTCAAGAGGAATGGCCCAACATACCGCAAACAGACATCCAGGATATCATCGATGGTCTTCCTAATCGCCTCCAGCAAGTCATCAGAGCACGTGGAGGCAATGCACGTTATTAAATATTTGGAAAAAACAATTACCATGCAGTCTGTAGTGTGTAATTGTAGAGCTCCGGAATGGTTTGCAATTAAGGACTTTTTCGTAAAATGTTTACTTTTGTGATAAAAAAAACACAAAAACACATTCGAATTTTGTAATTCGTTTGTTTTTCCAATTCCTGATTTAGTTTTTAATTTATTGTAATTAATATTAAAAGTCATAAAAAATTAAACTGGCAAATATCTCGAATTAGAGGTGGGCGGTTAATTGTGCCGTTGAGTGTAGTTTTTTGTTTAGCCTAAATAGCGAGCAAATTTTCAACTTTTTTTTTGGTTTCATCCTTCATTAGTTTAACTTTAAAGTTTCAAATCTAAAGTTGTTAGGTAGTTTGCATTTAACTATTCGCCAAAAGTTAACCAACTCTGCTGTGTGCCGCGATAGCTCACACTTGAGAAAAATTTCAGTCGGCTTTCAAACGCAATCCAAAAGACGTTTTGCGCCGATTCTTGACACAACGGAGACCAAGCAACTATCAAAACGGTGGACAGCAAGAGGCAAACCAGCTGCGAGCTGCGAAGATGGCAAAAGCACTTAAATCGGTTGGAATAGTTTTGGCGATGGTATTTTAGAACGTGTAAGATATTCTTTTGGTTATTATCTTAAAAACAGTAAAGCTATGAATATAGAGTACTACGCCAACCTACTTGACCAGGTTGTACCAGAAAATTTGCGAGAAACGACCCGCATTACCGAAAAAAAAAAGTTTAATAGGAATAACACGCCTTGCCACAAGTCTTTTATTACTGCTGATAACAACTGCACAGTGTAGTGAAACATTAGTTTTACACTGCACGACCGTTTTGCAGTGACACCAACAACGAAGGGTATTTTAAGATCGATGGATATTATATTTTAACTGAAAAACAAAGACATGTCCTCCTTCTGGTTATCATATGGTAACCCGAACTGAACTCTATCAACTGCAACTATTCGATCGGTCATCGGGATATCTATCTCTTATATTAAGAAAGATACCTTCAGTGGCGCGAATTAAGTGGTACATCACGTGTGCAGCTGTTAGCTGTACTGAACATACATGGGCGCACTACATGCGGTTCGGGCCGGTCCACAATCTAAACCTAAACCGTGGCAATGCTTTGTCAACTGGGCATGTGAAATAGGCGCCAGGCGTGAGGGGCGCGTGGGTTCCTCACGCTTCGCCCTGGACAGTGCGTAACATTTCCAAGATATTTTTTGTTCCCGGGAAACTAGAAATTTAAAATCAATATTCACGGGAATCTCGGGAAATTTTAAACAGTTAAATTATAAAGGAAGATTGTAAAAATGTTTAGAAAAAGTAAGATAAAACTATTTTAAAAACATTGTATTTAATTCATAATTAAAAAACCTACAGTAAATTATTATGTAGTAACAAAAAAAATATATAACATACTTGGTAATTGCACTGAGCTAATTTATTTTTTCAATTACAACTGCGAACCGAGAATCGGGACGGGAGTTCCCCGGAATAACCCACTAATGCTATGCTACCAACCTAAACTACACGTAACACACACACCTGAGCATACTGCAGAGTAGCGGCTCGGACAAAAAGATTTTCATGACTTTTATTTTTTTTAAATACGCAATATACACACTCAAATCCGTTTCATAATCAAACAGATTAATTGTTTTGTAAAATAATGTTATTTTATCTTTTATTGCCTTTTGTTGAGACGCATTGCCGTCCATATTGAAATACATTAATTTGTAGGGGATTTTAATTTTTGACTTCCTAACGAGTAGCGACCGTATACGAGGTAAAAGTGTAGTTGTTTATAATTTTTTCCCCGCGAAATTTTTTGTTTTTCCAGGTAAACAAAAAAAAAAAAAAAAAAAAAACGGAAATTCCCGGACTGACTAAAATACGTTAAGTATCTGGTGCCCTTTGCCGCAAAACGTCCCTGCAAATTTCTGTCAGTGCACCGTGATTCCTCTGTTTAAACCAATAGTTAAAATGGCCCTGCGCTTCAGCCTGATTGACGAACCCAAGAATAGGCACTGTGAATTCCCGTTTTGCCGTTTATAGTCACGTAATGACATAATGTTTTGTTTTTTATAATAATAAATTGTTATTCATAATAAAATTATTTTTTGCAATAGGTACATGTTTTCATCATTTTGCTACTTAAAAATAAAATACCTATGTTAAAAAGGGACACTATTTTAGGTATTTGCCAAAGGGCCAAAAACATTGCTGTGGCCCTGGTTCAGATGTTTGAAAGCGGTTTAAATTTAAATAATTGGTTTTGTAGAAATGTGCTGGTTCGATATTGCTGTTTAAAAAAAGTACTGGTTCAGTTAAAATTTTAGTTCAGGTGCTATACAATCGCAGCTTATATCCTTAATACCCCTTTTCCGCCACGTAGTTGCGGACTCGTAACTACTCTCCATATACAGGGTGCCCATTTTTCTAACCTGTTGTATAGGTAACTCCGTTAATATTAGAGATACAGAAACGTTTAAATTAGCAAATATGTGCAGAATTTAAAGGAAAAACTCATACCAATTTCGAATTTGACCTACGTCCTCAACTTTTTGACATATTTTGAAAAAACTGAAAAATGTCGATTTTTTTAAACTTGAATAATTCCGTAACCATATGAGTTAGAACCAAAATAAAAATTGGCTCTTATAGATGTTTTTACGTAGATTTTAAATATGTTAACGAAATTTTCATAGCACTTTCGAATTTCGAGTTATAGCACAAACTTGCATTTTTTTAAACGGAAGTCATAGTTGGCTATGGTCTTATTAAAAAGGTTATTTTTTTCTCGTTTCAATGATATAAGGGTTGTTATGCTTTACTTTTGTAGTTTTTCTTTAAATAAGCAAAAATCATTTTACATGTTCACTGCGTACTAATAGAGGGGAGTTATCCCGTGTTGATGTTCTTTTTTTTTCGAGGTGACATTTAAGAGTTATCTTAGTGTAGCAGTTATTAGCCAGTTACAAATTTTAAAAACAAAACCTCAGAGTTTGTCAAATAAAATTTATTGTTTGTTATACGTATAAATCTCTCTCTCGTGTTGATCAAAATTTTTGATTGAGTTTATTGTAAATTTCAAAAACAATGTTTTCTAATGAAAAAAGAAACGACATGCTTTTTTATTACTAGGCTTGTAATAGAAATAGTAGAAATTCAAGTGAAATGTATTTGCAAAGATTTATGGAAAGGAGGCAACCAAGAAAGAAATTATTGTCGTTATTAGAAACCAATTTAAAAAAATACAGGTCATTTACAAAATCCAAAGGTTTGAAAATTAAATTTAAGCAAGAAGATGAAGAGAGAGTCCTAGAATACGTAAATTATAAACCAACATCATCTACCCTACCCGGGAGATGTCCCTTGAATGTGGTGTCAACTGAAAAGGCCGTAACTGGCTAATAATTGCTACACTAACGATAAGAGACAACTCTTAAATGTCGCATCGAAAAAAAAAGAACATCAACACAGGATAACTCCCATCTATTAGTAGGCAGTGAACATGTAAAATGATTTTTGCTTATTTAAAGAAAAACTACAAAAGTAAAGCATAACAACCCTTATATCATTGAAACGAGAAAAAAATAACCTTTTTAATAAGACCACAGCCAACTATGACTTCCGTTTAAAAAAATGCAAGTTTGTGCTATAACTCGGAAATCGAGAGTGCTATGAAAATTTCGTTAACATATTTAAAATCTATGTAAAAATATCTATAAAAGCTAATTTTTATTTTGGTTCAAACTCATATGGTTACGGAATTATTCAAGTTTGAAAAAATCGACCTTTTTCAGTTTTTTCAAAATATTTCAAAAAGTTGATGACGTAGGTCAAATTTGAAAATGGCATCAGATTTCCCTTTAAATTCTGCACAAATTTGCTAATTTAAACGTTTCTGTATCTCTAATATTAACGGAGTTACCCATACAACAGGTTAGAAAAATGGGCACCCTGTATACCAATACACACCTGGTAGGTGCGGTCCGGTCCTGTTTTATCGGAAGCTATTGGTAAAAACCGTGGCGCACGTCTAGTGGTAAACGTACGTGCAAATGGGGCACTTGCCCCCCCCCCGGAATCGAGTAAAAATAGTACTTGTAAAAACAAATCATAAAGATTACAAAATTAAATTACAATTTATATATGATTGTTTATCTCTATGCTTTGCTCCCCCTTGGAAAATTTTCTGCGGACGCCCATGACGAATCAATAATGGGAAGGAAAGTTTTTGATGCTCTAATTTTGAAAAAATAAAAGTTTTTATTTCTGCCCTACCAAGTGTTATAAAGTATTCATTAGTTTATAGAACGTTATAATTCAACAACAGCGTAATAAACTAGTCCGATTTTATCTTTCTCACTAGTTCGTTAAATCAAGTAGAACGATTTTTTTGTTTAAAGTGCCTCGGTTTTTATAAAACGGGCGCAAATTTATACCAGTCCAACACGTGTTGCAAGTAGAACTATAGTGTAGGACAATTTTGAAAGCAAGGCACGTGATACGAGATCTTAAAGCTTTCCAACTTTCCCAGTCATTGTACTTTTAACAAAGCCTGTCGCTTGTTATGTTATACACTTTTTGTTGATAGCGAACGGCTTCGGAAAACTTCTTCCAGACTAATTTTATGTGAAAACATCTTTATTTAGAATCTCTTAAATTATATTAAATTTTATGTAGGTATAAAATTGGAAAAATTAAATTAAACAGCAGTTTAATTTAATTTTGAAGCCACTAATAAATTGGTTTAAGCAATTTTTAGACCTACGCTGAAACCTTACATAATAAATATAGGAGCAATTTGATATTCTTATATTAATATTAAACACTCAAAATTAAAGCTTAATTGATGGGAGGAGAACTGATTGTATTAACGAAAACGTATATTTAATTAAACTCCTTGTATCATTTTTTTATTGGTGTGATACTAATTGTTTCGAAATATGGCCTCTCGTGTTGTACAAATGTCTCAAAAAATAGTTAAAAACTAAAAATTATTTAACTTCTTCGTTCCTATTTATAAAAATATCGATTGTTAGTAGTACAACATAATAGTGGGCTTAGTAGTCTACTTGGAAAATACAGGTTTACCTTTTAAATGCATTCGCTTTAAGAAAAGACAAAGAAGCACTGTATAAAATGAAGAAGTAATTTCTGTAAATTTTACATAATACCGTGTGCTTTAGTTTAACTATGGCACCCCCATAACTTTGTTATTTTAAGAGAAAACCCATGTAAACCAATTTTTTTTTTAAATCGCAGAAAAGTTGCTATGTACATATACAGGGTTATTCAAATTCGAGGCCCACCATGGGGATCTCGCTTATTATAATAGCTAGAGTATAGGTTTAAATTTGGCAAAGTTGCTAAATTCGATGCTCATTGATAATCCAAAGAGAAATTGGAAATATCTGAAACGGTATCCGTGAAAATTAGGAAAAACTGGAAAATGCGATTTTTGAAAATCGTCTTTAACTTCTTTGGAATTTGAAATATTTTAAATGTGTAAAGACATTGCCCAAGCAACTTTTCAAGCCAAATCGAATGGTCGTTACAAATTTTTGCTAGATTGATTCGTTTTTGTTTTATGACAACCAACTTTGTTTTTTCTTATAAGCACAATTTTTCCTATTTACATAATCAAATAGCATTAATTTTTCTGAATACATTGAGATATCACACATGGTATTTTACTTCCACATTAATTGTCAAATTTGAAAAAATACGTTTCAAACAATAACAACTATAAATCAGGTAGGTCGGTCATTGCAGTTTATGTTGTTTCCATGACAACCAATCAACAAACTCAAAGTTTTGAAAGCCTATTATTTGTTACATTAATAAATTCGTAAATATTAACTTTAATAGCGAAAAACAAACGCGATATGCTCCGAATTTTTTATACCGTTCTTTTAAGTTTTGTTATACTTTATCACATGCTTTATACAAATTTACTTAAGTTTCTGTTTAACATAGAAAAATAGTGTTTTTTCTGATATGTTTATAATAAAAATGTTTTTTTTATTGTTATCTGAAACCTTTCTGCCATATTTTTCTCTAATTTTAGCAAAAGCCTCATATTTCCCTGTTTCTGTGCAACGAACAAAAATATGTGTGCGAGGGTTGTCTTCTATCTGGATATGTTTCTGCATATCGTTGACTTAACAGTGTAGAGTTCCTATTCAATGAATAAAAAATTAAAGTTTATTTTTACGAATTTATTAATGTGACAAGTAACAGACTTTTAGTTTGTTGATTGGTAGTCATGGAGAAACAACATAAACTACAATGACCGGCCTACCTGATTGATAGTTATTGTTTGAAACGTATTTTTTCAAATTTGACAATTAATGTAGAAGTAAAATACCATGTGTGATATCTCAATGGATTCAGAAAAATTAATGCTATTTGATTATGTAAATAGCAAAAATTGCGTCCATAAGCAAAAACAAAGTTGGTTGTCATAAAACAAAAATGAATCAATCTAGCAAAAATTTGTGACGACCATTCGATTCGGCTTGAAAAGTTGCTTGGGCAATGTCTTTACACATTTAAAATATTTCAAATTCCAAAGGAGTTATAGACGATTTTCAAAAATCGCATTTTCCAGTTTTTCTTAATTTTCTCGGATACGGTTTGAGATATTACCAATTTCTCTTTGGATTATCAATGAGCATCGAATTTAGCAACTTTGCCAAATTTAAACCTATACTCTAGCTATTATAATAAGCGAGATCCCCATGGTGGGCCTCGAATTTGAATAACCCTGATAATAACGTTACATTTTTTTTGTCAGACTTCCATGTTCAACTTTTTTTTTTTTATTACATAGTTTATTTTTTTAAATTTATTTTAATAGATTTTAGTTATTAATTAGATATTGCATTAAAAAAAATAACATACCTGCAACGAAAAATTTTTGAAAAAAATGAGTTTCAAAATTGTTTATTATATTTTACGAAAACTTAGCAATCTTTGTATTTGAAAAAAGAATGCTGTGGAAATTGATGGTTCATAAATAGTGTAATTGCATTTTGTTATTTTCGGACGATAAATCATTATTTTGTGAGCACTAAATTAAAAATGGACATTCTACCGAATGAATTTCTTCTGCAAGTGTGTATTCAAGGCGTTCCATACAACTGTATTTGGAGTCGGATGGTTTCCCAAATTTTATCTTAATTTAATTTTTAAAAAATTGTTAGTGGCATCTACTAATAACTTTTTAAATCACTGGTCTACATTCCGTTATACATACAGCTTAAAGGTTTCTATATAATGAAAATAAACGGTAATGATAGTGCCGTAAGCTGACCTTAAACCGCAAGCGTTAAAACGTGCTGTCGGGAGCGACCCGACATAGGACGCCAAAGGGTTATACATTTTATAGTTTTTATACAATAAGATTTTTTCATATTACAAATACAAAGATTGCCAAGTATCTACTTGTAAAAATAAATAAATAATTAGGATATTTTTTTTACAAACATTAATTTTTGTATGGTTATTGGACAATAGGTAATCAGACTAAAAAGTCCACTGTGTAATTTAGAAAAAACAAGTTGACTGACGCTGGTCTGATATATTTCATCGTCGTAAAAAAAACTTTTAACATCAATTTAACAATTTCCTGCGATTTACAAAATTACACCTTAACTTTATAGAAGTTTTCTCTTAAAATAATAACGTTATAGGGGTGCGACAGTCAAATTGGATCACCCGGTATAAGGTTAAAAAGATTATTTCATAATACACGTTTTGAGATTATTTTTACAAAGGTCAGGAATACAATGTAAATTTAATTATCAAAAATTTGGCCTACTTTAATAAACAAGCCTATATAATAGTTGTAGTTGCGTTGTTTTAACGCAATTGTTTAGCAAACAAAAGTAACATTCATTTGTACTGAAATGCAACAACTTAAAATGTTACCCGGCAAAAGGTAAACTTAACATCAAAAGGCTTCGTACTGCGAAGATAAATAAAGTTAACAAGTTTCACAATAAACAGATTATATTTTTAGAAAGTTTATAAATCTCCGTACGTTTACGTTATGTAATTGCTCGTAATGTTTGTGTTTAAAAGTTTATTAGGGTTTAATTGTAGCATAAACTTGAACGATGTCTCTAAACACAAAATTAAATTCTAAAAATACAAAGTTGACATTTCCCACCCACCTAAAACGTTAATACCGCGTGGTGCAAAAATATCTCCACTAAATGTTTCTCCATGAGTAAAAATAACTATCAACAAATTTAAAATCGAATTTCTACTTTTAGTACTTTTTTGTATTTTATCCTTTACTAGCTTTTGACCCCGCGACTAAGTTAGCGAACATGTCGTTATGTACCGTAAACCGAGGCTACTTTGACTTTGGGGGTCTGACTTTTCGCTATGAATATTTTATGTTTATGTTTTTACATTTACGAATTTTATGTTTATTCTTCCCATAGAACATACCTACCTATATAATATATGTTATCTAATTAGTAAAAGTGTGTCATCTACAGAAATATTCACTTTTTAAAAATTATCTTAAGTTTTAATTAATACCTATAGATAAAGTTGGTTTCTCCTGTTGCTTGATTGGGTTAAATTAAACAAAAGTTGCTGATTTTGAAAATTAAAGAATTTTATAAAGAATAAACCTGTTTTCAAAACCAGCAACTTTCGTTTAATTTAATACCTATATGTATATAGCCTAACCTAACCTTACCCAGTATAAGTATTTTATTTTGTGTTAATTTGCTTCTAAAGAAAAATATGTTTTTAACACCTAGTGTTTAGAAAGCAACCTAAAGGATTTTGTTTATTTTTTATACATGTTATTAAAATAACGTTAAACTTTTATTAAAAATACGATTTATGCCAAGTATTTTGAAATTAATAAGCCTTTAACTCATGTTCTGGTTGTAAAAAATATTTTTTTTAAATATTAAGATGTCAAAGAAACCTCCACTGTAGTCGTTTTTTGACTTATAATTAAATTAAGTGCAATGTTAAAGTAGCCCCACACTCGGGGTTACTTTGACACCAAATTAAATATTTTTTTAAAGTTTTGTTTTACCTCCCAGAAGCAATTTTACGTGGGGGATATATAGTGGACGGTTCTTTTGTTACGATGGACTTTATTCCAGGTCATTTAATCAAAAAATAAAAAAGTTACGTTGCAAAAACCTTCAAAACTATGTCAAAGTAGCCCCGGTTTACGGTACCTTTATAACGTCCGAATATTATGCTGAGAGACCTCGAGCTTTTCGACTGAGACCCGCCCAAGAGCGGAGCTGGCAGCGAAGTGTTTGTAGTACGTTCAACAGGTAAAAGCAGAAACACATAACCACTCACACCGCGCTGACCTGCACCGTACTGCGCGACGCGTGTAATCTTTGGAACGTTATTTCAAAAGAGTGTGTGCACACATACTCAGCACTGCTTTCCCGATCGGCGCTCAACAACGCGCGGAATAGATCCAACGCTTTTGGAAATTTGTCGAGGGAGCGGTGGGGAGTGCGATTATTTCAGCTTTAGTTTTTTCGAAATTTCTGTGGTGTATATGAAATAAAACAAATGCCACAATAAAAGCTCTGAAAATTACCAATTTTCAGAAAAGTATTTGAGTGATTTCCCTGATGTAACTGAGTTCTTCTGGTACACTTTCTTTTTTTCTTTAGTTTTAATTTTATATGAATGAAATTTTAGGCATATGATATGTGTAACAAATCGGATTACCAGAACATTATGTTATGTTCACTATTGTTTCTTCCTGTTTCGCCAGGAATGACCCTAACTTTCTTATTTCAAATCAAACCCTGTATATTTTTACAAATAATTTTTGGACGATTTTTTTTTTATTAAATGTGCCGTGACCTACATAAAAGGTAGGATGTCAACAAGTGTCCAAAAACGTTTTTGTATATTTTTGTTGACATTTAGTTTACTTTAATAGGCTTTTAAGGTTGCAGAATCGGTTTTTTGACAGAAAGTAAATTTTTTTAAATGTGATTTTACTAATTTTTATAATTATTGTATTAACTATACAATTCGTTAACCTGTAACCTGAAAATTCAATATGGCGCCTATAATAAACATTAAGGTTGACCAGCCCATCTTAAAAACTTAGTAGACTGGGTCGATATTACGCCATGCAATTAGTACTTTACTTAACCTAGAAACACTAAATTCCTAATTTACAATGTTTACAATGAGAAAACTACAATTAAATTTAAAAAATGTCAGGATATTTTAGAATCTGGACACATTTTCAGCTTAGATTTTTACTTAGCACGTAAATATATGTTACTGTAAAAGCCCAAATATTGGCAAATTTTAGGTTTAACCGGTAAATCATAGCATTTACCATATTGGGTTGGTAAAAGTCTGGAATAAGCTTCATTATCATTACTTTAAAAAAACCTATTACGAACCTTTTTTAACCTTACCCTCTATTACTGACCAAATAAACGAAGGTCAAGTTAAAGGTTAGTTAAAGCTTTTTTTAAATAAAAACAAACGAAAAAGCCCGAAAGGAAGCGTTTACAAGCTTTTTTCGGACTTCCACTACTTCACTACGGTAAATGCTAGGATTTACAGGTAAAACCGAAGATTGATCAATATTTGGGTGTTTACCGTAACATATTCACTTACTTGCTAGTTTAGGCATTCTTTAACCTGTAAAGATTTTTGAGATTCCCTTGTTCTTGATCTTACATAAACCTTGCATAGGTATCTAAAAATATATTGATTAATTGTAAACATTTACACTGTCAACACTAAATTATTTTCTTTTGCTGAAGACTAGATCAACTGTTCAAAATTAGTAATCGACAAAGAATCAAAATATAATCGAATAATAATTGTTATTAAAAAATCTAAAGCGGTAATGGATATGAATATAAATTTAAAATTATTCAGTTGCTATAAAAAACATAATGTAAAAATTATGAAATTAGTAAAACCCTATATGGCTTTTAAAAATGAACTCTTCACATAAAATTTACTTAAAGGTTATATAATTAAAAGAATGTGTTTTTGACTTGTAGTATTACCTAACTAACCTTGTGTTTTTTATACAGTTTGTTTAAAAAATGATCGAAATGGAGCAATACAACTATTTTAAGCACGGTTTTAAATTACATTTATTTTACGTATAGCATAAATTTTACAAATAATTTACTTAAAAATTTTTTTTAAAAACTCTAAATATTTGTTTTTTTTTGCATAATTTAGCATAGTCAGTTACAGGCAATTATGGGTAACACCACGAATTTAGCTAAAAAAATGTGATTTTAATATTTTTACATTAGAAAATAAAATTAATTCCAGAATAAATAACGTTGTTATTTTACACGTTCTGATTTAAAAAAAACACAATTTATTGCCAGGTATATTCTCGAATGAAAAATATTGCACACCCACACCCGCGCATGTATAATACTTGCAATGCGCTTTCAAGGCAGTATCAATGAAAAATAAAAGAAACGAAAACATCCACCTACGTCCTAGTATGTATGATAATACGGAATCCATTACCAACTTTTATCGCAGTTTATATTGGTGTAGGATGAACAAAAAATATGTTCGTTTTTCTTTATTGGCTTTGGGTTGGTTGCCTTTTTATATATTTCATCGTTTTTGATGTTTTATTGGAGGATGAAATAACCGCACATTCGGGATTTAAAAAAAAAAACAAGGTATTCAGTAAAACCCAATGGTAATTTATATACAGGGTGGTGCTTTTTTCGATGCTCACCATTGCTATCTTGGAAACGGTAAGAGGTATCAGGTCGGTTAAATTAGAGAAAAGTTGCACATTTTTATGGCGATTGAGAATCTGAAAAGAAATCGTGGATATTTTGATTCGTTTTTAATTTATTAGAAAAAAACTGAAAAATGTGATTTTAGAAAAATATTATTATCTTCCCTACAATTGACGCTATTTCATTTAAACTTGGTAACTTTATGTTTTTGACCGTCCTGAGTTTGATAACGTCAACAGAAATTTTCTAAGCCTTCTAGATTTCAAGTTGCGATAGTCAACTTTTTTATTTCTTATGGTCGCCATATTGGATTTTTACACCATCAGACAGACAAAAAAATTTGCTTTTCAGATTGGTAACCAACATACTTTTTTCTTTCAAAAAACTTGTTGAAATTTGAAAACTTGTATAAATAATCTATAAAATCGTGAATGTTCTGAAAAACAATTGAAATTATAATAAAAATAAAAGTGACACAATATTTTATAGATCTAATAAAATAACGAAATGACAATAAAATTAAAACACCAGATAAATAATTATTTAAATTGTTTAAAGTGCGCCCCGTTATGTATGATGTAGTGGTTAGTCCTCAAATTCATTTCGTCCACTGCCTTTATGGTGCCTGTACACCTGAGAGTAAAGTACTCTCGAGAGTAGCGTCGCCAAGGATACAGCCCCTGATAGTAACTCGCGATTGGCTGTATCCTTGGCGACGCTACTCTCGAGAGTACTTTACTCTCAGGTGTACAGGCACCATTAGGATAGTTTGTCTCGAAATTGAGTCGAAAGCATTTTTGATTTTAAGGCGAAGAAGTTCAATATTTTCCGTTAGAGTTGCATAAAAAGCATCAATGTAAAAGTAAGCCATAGGCGTTAAACATGGCGATCGCTGAGGCCAATGAACAGGACCAAACGTACCAAGTCATGAATTTTGAAAGCGTACATCTAAATTAATATCCTTTTACAATGCGGGCGTTGTGAGGACCAGCTCCTTCTTGCTGAAACTACTGATGATTTTGAATTGTTAATAATGGCAATTCGCCTAACATATCTTCTAAATATGTTTCCAACAATCTTAATTTCGTTATCATTAGACCAATAAATTTTCTGTAGCTTTTATTTATATCATAGTTTCAATTGTTTTTCAGAGCATTCTCGATTTTATGAATTATTTACACAAGTTTTAAAATTTCAACAAGTTTTTTGAAAGAAAAAAGGTATGTTAGTTACCAATCTGAAAAGCTAATTTTTTTGTCTGTGATGGTGTAAAAATCCAATATGGCGGCCATAAGAAATAAGGCTTAGAAAATTTCTGTTGACGTCATCAAACCCAGGACAGTCAAAAACATAAAGTTACCAAGTTTAAATGATTTAACGTCAATGATAGGCAAGATAGTAATATTTTTGTTAAATCACATTTTTTAGTTTTTTTTGTAATAAATCGGAAACGAATCAATCCAGGATTTCTTTTCAGATTCTTAATCGCCATAAAAATGTGCAACTTTTCTCTAATTTAACCGACCTTGTATCTCTTACCGTTTCCAAGATAGCAATGGTGAGCATCGAAAAAAGCACCACTCTGTATAGCTAAAATAAATTCAATCAACATAACAAAATATTTGTTTTTTTAAATTTTTGTAATTTTTTAATATTGAGAAAGCTAGTAAACATGTTACTAATCAGTTCATTTGTTTTAAAAGTGGTGGTTATATAACATAGAAACTGACGATTGTAATAATTATGCTGCTCAACGATACTTTAATTTTTTGAACAAATCCACTATTTACAGATAAAATGCTTGAATTAGCAAATTTTTTTAAATCCTAAATATATCCGTTGCAGTTGTCTATAGAAAAAGTTACTAAGGAAAAAGATTATAAGTACTTTTACACACTATAAAATAGCAACATTCATTTGTTAAAAAATGAAAAAGTTGCATTTTTATAAACGGAAACCATAGCTGGCTCTGAAATTATAACGACACCGAAATACAAAGTGCATAAATGTTATAACTTCTATGCATGTTGTAACTCTAATCTATATAGAAACAGACAATTATTACAATGGCATCAAAGTTTGGTAATCGAGTCAATAGCTACATCACACGTTTTAGTAGTGATTGAATTTCCTCGCCAAATTATGCAAATCCCAATATATCCACCTCGTATTATATTTTAATAGTAAATTTAAATTGCTATCGAACGTATGTCGTAATGGTACGAATTCTGTTTAAATTTTAAATACAGTGTGTACAAAAAAAAAACGTAACGGATCAATATCTCGTCTTATGACAACTTTACAGAAAAAGTTTTATACAAAAATTGTTTGTCGTCATTTACCACATAACCTTCAATTATTTTCAACTATACACAGCGTTTTGTTTTTGCGCACCGATACGTCACTATGTTTTTTTTAAAATGATACACCTAGTATATTTTATAGTATTTAGATGTAAAATTGAATTATCTTTCTAAAACATTAAGGTTTTATGTATCTAAATTCAGTTGTTTTTGAGTTATTTAAGTTTTTATAAAAATATTGACAGAAACAGCAGTCTAAAAAAATAATGATATTTCACAACTTGGCTATGTCAGAACGAATTCCTTTGCAACTTTGTAGGACAATAGTGTCACAATGGTTGTTGACTAGTTAAAATTTTAAAATGATACACAGGGTGTTCCTTATGCCCGGTCAAACTTTAAACACGAATAAGTCAGTTTTTTTAAATGGTACACCCTATATATTTTTACATTTTCTTAATAATAATGCAATTTTCTTTAAAAAGTATTAAAGGTCAATTATGTCTAAAATCAGTATTTCTTAAGTTATTGCGGTTTCTTTGATACAAACAATATTTAATAGCACTAAACTAGTAGGCTTTGGAAATATCTTGAAAATTTGTTTTAAATGTCGAATGCAACTCCATTTTTACCTTTTGACTGTATTTTGCATTGTGTTTTTAATTAATTTTAAAAGAAAAAATATATATTTTGCGCTCTACGATGTTTGGAGAGCGCTTAACAGGCTGGTCAATGATTTTTATTTAGAATGATATAATGAATTTATTAGATATAAAAAGGTCATAAAAACTTTTGTGATGGCAAAGCAAGACGCGTAAATATTTAAAATTAGTACTTAATTTAGTTTAGTTTAATTTTATTTCTTATTAAGTTTAGTTATTTCGAAAAATCTTCGAGTTTAATAACAATACAATTTACAAATTTAAAAAAATTGTTTGATTTATGTTTATATAAATAGGTAAATGATATTTTTAAAATTTGATGTATTTTCTTTCAAAAATTTCTTTTTTTTTTCATGCTGTATTTTATTTTTGTGTAGATATTTTAAAAAAATGTAGTTTTAAAAGAAAAAAGTTTAATAGTTATTTTAGGAAAATTGAGAGGGGGAGCAAAAAGCTTTTAGCACAAGGGCGCCTCCTACCCACGGCGTGGCACTGCAGTTTACCATGCTTTTAAAATTGAATGGCATAGGATAGCCCAATTTTTTACGTCACAATAGGTTTCTAATAATGTTTTATATTTTATTAGCGTCTGAAAACTAATTTTGATAATTTAATCGCATTTTGTAATTATTTTCTTGACATCAAGAATTCGCAATGTGTTTTTATATTTGAAAAACTATTTTTATACTTTTTATGTTGTCAAAGTTACTTATAAATAGGATCTATGAAAATGCTGGTTTAGCTTAACATGGTTTGGACTTCTTCAGTTTTAATAAAGTTTATCGAGTTCTTGGAATCGAGAATTTTCCTGGTTCTAGAAGTCGATTTGAAGCAATTGGATTTCGGTATGTTGCCGCACTCCATAAAGATAGGTTTAATTAAAGTTGTTTTTCGTAGTAAAAATAACAAAAGTAAGAATAGGTCTGTACTCCCACACCTAACGTAATAAATTAAAGCTACTACAGCAGTTCATGTTTACAAAGAAACGTTTTTGAGTAACAGCAATAAAACATCAATAAAATAACGAACTTGCATAGTTTTAAACTGGTTAAGCACATTACAATTTATTGTTCAAATCTGCCAGTAAAAGGTGATTTTTATTGATCTCAGCCAATATTCAGATTATATAAAATGTAGGTATAATTAAACCTCTGAAAAATAGTTCATTAAATGCATACTTAAATTATTAGAGTGATTCGATTATATGATATAAATAACGGTGTCAAGGTGATATTACACAAGAAGAAATCGCAGTTAGGTTTTGTTATAAAAAATTTCGTAAGTTTTTAAAAGAGAATTCGATTTAGAATGTTAGAAATAAAAAATGTACGAGGCATTCTATTTAATATAACAAAGTTACCATTGAGAAAACTTTTGGAATCATAATTCCAACGCGGGATCAATGGGAGCGTCAAGAAATAGAGCTAAATGGCCAAGTCTGGTATACAGACGGGTCAAAAACGCAAAATGGCACAGGCTGTGGAATATAGGGAGCAGCACAACTGAGACACAGCACATCTGTAAGCCTTGGACAGTGTGCAACCATATTTAAAGCCGAGATGTACGCTATGCACTTATGCTCAGAAACACTATTAGAAAGATTTTAATAATAAAAGAATCTTCATAGTGTCCGACAGCCAAGCAGCGTTAAAAGCTCTTGGCTCGTCGGAAGTAAACTCAGGATTTGTTCTGAACTGCCTACAGGCACTAAACGTGCTGGGAAGCAGGAATAATCTTAAACTGGTATGGTGCCCAGGGCACACTAATATACCAGGGAACGAGAAGGCAGACCGCCTCGCCAAAATTGGCAGCGAGACACCTTTCTTCGGATCAGCACCCGCAGTTGGTACATCCTATGGAACAGCTAAGCGGTGTCTTAATGATTTATTAATACAAGGGCAAAATGCTCATTGGAAAAAACTTGAAGGATAAGTTCATTCTAAGGCTATCCTGTCAATGGTCTTTAAAGAAAAGACAGAAGAAATGCTCAGGATGAGCAACCGCAGGACTCGTCACAGGACACTGTGGGCTAAAAAACACTTCTGCATAGTAGAGACCGACATATCCAGAGGATGTGGTGAAAAAGAAGAAACTCCTCTTTACGTAATATGCCAGTGTGAAGGATTCACACCCTATCGGCTTACGCTTCTAGGGATGGAAAAAGCAAACTAAGAAGAGTTAAGGAAAACACCCTAAAAAAAATCTTGGACTTTTTCAAAAACACAAGAATCCTTTGAGGGGTCATCACCAGAGAGTACAATAGACCAATAGTACAGGAACCCGAAAGTAAACCACCTCCGCGGAAATAATTTAAAAAAAAAACTGATTGGTGCGCGAAAACAAAACACTCGGTGTAGCTGAAAATAATTTTAGGTGTAGTGCCTGATATCCTCCAACAAATTTTGTGAATTGTTTTTTTAACTTTGAATAATAAACCAGATATGCAGAAAATAGGTACTAGATGGACACCGTGAACGTCAAAATTACATCGATTATTTTTATAATTTTTTATTCACATTAGGGTGGTAGAAGGCGATGTTGCAAAAGTTTTAGGATTAACTTAGTTCTGAATTTTTGCAAGAGATTATGTTTAGCATGTAAATTTCCATTTTTTGCTGCACCAAGAGGCAATAAATTTCGTGCATAATTGTAAAAATGGTAATAGTCGTAAAACCTGCAACGTCTCTGTCATTACGCTTTTCAGATAAAATGAATCATTAAAACTGGCTGGCTGTTTCCACGTTATAATAAAAGCGTCCCTTGTTTCGTTGTAAAAGTTATTATGCTTTTAAAACCCTTGCAATTTTTGTCCTACCTTATAAAAATCTAGATGATTTATATGCGGTCTAATAATGCCTTATCATAATATAATTTATTGCCCTGGAAGACGACTTTAATGTGTCATATAAATGTATGATATTGCACTAGACGTATCGGTTCGTTTCCGGAATTCCACTTATTTAAAAGCCATTCAATCTGTCACGAGTTCCAAACATGTGAAATACTATCTCATTTGGGAAAGAATTATCACTATCAGAAGATAAATTCTAGGAAATAGTCTATATGTTTTCTCGGATAGCTCATTCTTATAACTAGACAACTTCGTTTAATCAAATTGTAATGCGTTTTGGTTGATGAATAGTATGAGTGAGTTTTTAAAAACAACCCCATTTAAAATGCGCATTTTAAGGTCTTTTAAGACCTCTTGAAAAGATATACGCAAAGGAAGGCTATTCTTGGCGAGTTTTAACATCGTCTAGCCTGTTTTTATAGTAAATCGATTCGAAATCATTTATTCGCGTTCAGTTTAAAGTTCAAACGCCTTAAAAATTTTATGTTTACCATCGACTTTCTGATATACCGAAACACGTTTCGACTATTTACGTTCTAAAGAAGGTGGAACAATTGCGTTTGTGTGTTAATATAGCGAAACTGGATTTTTAAAGTTAAAATAAGAGTACCATTATAGAATTTTTACTCGTTTGATTAGTTTTTAGATAAAACAGGTAAATAAAAATGTAAACCAATATATTAAAATAAAAATTTGCTGTTTATTTATGTCAGAGCCAACTATCGTCTTTATTTATTCAAAGGAGGCAACTTTGTCAATTCTTTCAGGATTCAAATTTTGCTTTAAGAAATTATGTCGCCGTTTTGCAATTACAAAATATACCGGGTGATTCAGTTCGACTGTTGCACCACTATAACTTTGATATTTTAAGATGAAACATGTTTTGTTAAATTACAGAAAATTCTCAATTTACACAAAGTTTAAACTTTCCATTATTATAGCGGTCGTGTTTTGTCTCGTCAGATACAACATATTTAAGAAAAATAATAAACAATTTTTAAACTTCTTTTCCTTAAAATTGTCCTTATGATGTTAACTGTTTACTGAACAATATGATTCTGAATTTAATTCTTTATCAGAATCAATAAGTAAAGTATCCATGTAATTTCAAAATAAAGTTGACTATCCCAGTATGCATTATTTCATTTTAGAAAAAACATTGTAACGTTATTTGATAGAGAATTTCCTGCAATTTATAAAAATATGGGGTTAATAAGGGTTGCGACAGTTAGACTGAATCACGCGGTATATTAAAATTTAAAAAAATGTCAATTCATAAGCGTTATTATAAATCTATATTCAGCGTCATTCAAAAAGTGTGCAGCAAATGAAAAAGTTTTTTATCAAAGATTTCTAAGAAAATTTAATTTTTCATAAAAGTTAGTGCATGCACTAAAATTAATTTTTAGGTAAATTTAATAAAAATTCATAGCACACTAGATTTTGGCGATTTTAGATAAAGGGTTAAGTGCCCTTATCTTAACAGGTACAAAAAATGTACATAGGAAATAGTAGGTACTTAAGAAATACAAATTTATCCCTACCTATTAAAAATTTTTTTGATAAATTTCCTATTTTTATTTTAATATTAAAATAAGGGCACTTTACTCTTGCGAATATATTTAAAAATTGCTAAAATCTGGTGTGCTATGAATTTGTATTAAACTTCTTTTATCTTAAAATTAATTTTACGCCATTCACCAAGTTTTATCAATTTTTTTTTTTTTTGAGGAATTGATAATAAAAAACTTTTCATTTTGTTGCATATTCTTTTAATATTAAAATTATCAAAAAAATTTAAATTGGAAATTTATCATAAAATTTCGTGATTAGTATAATTTTATAATTCTAAACAACTTTTTCCTATGAACTTTTTTGTATCTATTAAAATGATGGCACTTTACTCTTGCAAATATTTCTAAAATCGCTAAAATCTAGCATCATGAATTTGTGTTGAATTTTTTTTTATCTTGAAATTAGTTTTAAGACATGCACCAACTTTAAACAAGAATAAAATTTTCTTAGAAATTCATAATAAAAAAACTTTCATTTGTTGCATACTTTTTAAATGCAAGATGAATAAATTAGCATTAAGTGTATTTTCATGTGCTAAAAATTTAAACAAAAAATAGGTATATGCTATACTCAATTTCTGAAATATCCTAAAAAAAATGACAAACTTTAATTTTAAGTTTTGTGTTAGCAGTAAATTTAAAATTTGATATTGAATAATATAAAAAGGTAGTGTTTTATATTTATATTTAGAAAAATATGCACTCATAAAAGTTTTTATTTTCTAGTTTAAATAACATTCCAAGCATTTTACCACATTTATTCACTTGTTATAGTTTTTCCTTGGAAAACTATTTTAAAAAATAAAATAATTGTTTAATTTCGTGCCGAGACAAGATATATAAAATATTTAAAAAATTTAAAAAAAATCCAAGTTGGCAATATTACAAAAAAAAAGAATATTATATAATTTATAGCATTGACTTATTCTCGGATAAAGAGCAGAAGAAAATATAACCAATAATTTTTTCCTATATTTGATAATAGCTGAGAAACCCTGTATTATCATCTAAAATAAGACACCGTGAAAAAAGTCTAAAAATAACTCCACAACAACTTAACGTACGTTAATTTCACGTGAAAGTACTCAGAAAAATATATTAGGTAAGTCTGACAGCTAAATCTTTTCTTGCAGAGCTAAATTGGGGTGGTATTTACGTAACCACCAATCACTGTTAATGGTGTAGAGATTAGAGAGATTGTCAGAAAAGATGTATAACAAGGTCAATTACTTGTACAGTAACCTTTACCAAAGACTTGTGTGAAGTGGAGAGGAGACTGGTGTAACAGACTCGATGGTTTTTATTAAGTCTATTAAGATAGATCAGTAGCTATCCCCGTGGCGAGTAGCTAAGCTCCTATAAGTAACAGGATTTCTTCTAACAAATTTGTTGACCACGCACAAATACCGCAATTTACTACAAGTAAACCTTATAAATAGAAAAAGGTGGTAATTTTCAAACACGGTTTAAACTGATTTTGTCTGCAGTGAATTAAAGTTTAAATTTTCCATTAAGTACTTATTTTTTCCACAAACTAACTTGCACATTGCGTAAGTTCAACGTTTAATAATATACTCAATTTATTGCACCTAAATAAATTAAAAAACGGTAATTCAACAATCGAATGAAAATCTAAACAGCATTTTAAAACTTAAGAGAAATTAGAAAGGCCGTTTAAAAAAACACTTAAAACCTGATTTTTTTTCATATTTCCTAAATTTAAAAAAATTGCATTGATCTAACAGGATTTTTTAACATATTCTAGAGTTCTACGTCAACAACCCTTTTATTTATTACAGTTTTTCTAATATTTTGGATTAACGTGAAAACTCTAAAGGACAGCGTAAAATGGTAACAAGACGCTAAAGCCGCATTTTCCTAGCAGCAGGAATTGTACGCGGCGTAGAACGTAGTAATGCCTCGACCAGTCAACATAGAGAGATTATTAATCTCTCCATGTTGATTGGTCGAGGCGATACTACGTTCTACGCCGCGTACAATTCCTGCTGCTAAGAAAATGCGGCTTTACACAGCGCTGCTCGCTCGCGTCTGTCCACAGACGCGTGGCGCTGTGTTCGCGACACAGTTTCTCGTGCCTCACGTGTGCAACGTGTTGTATTCAACAGGTGGTTTTGGGCAATTTTCACTAAATTTTTTTTGATGTTTACTTTTTATTTCGATTTTATAATCTATGATGGCTGACGAGAAGCTAACAGAGGCAGTCAGGGAGCACAGGGAGCTCTGTATGACACAAAACATGTTAACTATTTATGTGGAAGTAACTGGTTAAAACATCATCAGGCAACCTGGATGTCATTTGAAATTGTCTATGGCTTTTTCTTTTAGATAAATAAAAGTTATTTGGTGCTTTAATTGTTTGCCCATCAAATAATTGAGCAACACTTTTTCTTCAGCATCACTTATGAAATTTAAATAAATACGTTTTCTTTGCAAATCATTCATGTCTACAGCTGGGGGGCTGTGTCGAGAGTTTACTACTTACTAACTGGGTCCCAATTTGCGAATCAACACGTTACGCGAGTGGTGTGTTCACGTCATGCCGCTCGTGTCAGGTCGTTTCACACGTGTCATACGCGTCTAAATTGGCGCCGAACCTAAAAAAGTTATTATTTTAGATACAGTTCAACGCATGCTATTTCTAACACACTCCTTAAAATTCTACCTATAACTAATTTAAAAATTTCCAATTATATTGTCTAGTGCAGGGACGAGCAACCTAGTCGCATATAAGAAATTGATAAACACAAAAATGATGTCTTTATTAACAAAATATACAAAATATCAACTCAGTATATTTAAAAAGTCAAACAGTAAAGCTTTGACGGGCCGCACGAAAAAGTTGTTTCTTGTATATGTATACTTCTTCTTTTAATATTATGTTTAAAAACTGCTACATAAATAGCGTATGCTGTGATTTTTAATCTTGTTTATGTAATTATAGTATGAATAAAAATTAAATTTTACCTAAACTAACCTGACTTAACCTAACCTAATGTAAAATAATCTGTAAAAATTACGTTATAAATAAAAACAATTACATTTACAAATAAAATTTGTGATATGCTTGTATGCGGCGAAAAATTATGGCGGCGAAGAATTGTGGCGGCAAAGAATTGTGTAGGCGAAGAATTGTGGGCGAAGAATTGTGGAGGCGAAGAATTGTGGACGAAGAATTGTGGAGGCGAAGAATTGTGGGCGAAGAATTGTTGGCGAAGAATTGTGGAGGCGAAGAATTGTGGGCGAAGAATTGTGGGCGAAGAATTGTGGAGGCGAATAATTGTGGGCGAAGAATTGTGGGCGAAGAATTGTGGAGGCGAAGAATTGTGGGCGAAGAATTGTGGGCGAAGAATTGTGGAGGCGAAGAATTGTGGACGAAGAATTGTGGAGGCGAAGAATTGTGGGCGAAGAATTGTTGGCGAAGAATTGTGGGCGAAAATGTTCCAAACACGATCACAATTATAGTCAAAACTGTTTTAGAAGGTCTCAAAACGTAAATCCGTCGAATTCTCAAACCACAATACTTTTTTTATACTGCGTATGGCGAAAGTAACACTTTAAAATATGTTAAAATATTAATACGTTTAAAAAGGCTGCTGTTTATTCCCAGTGTTAATTAAAAGAAACAAAACTTATCCTTGTTCTTGTAGTTTAGCATAACGACTTGTTTAAAAATACTTAGTTTTTAGTATCTTATTAACTTTGAACGTTGTTGTTTATTGAAAAACATGAATTTAATAAATATCGGGTTCAACGTTATTTAGAGAACTTAATTTCCACAAACAAAGCTTAATATAAGAGCCTAATAGATATTTTTTTTACTTTTTACGAATTGTAAATACGATCCTCTGAATATTAACTAAATAAATGGGCAAAATACAAAAAAAAACATTAGATAATAAATCTGTCGTACATTTTAAGTCATAAAAAATCTTATTGCTTAGTAAATTAAGCCTGAGAAAAACAAAACAAAAATCTAAATTTCGAAGCTAGAAAAATAAAATACAAAAGTATTTTTTAAAGTCAACCGAAACCAACCAGAGTTGCCAAGGTTGGAAACACTGGTTAATATTTTGAAAGCCATTTAATTCGTTTTGTATATCGTGTACTTTATAATTGTCACCCTGTATCCGTTCACAAATTTCTAATAGCCCACACATATTAAGACTTACTTTCATTCAGTGCATTAAAGCAAAAAAATTGCGATTAAAAATTAATCGCAAGCAAAAACGGTAGTGATTGTAAAATGGTATTGATGAAACTTGATTTATTACTCATAAAGTAGTTTTTGTGCGATCGTACTAGAAACAGCTGTTTGACGGACGCGTTAGCAACCATAAAGTACTGCATTACCGGCCCTATCCTTAGCAACGGCCGTAAAAGTTACTTTTCAGGCCGTTACCCTTAGCAACGGCCAAAAAAATAACTTTTACGGCCGTTGCTAAGGAGAGATCCGGTAATGCAGTACACACGCCGTCATCTGTCAGTGACAAAATGTCACGTAGTTTCTAACCTATAATTTTGAAAATTACTAAAAATTTTAATTGTTTTTAATTCGATCGCACAAAAAATGTAATATGCACCTCGGTCAAAACGTACTTTTTGGCCTTGTATACATAAATAACTATTTCGTAAACCGTTTTTAAAAACGAGCGTTGATGCAGGTCTGAACCTGTTAAATTTTATTGGCAAACACTTTCTGCAGATCTGCTTTTGGGATGTTCCTTATCTAGGCAAGTCCGATAACTTTCTCATGCGCTGATTTGCCCAATTATTTTGATCGACTCTGCAGCATAGTCAGAAATGTTCCTCAACTTCTCATCGTTAAATTTAGTAGGTCTTTCACTCCGTTCAGCGCCTAACACTGAGCCTCTTTCACGAAGTCTACGAACTGCATTGCGATGAGGAACAGGTTTGTCTGAGAATTTTTCAGCAAATTAATCCTTCATTAAATCGGTGTATCTTGTGCCTTCGCGAAAGACGCACTACTCAACAAGAAAAAAACGTTCCTTAGTAGAAAGAATGACAGTTAAACATTTAAATCGCTTTTCAAAAACTGAAATCATGAAACTGCTGCGTTCAGTATCCTAAATGCACAGCGCCTTTCCGAATGCACTGTGTTATATGTGTATATGGCGCGGAAATGACGTTGTTTAGTTTAAAGCAAAACTTGCCTTTACAACTATTGATACGCTGTCTTTAATTACGTTCATAAATTTTAACGTAACAAGCTTCTGGGGACAACTTTGAAACAATGACACAGTCTCTTGCTAACAGATAGAGTTTAGTTTAAAGAAACAATAATTTAGCTGTAAATATAGTATAGCAGTTCCAAATGCCCGCTATAATAAATGTAAATTTATAACATTAAATACATATATGTTTTACTTACAAAATATCAATTAAGTTACTGCCCAAGTACATTTTGTTGATTGCAAAAATATAATTAATGAACCTAAAATATCCTCTCATTTCAATAATGACTTTAATACACAAAAAAACACACTGCACGTCAGTTTTGAGCAAAGCTGTATTGCTCACATCCTACACGTGCATGTTTATTTATAATCAGTAGTAATTCAAAACGATGAATATAACATCAAAGCAAAATAATTTGGTTTTAGAGGGACGTCAGTTGTCCTATGGGACTCCATCAAGCAACCATTAATTTTACGAGCTGATGATGTATCGTAGATTTATATTGGTGATTGTACATAATTATCGCTTTAGGAGAGTTTTGATTTTCATCATTTTTTACGTTGAAAAACATCGGAGATTTACCAAAATAATCTGATTTCTAGATTATATGAATTATGGTGAATAAAAGTTTATCCACAAATGTTAAAATAAAATGTCAAAATCTGATTTTTACAGTTGCGCACAAAATGTTTAAATATACGAGGGCGAACCCAAAAGTAAGGTCTCCTGATTTTTTAAAAATAAAAAAAACCGTTTTATTTTAAAAGTAAATACATCATTTTAAAGCTCATACATTGATCTATTTTTCAACATAATCTCCATTTACATCCACACATTTTTGAAGACGCTGGGTCAACTTTTGTATCCCCGTGTGGAACCAGTCCACCGCCAAGCTATTCAGATAGCGTTTAACCTTTTCTTTAACTTCTTCGTCACTGCTGAATCGTTGTCCACCCAAGTGCTCCTTCAAGTTGGGAAACAAATGGTAATCGCTAGGAGCCAGATCAGGACTGTAAGGGGGGGTGGGGAATGACAGTCCATCCAAACTGCTTCAAAAGCTCCTGCGTTACACGGGCGACATAAGGGCGAGCGTTATCGTGCAGAAGTCTCACACCCTTGCTGAGCATCCCTCTTCGACGATTCTGGATCGTCCGTCGGAGCTTTTTTAACGTTTCGCAGTACCTGTCGGCGTTTATTGTTGTCCCAGGTGGCATAAAGTAAATCAACAAAATCCCCTTCTGATCCCAAAACACACTTGCCATGACTTTGCCCGCGGATTGTGTTTGTTTGAACTTTCGTGGCTTGGGCGAAGTCGAATGACGCCACTCACGTGATTGTTGCTTCGTCTCCGGCGTGAAATGGAAGACCCACGTTTCGTCCCAGTAACGACGGAATCCAAGAACTCCTCCTTCTGATCACCCCATTGTTGGAGGAATTGGCGGGATGTTTCGACACGTTGTCGTTTGTGGTCCTCCGTTAACATCCGTGGAACCCACCGAGCACAAACCTTTCGATAGTCCAATTTTTCGTACAAAATCCTCTGAATGCTGGACTCGGAAATCTCAGGAACACGCAGACTAAGCTCATGGATGGTGATCATTCGATCTTGACGCAAAATTTGCTCAATCTTTTCCACTGTCTCGTCCGATATCGATGGTCTGCCGCTCCGCTCCACATCGTGAATTTCCGTGCGACCGCCGGCAAACTCCCTACACCACTTCCGAACGTTTTAAACGGCTATGCACTTATCGCCGTACACTTCCGTCAATTGTCGATGAATATCGATAGGTTGGACCCCTTTAGCGTTTAAAAATCGAATAACTGCGCGAAGTTCGCACTTGGCGGTAACAGCGATCGGGAGCGCCATCTCGAACAACTGCTGAGCACGCTATAAGCGCTCTAGCGTGTTCGGACAGGGTTGGATCGAGAGTGGGGGAACAGGCGCATGCGCCAGTGTTGCCGGAATTCGTCTTATATGTATCATCGCGGTTCCAGCGCATTGGAGACCTTACTTTTGGGTTCGCCCTCGTACTTTTAAGTAGGGTCCTTATTTATCATTTTTTGAAATAAGTCAGGTCAGTTGAGCAATATTTAAAAGTCGCTATGATATGAAATTTACATTGTTACGTATATGCGTTGTCTGCCATTGAATCAAGGACACAAAAAAAATCGTAATAATATTTACTATTTTTTCTAGATTATGTCAATATATTGATAATTAATGACTAAAAATATAAGTTGATTTAGTACCATTGAAACCCTACTGTACGCAGTGCCGAATTAAGAAGCCCTTAGCGTTCGAGCCCCATTAGTAAAGGTTGATTCCGAATTTTAGCGAAATTTTTGAAAAAATCCGCCCTGTTTCGCACTGGTGACTAGGGGTGGGCGATATATCGATATAATTTTGATATCGGCGAGAAGCAATTTTTTTTATTTTTTTAGGTCACCAGTCTCTTTTTTGACTTTTTTACCGACTTTTTTAGCTTCGCGCCGCTTTTATATCAATATTCCGATATATATCGATATAATTTCGATATCGATATTCGATATCGAAATTTGGATATCGCCCACTCCTACTGGTGACTAAAAAAAAGTTCTTGCTTGCCCAAAAATTTGTTTTGGTAAAAATCCATACTGATAACTTTAAAAAAGTCTCAAGCTAAAGCTTGTCTATTTTATAGTGTAAAACCGGGCCCTAGAGATTTGTCTTTTTTGTCTATTGGTTAATCCGGCCCTGATTGTAAGGCAAAAGATAACTTTGAGTGGCTCACAATAGGGTTAAAAATGTAAATCAATTTAATTTTTAGTGCTAAAATGTAATATGTTGTCAACATTGTGAAAGAATTAAAAGGCAACAATAATAAACATCTACAGTAAATTTTTTTGTATAACTTATTAAAACGTAGGCTAAACGGATATACAGTGTCATGCAAAAGTATAGAAACAGACAAATATCAATGATGCTGTTTGAAGATATTACAATGAAATTTGGTATCTGACCATTATCGGTTGTTACGGGTTTGACCGGAAACAGATACAAACTTTGAAATTTTAATTACAACACCATGTATATTTTTCTAATATTGGATTTCTCTTTACATTAAAGGCTCCCCCAGACAGACGCGTTATACCGCTCGGTACGATACAATCGGTATGGGGATTACCCTTACAAGATGACCCAAAAAGAATCAAACTTATTTCGGACATACAAATTAAACCCCCTTGTCATTGCTAAACAGGTATATCGCGCTCATCATTGGTGTGGGCGCTTCCATATGCCAAAATCTTATTAAGATATCGTCCCGAATCGTACCGTATCGCCTCTGTCTGGGGGAGCCTTTATACGTATAAGGTTATATGGGTCTAAAGTCAACCGTTTTCGTGAAATTTGCATTTTTATGAAAATTTTGAGCCATACAGCACTTTCAAAAGTTTGCGTGACGTAAACGTACTTTTTTTAAAACTAAAGCTACTGTAAAACATTAGATGTTATATTTATTTTATGTATCTATTGCGAACTTTAAAATATTTTGTGCATCAAATATGAGTATATATTGATGTAAACAAAACACAAATTGCAAATTTAAGGTGTGTAGATAGTTTTATTGTTATAATATAAACGCTTGCCACATCAAAACTGTTTTAAATCTATTAAAGTTTAACTAAAATTCGAAAAACCCTATTGTCTTAGAAGTAATTCAAATTGAAGTTATGATAATCAGGAGAGACCAGATCGGGAGAAATGAGAGAGTCATTCAAATCAAAGTCCACTTGGTATTTTTTTTTGAAAAAATATTAGATACTTGCATAAAAGAGCCATTATGCATAAAAAACAAAATACCTTTGTACAATTTTTTGCGATTTTTCCAAAAAAAATTATTATAGTTTTGGTAATAGGAAGACATTTTATTCCCTCGTTATAATTTTATCGCATTATTTATTACGCCTGCTCTTTTAAAGTAATTTTAAATATTAATCTTCTTGGGAAGTAAAGAGCCTGCGTTTTAATTCCATCGACTTGTGTTTACTTTCTGAATCAAAGTATTAAATCCGGATTTCATCATGGTAACAATATAGCCAAAAAAACTTAGGCGTCGTGTTTGAAACGGGTGTAAATGGTATTATCTAAGAATAGACACAAAACGAAGTTTCCCCGATCGTTTCTTGTCGTTGACATTAAATTTCCTTCCTTAAAAGTGGCATGCAAATTTTTTCTTGATAAGGAAGGCATTAATTTTGTACTGTTTGGCAGATTTTCATAAATTTGGATTACCGTTGTCAAGATATCATATTTTCCTACTACTGAAATATAAACACGATGATTACTACAGAGAACTTAAAAAATGTGAGAGATAGAGAAACTGTTGAACAGGAAAAGTAAAGCAAAATCCTAAGCCGAAGTAAACAAGTTTTAAAAATTGGGGAAAAAGTCGAGTCTTATTAGATTTTAGCAACAATGTAATTTGGGATATTTTTATCAGGTCATTCTATATGGTTTTATTAAACGTGATATTGTCATTACTTCATAGGTTGTCGATAATTTTGGGCTAAATAAGCACCAGGAAGGAGATTTTGTATGGCGAGATTTGCTTTTAGGATATATCTTAAACTTACTGTTTTTGAAACTTGAACCGTAGATGGCTGTGACTATAAAAATATTTTTTTTGTTTTAATTATAAAAACGCCACACAAAAATGTTCATAAATAAAATTTGTAATAGTTGTTGCTTTTATTTTTAGAAACAGTTTAAACATTGTTGTTAAAAAAACTACTAACTTGAGTTGACGATTCTTTCAACGTTTTGTTTTTAGTTCGCTTTCCATTAATTTAATTTTTTGTGTAATGCAAATCTACTGATGGATATTTTAATCTTTGCACTGATCTATGTTAACTGTCCGTACTCCGTACCTAATTTCAGAACATTATATCGCAATTTGAAATATTTTGGTTCACTGAAACCCCAAAGACTACTAATATAAACGTGTAAGCGTGTGTTAATCTAAAATCGACACCGTAAACGACTTTTTTTTTTAAATTTATGTTTCACAGAAAATTATTGCTCGCGTTCCTGAAAACATAATTCTCATTAATAAAAATCATAGCTTTCCGGCAGCGTCTCATAGTTCATCGGACGGTTGGACGGTTTTTTAACAGTTATCGAATCAAATTATGAACTGGTTAGTGGACGGCAAAAAGTAGTACCTACGTGAAAGAAAGAAAGAACTATCGCTGGATTTTTACACCCATGCGTTGCTTACAAGTAACGTGGCCTCTGGTAGCTAAACATAGCCCGCTTAATCCTACGGATTGGTGTTTTAAAAACTGTTTTCTTAAGATATCAACACTTGCGATACTTACATTTCTATGAACCCAATATACAGGGTGGGCTAATTTCGATGTTTTAATAGGAAATCTCGGTAACTATAAGAGGTATAAAAAAACCGACCGCGCATCCTCGATCTCTTTTTTCGAGAAAAAGTTAAATGTAAAAACTAAAATTGGTTATCGTCTTTTGTTTTCGAGTTATCGCCGATAACTCGATTTTTCGACTTTTCGTTTTATGACTATATTTCGCTTGTTTATAAAAATAAACAAAAATAATTTTGACGTTCTACAGGCACTTTTTTGATAGGAATCTAGTGGCGTAGACAATTTTTCAAAAAAAAATCCGAAATTCGAGTTGTGACATAAAGTTGTATTTTTTTAAAAGGAACCCATAGTTGGCTATGACTTATTTAAATTCCTTATTTTTTTGTCATTCCAAATATATAAGGGTTAATGTATTTATTTTCAATAAAACGAAAGTTACGAAGGTTTTTTAGTTTTTTTTTTTAAACAAAATTATAGTAGGCTGTGAAAACAAAAACAAAACAAGGTGTAAAATCTTTATAAACTCATTTGGTACAAGTTACGAAGGTTTTGCAATTTGTTGTTGTGATAAACATTATAAATATATTAAAATAAAGAAACAACGATAAAGTCGGAATCTGCAATAATGTAGTTTATTGTAGTTTATCTTTTGTTCAAATATTTGTAATGTTTATCACAACAACAAATTACAAAACCTTCGCAACTTGTACCAAATAAGTTTAAAAAGGTTTTACAACTTGTTTTGTTTTTGTTTTCACAGCATACTATCATTTTGTTTAAAAAAAAAAACTAAAAAACCTTTGTAACTTGCGTATTATTAAAAATAAATACATCAACCCTTATATATTTGGAATGACAAAAAAATAAGGAATTTAAATAAGTCATAGCCAACTATGGGTTTCATTTAAAAAAACACAACTTTATGTCACAACTCGAATTTCGGTTTTTTTTTTGAAAAATTGTCTACGCCACTGGATTCTTATCAAAAAAGTGCCTGTAGAACGTCAAAATTATTTTAGTTTATTTTCATAAACAAGTGAAATATAGTCATAAAACGAAAAGTCGAAAAATCAAGTTTTCAGCGATAACTCGAAAACAAAAGACGATAACCAATTTTAGTTTTCACCTTTAACTTTTTCTCGAAAAAAGAGATCAAGGATGCGCGGTCGGTTTTTTTAAACCTCTTATAGTTACCGAGATTCCCTATTAGAACATCGAAATTAGTCCACCCTGTATATTGGGTTCATAGAAATGTAAGTATCGCAAGTGTTGATATCTTAAGAAAACAGTTTTTAAAACACCAATGCTGGGGAGACTCCACGAGGCAGTAAAAAATCTCACTTGAAAGAAGTGAGCTTCACTTTTCTCCATATATTTACGTGGATATGTATTAACAACTTTATTGTTTATACTTGCAATTTCGTTTAACACAATTAACGGTACAGATATTCTCTATTTCTAATTTGTTTTTTTAGATCATCAATATAGAATATACACTTGATTTAGATACATATTATCAATGTGTATGTTTTATTTGCGTTTAGACATAATAATAGTAAAATTTATTCTTACTTCGAAAAGGACTAATGTAAAAGAAGATTTATTGGAAGATGTGTTGCTAGTAAGATTTAACGGAATGTGAAATCGTATATTGTATGGTATGTACAAACTATAAAGTTAAAGTATATTTCAAGTTAATATAAGTTTTTTTTTTTATATTTTTTATTTTTAACATTTAGTAAATTATCCACTTGAATTCATTATTTTGTCTTTGTAAATAATTACAGCAGGATCTTATTTAATTCAAATGCATAGATTTTTAGTACTAACACAAATTTAAAACAGCACTTGCTATATTTTCATATTTTTAGATAAAGATCGTGTGTCTAATTTAACCTAATCACGTTGTGTTTTTGCACCTTACGGGTGTTAAACTTAATAAAATGGTTAAATGTTAATGTGTTTAACGATTTGGTAAATTTAATATGGCGATGGTTCGCCAGTCTAAAATATGCTGTCCGTGAGCATCAAACCCCATCGTCATCGTTTATATTTTAGTTGAGACGCAAATATTGTTATCGTATTTGTAGAGGGTTGTGGTGACTAGAAAGAAAAAAATATTTTTTGACGACAAATATTGTAAAACCGGTTTTAACCGTTATTATTTCGGTTCACGAAAACGAAAAAAGAATTTTTTCGGTTAGAACGAAAAGAATGAAAACGATATATTTCGTTTTCGTTCCGAACAGAAACGAACGGAATTTTTTTCGTTTTTAGTCCCTGCTTATAACTGATTATGAAAAAATAATAAATGCACCTACAGAAGGTTTTAACATTAAGATAAACGCGAAAATATATTGAAAATATTTTTAGCTTGTTCGAAGATGTGAGGCTTTTTGTAAACATTTCATTTTCATTCATTTGCTTATATCGCGACGGCATTGTACATACATATATGGTTTTCAATGTTCCTGTGATGAATTTAAATTTGGGACATACAAGCCTAAATACCGAAAACTGAGAGACAACACAATCGTTAATATTAAACGTGATCAGAAACCAAATCCAGACGGGGTTAGACCCAAATTTTTACCACTAAAGACATCGTGATTACTATAATCTACGTTAATTACATTTAAGACGAAACGCCAAAGTTATAAGGTAATCCAAGTTGTTTATTGAAATGGCGACAACAATATAGTCGATTTGCAACCTCCAGGACGAGTTTTCACGGTCTGGAGTACGCATTCCTTCTTGTTTGTACTAATATTGACACACTATACTACGTTTGTCGTTCAAACACTATAAAGTATCCATCGGGCGGTCAGGCAACAAAAAGAAATTGCTTCGCCTTATCTCTTTCAAACAGCAACGTAATAAAAATTAACGACCTAAGCCGACTTTGCAATTAATAAAGAACGCTAAAGCGTTCTTTATTAATTATTAAAATTCTTTATTAAATATTAAAATATTTAATTAATTAAATTAATTTAAATGGAAATTTAATCGGGCAGCCAGTTATCTAAATACAAAATATTTAGAAAACGAAAGATAATCTAATTAAAACTTGGAACATCAGGCTAAATGCTATTAGTAAATACTTTATGTGATATCGCAGGTTTTTTTCCGCAGAAAAATATCGTAAAATCATTGTTAATAAAAGCTTGTTTTCTACATCATTATCTCTGAATGTAACGATTTTGATGATATCGAAGGATTATAATTTCGAACTGTATTTCTTATCTTTTTAACGTTAATCTGTTTTTCTTAAGAGAAAATTGAGGCAATAGCCAACGGCACAATATATTTTCTTTACGGTAAGTGTCTATTAATAATTCCTTTTTAAGTTGTAAAAAGTTGTTGAGATTTATTTGTATGTGTTTAATATATTAATAAAATACAGTTGAACCTCTATATTCATCATTAATCGGTTTTTGAGGGACGGACGAATGCTGAATCGGAACAATCCTTTTTTAATTACTTTCTGCCATACAATCTGTCCTATTTAAGGACAATAAGTCCCTTTATGTGTTTCTGTTTAATAAGAACATGAAAGAAAAAGTTCCAGTGATTATTTCCCAATTTAAACTAGCTCATTAATAATGTAAAAAAAAATTAAATATCTTAATCGGTTTTAGAAAAAAATTGGAAAAACCGAAAAATACGAATTTTGAAAATCGTCTTTAACTTCTTTGGATTACAAAATATTTCAAATAAGTAAAAACATTACCCAAGCAACTTTTTAAGCCGAATCGGATGGTAATCAATAATATTTTTTAGGTGGATTCGTTTTTGTTTTATGACAACTAGGGATTGGAAAACCGCTTAACCGGGACATTTTTCCGATAACCGATTACCGGTTATTACGTCCTAGTGAACCGGTTACACGAATATTATGCAATTTTCATTTAAATTTTGCATCAACTTTTCAATTTGCAAAGTTTAGTTACCAGTATAGTACATTTCGTACAGACTGGTACAACTCATACAGTGGTAAAATATATGTATACCTAATGAAAGTGCAATTCTAGTTTGTAAAGGAAATGAAAGGAAAGAAGAAGTTTCGAAATTGTGTTTTTTAAGAATATTTTGTGTTTGGTTTTGTTCAATTTGTCTCGGCTAAAATTAAATAAACTTTTTTGTCAAAGTAAAATGACTTATTTCATAATAATTTGAGGGTAACATTCACCAAAAAAATATCACTGTGAAGCACATCCATTCATTTTATTAAAACTAAAAATAACCGCCCATAAGAAAAAATAAAGTTGGTTGTCATAAAACAAAAACGAATCGACCTAAAAAAAAAAAACATCCGATTTGACCTAAAAAGTGGCTTCGGCAGTGTTTTTACACATTTGAAATATTTTATACTCCAAAAAAGTTATGAACGATTTTCAAAAACACTGATATTACCGATTTTTTTCGGATTGTTAATGAGAACCGAATTTAGCAACTTTGCCAAAGTTAAACCTTTAATAAAATAAAATAAAATATAAACATATAAATTAAACTTTTTTTTTAAACCAATTAGTCTAAGGACCCCTAAATTAAAAAAAAGTACCAGCTTTGTTAGAAAATATCAGAGATCCGAACCGAACCGGAACTGAAACAAAAATCGGAACGAATCGGTGCTTTTTCATGAACCGTGAACCGGAACTAAACCGTTTATGTAAGAAATCACAAAACCGCAAAATCAAACCTAACCGACTGGTGTGAACCGGTTCAAACCGCTTCAACCGGTTCACACAACGGTTCGGACCAATTTGTTTTTATTTTTAATGACATTGTATATTTTTTATTTTCGTATTTTTGCAAATCCAAATCATGGATAATTTTACCTAGTTTATTATGAAAATACTATAGCATCGATAAATTTAGTTTTAAATAAATTAAAAATAAAAATATCAACTTGACGGATAGAATAATCGTTATAATTTGCGAGAACAACAAGAACTTTTATTTGGCAGTAATCCAAACTTATAACTTTAAAAAATATATAGACAAATCTATGCAACTTAAGTTTGCGTGTTCGCAACTTGGTTTAAATCGAATAATAACTACAGCATAATAACCTTATTGAATGATAGTACAGTGTTTTTAAAAACTACATTTGAGTGAGTCGCCCCAACCCTTAGGTACTTGAAAACAGAATGTTTGCAGACTTAAAAATAACGTAAACAATTAGTTGAAGTGGAGCAGATAATATTGATACGGTTCCAAGATGTTGATAATATAAGTTGCATGAATTACCAAAAGATTTTGCATTACCTGAAGTATTTTTGTTAAAGTGATAAATTAAAACATTATTTTTCTTAAACATCATTGTATATATCGCACTAGCCACCTTCATTATTATGTTTCTTAAACCGTAAAATATTGTTCGGTTTTACCTTGTTTATTGTTTGTATATGTTTACCTTATTATGACATGAAACTTTTTACTTTAATTAATTTTAAAATTACCCATAGCTTTATTTCACTTTAGTGATAAAGCAAGTTACGCCAACTGAAAGTAACATCTTCCAGCATAACAAATTCGCAGCTAACTACTAGACGTTTGACAAGAAACGTTTTAATTTGTTCATTGTAATTAAAAGACACCACTTTTTTTTCAAATTTAAAAGTGGAAGTATAAATAATTAAATTTTAAAGGCGTAACTTAACCGATACCATAAATGTATAAAATGAACTCATTCATACATGAACAACTAAAATAAAATTAAAAAAACAAAACCTCACGGACCAGATTGATCGCTAACGTTAACCGAAGACTCGGCATGAATGAGAAATTGTTTCAATAGGGGACAGAGAAGCCTTGCATTAACTTCCAACGCCAGGACACTATTAAATTAACTCAAATAAAATCGTTCAAATTTCGGACATCTGTGGCAACACTCAACCTATTTGATGCAATTTGGACCGCATAAAAAAACTCAAAAAACACTTACTTTGCTTAGATGGATAAACGGAAGGAAGAAGTTGAACCCAGAATGATCGTAGAATCTGCAAAAAAAAATTAATTAACTTGTAGAACTGCTAATAATATTGTTTTATTTTATGTTGCCATTTTGCTTACATCCTATGAGTACTTATTTTAAACTGCGCTGTTGCATTCAGGGGTTTGGAACGGAGAACGGAGCTAGAGCATAGAGCATTGGAACAATGGGTTTGTGCCTGGAGCTGGAGCGGAGTCCAGAGCAAATAATTTTGATTACTCCACTGCTCCAGTTATTATGTACAATTTAAACAGACAACTTTTTTCCCGCTTTTGGCCTTTAAAATTAACACACAATAAACGTCGAAATTTAAACACCCTGTATTGTAGCAGACGAAACGGCAAGGATTTGGTTCTTAAGTAACTTTAGCATTGCTTTAAAAACATAGAAAATTCCCGTTTTTTTTTACAAATTAAGTGCATTAGTTGTGTAATTTATGATTAAGTTTCATTTAGCACTAATTAAGACGTCGCTATTACTATAAATTACAAAACGTTTTAATACATCACGTTTGGTTATAACTAATTAAACTCATAACTTTATTATAAGCGAAAAATACGCTTCCAATAAATTTTCATTGTCAGTTAGGTTAGGCGAAAGCGGAAATCAATCTTGTTATAAAGTTTAATTATATAATAAATCACAGGCGTGACGGAGTTGAACGCCTGTATTTTCTTTTGATTTCCGATTCTACATACCTCGAATACTTAAATATGGTGGTGGAGTACATGGCATTCACAAAAAAAATACGATTTTCCGGCGGCACTGTCATCAAAGAGGCGTATTCCGCAGGTGCTAATAAAACCTCTTTAACATTTCAAGCAGAAATGTGATGTGCTTAGATTTTAATTCGAATTTCTTTGAAAAATTATTACCGCAATTTACCCTTATTCAGCACAAAAAGAAAAACTCCACACTTCAATATACTCGTATAAAACAGAAATGCCGTAAAGACAAAAAATATAAATTTAAATTTACTATTTAATTTTTGTGTAGATTATTTGTTAATAACGTTATTAGTTTAACATAAAATCCTGCAAATAAACACAAGTCATTGAACTTTTACCATACATATGTATTTTACTGGAGTATTAAAATAGCCACTAAACCTTGTTTATTACAAGCATCTTAAAATAATACAGGGTGTAACAAATTCGAAGTTCAACTTAGGAGTTAGGGGTCGGTTAAATCAAGATAAATGGCGATATTCGGAGCTTAATTGCTATCAGAAAAAAATTCGTACTGCAAAGTTTTTCTCTGAAATACAGGGTGTCCTGACTATCGTGCACTGCTTGGACATCTCATAAACCTAACAACTCAAGTCATCCATAAAACGAAAAAATTATACTTTCTTTAATGGTGTCACAGCCAACTACAAGCCTTTTTAAAATAAAAAAGTTGATGTTAAAATAACAAAAACAAATGAAGGTAAATTTATTAACAAATTTTAAATTTACGCTAAAAATGTCCCAATAATGAGTATGAATTCATATAAGAAAGTTATAAGCAAACATTAAAAACGTATTTTTTTTTTTGTTTTTTATCAATAGCGCAAAACTATTAGTTTTTTTCGCAGAATAGTTGCTCTTAAATCATAGATCATTTTGACCCATTTAAGCAACTGTGTATCTCTTATCGTTTACGAGATCCCCATGCTGTTCATAATAACTGGGACACCCTGGATATGGTTTTGCATATTCACTTTACAGTTTCGTCTTCAAACAAATTAAAATTAATAAAAATTCTCCACAGAACTAGGCCCGGTTGCAAGAGAGTTGGGTCAACCCAGTGCTACGTAACACTGGGTTAACTATTTAACACTGATCGCTCATAGCGGCTGTAAACGGTTATTGGATTAGCCGCGGCGAATCTGTCTTCAAAGAGGCCAAACGAGCCACATGATGATGCATCGAAGTTTGCGGTGGTATTTTTAAAATTATTCTTTACCTGAATGTTATGTGTTTGATGTTTGTAAAGCCCGTGTGACACTGTGCAAATTTCTGTATAAAATTGAATACAAAATATCTTGTATTGTTTTTTTTGTAAGTACAGATTCAGTACAGAATTCCAATTCCATTCGTTTGAAACTGTGTGTGACACTGATACAATTTGATGTACAAGTTACTGCCCATGCACATGCGCCGAAACAGTATAAACACAGATATGCACTCCCTCTTAAAACAAGGTATTTATCCCTTGTAATTGCCATTTTAAACAATAACAACATCTTGGTTCGGATTACCAAGAATTAACTGTTAACAGGAATTTCTATTGTTTATATTCCCTTTAGCTGCAGATGTTCAAAATCAGCTGTTAGTCGCCATTATTCACGAACTGAATGCGCATCTGTAGCACGCATATTCTGTATCAAAACTTGCATGGAAATAGGACAGTCGTATAGTATTTTCTGTGCAAGAAACTGCATGGAACGCTTGTACAGCCAAGAAACTATACAGAATTTTGTACAGGAAACCTGTATGACACAATATAAGATTTTTTGTATAATATTTGGTACAAATTTCTATACAGAATCTTTCATAGTGTCACAAGGGCTTAATACATTTTGTGCAGTTTTCACTTTTATATTTTCATTGGCAAGATTAATGCAATAACAGTTTAGACCTAATTATCTCCGTAATAGTTGGTATTTGGACTTAAACATATTGTTTTACTTTTCTTATATTGACCTTCTGAATACATACCCAAAATATTTCCCTTTCCTCCCGAAACACCCTGTATAAACGCTGATCCAATTAAATTCAGTATCACACAAAAGTCTAAAAACTAAACTCTTGTTTTTACCTACATTACTTACTAAAGATTTATCTAATAAATTGTTTTAAAATTTAATAATCCAATAGTGTGATATACTGGTACCAAAATAACCCAAGTATAAAACTACGTCTCATTAATCAAAATAAACTAGTAAAAAAACCTTTTAGCAACGGGATTATGAATCAAAACTGTATACTTAACCTTAAACTAATACACGTCGATACCATAATTTTGAAATTACGTGATTGAATGCGACACATGGGTATTAATTTTGACGTCGACATGAACATTTCAGGTCAACAAATATTTTATCAGCTGTTATTTTTACTGCTATTTGGACTAATAATTAATTAAGGAGTATAGCGGTAGATAACGCTCCGGTAACGCTTACGTTAGATAACAATGTTTACACATTTTTTAAAGTTTGTTGCATTATCCGCATATTATGTTACGATAGAAATACAGTTTGATATTGCAACAAAGTACATACGGTTGATAATGGCAAAACAACGATTGCATTTCCTTGTAAAATAAAATCGATGTATTTTTACAACAAAAAACGTATCAAAAGTTTAATGTTAACCGTAAAGTAAATAACCAGAACTTTCGCGTGAAGTGCAAAACTTATCCTATAACATTATTTATGATATATGCACACAAAAATGGTTCTTTTAAGACTTAAAGCGACTCGTTAAAAAACTGCTATAAGCTTTGGTAACACAAATGAAAGTTTAAGTCGCAATTTCTTTTATTTATTGTAAGAAGTAAAATTATGATGCAGAAACAACACAAGACAAGTACAGGATGGTTCAAATTCGATGGGATTACTTGGGTATCTCGCTTAATATTCAAGATAGAGAAACGGTTATATTACCAAAAATGTGCAGTTTTTTAAGACAAACTTAAAACCGTTTCCAATAATATTCTATCATTTCCGGTTTTTGAGTTATAAGAAAAGAGTGTGTTTTTGTCATATTAACAATCTTTCATAAATACCATAACGCAATCATTACAAATCCAGAGTGTAATAGCTCTACATATACGAGTTCAAAACGAATTTTCCAAGGGTGTGATTTTTTGGTTATAAATAAAAAACTAATATAATCACAGAGGAATACCGCGCGAAACTGTCAATATATTGTTTTACAAATAGTTTTTATTTTAGACACATGTTTTTAAATGTGTATGTAAAATATTAATACATTGTGGTGTATGAGGTACTATCTAAACTAAAATTTCCTGAATCATCAGTCTATCTTTATAGCAACACTGTACATTTGGAAAGATACTAAATAATGTAGAGGGAATGATTGCCTGATGTACAGGGTACTGCAAATTAAGGATGTACCGATAAGCAAATTGGCCGACTTCCGATCAGTCACAGCTCACAGTCTTAGCTTATCAACCAATTACTGCAATTGGCTGAATATTAACTTTTACACACGATTTGTTAGATTTTGTGCACCTATACAGGGTTCTCGTTTTTCGAGGGCCACTATGGGGATCTCGTAAACGGTAAGCCGATTAGGAATTTTTTTAAATAAAATAACTGTTTTTCCCATTTTTATCACTGTTGTTTCAAAAAAGTCATATATTATCGAATTGAAAAAAAAAACTCTACAAATTGGCTTTAAAATCAGATATACCGTCCATAAAAAAAAATTTACCTGATGATGGTTTAAAAAAAGAGAAACGTCGCACGGAAAATATAATTGGGGATTCTGATTCCTTGCAAAAGTGGCCATGAAAAAGTTTTTACATAATGAAATTCGACATTAAATGAAAAAGTTACGGGCAAAAAACAAAAATTCAATTTTTTACCTTTCTTTTTATATCATAAAAACTAAAATAGCTAGATAAATTCTGTTTGCGTCAAATTATTAAGCACCTGAATATACAACTTTGCATTAATTTAACCAAAGTCGTAACTCTTACCGTTTACGAGATACCCATAGTGGCCCTCGAAAAACAAGAAACCTGTATGTATAGTATTACTTATTTACTTTTTACGTGATATTGACAATTTCCTAAAACCAGTGTTTCTCAACCTTTTTGTATTTCTATACACAACTTTATTGCGCTCCCCCCTTTATCATCTCAATTTTTATTTCGCCCTTTGGAGGGCGCGTCTTGCACCTTGAGACAAAATGCATAAATAATTAAAGAAATCTATTTTAGTTATTTAATTTTTGTATTAATATTGCAGGATATTTATCTTATTTGTTGTAGTTCAATTACATTTTTTTTTAAATTAAAATAAGTATTGTATTTGTTGTTTTTTTTGTATTAATAAGTAGCCACTTCAGCAGCAAGACACTAAAAAGTAGAACAACAATAAAGAAACTTTCTCTATAATTTAGTGTATTGACAAAATTAAACTTGATAGAAACCGATTTTACCGGCCAAAATACGATTACCTACCATAAACCGGTTAATAAAAACGACACGGCCAGTTACCGATTAATCGGTGCATCCCTATTCTTCGAGTACTTTTCGTATTGTATTACCTGTCCACGTCGTTTATAGAACAGCAGCTTTTATACAAAAATGTCAAAATTACGTCAACAATTCAAAAATTTATTATTTACTTCTTGAAAACTCGTATGCACAGTATTAAATATTTCTTATGTGATTAATTTAACTAAGAATAATTCAATGAAGCTTCATCAGTTTCAAGAATATATTCACGAACTGAAATCTCAATACAGTGATCTCATTTTTTACGCTAAAATTCGATGGCCGAGTCCTGGAAAATGTTTAGAAAGATCTTGGAACTTGAAGTAGAAAATTCGGAATTTTATGAATAAAAATGGTTATTAAACTCCTGACCACTACAGTAATAGTATATTGTACTATTGTACAGCTACTAGGTACAACTAGTACTGAAAAGCCAGGGGTTTGGAGCGGAGCACGGAGCAGTGAAGCAATGGGTTTTTGCCCGTAACAGGATCGGAGTCCGGAGCAACTAATTTTGATTGCTCCACTGCTCCAGTTTATTATGTACAATTTTTAAAAACACAACTTTTTGTTCCTTTTTTTCAACCTTTGAAGATCAATAATTTGTTTTTTCAAACATTTATTTAAGTTCACTTCTTTGTTAGGGTCAAATATTGTTATTTTTGATCAACTTCTACATGTGCGGTAAAATTAAAACTTTGTTTTAAAAAACATTTTTTTAAATCAAAATGTTAACAACATTTGGAGCATAGAGCGGAGCTGGAGCAGGCATTTTAATGCCGGAGCGGGGCAATTAAAAAATTGGACTGCTCCAAACCCCTGGTGGAAGCTGAATAAATCACACGAGTATGAATGCGAGTGTGGAATATTCTTTCAGCACGTGTTGTCCACTATACTTTTTTTAGTTAGTGACATAATTATAAATTCTATTAGAAAAGTGGGAAAACAATTATATTTTCCATTTTTGGTGACTCTTGACATTTAAGAGGTTAAATTGGACTCATGTCACAAGCTACGATTTTAAAATTAAATAAATTAATACTGTTTTACCTTTTTACAATTCACCCATTTTGAAAACAATTTATTTTTCACAAATTACACTACACACTTGTAGAATGTAAGGTTAGAATTTATGCACAAATTCACATCGACGCGACCGCCTCTGTATGTGGGAGCCTTAACTATACAGCCTGCATGCAGAAGTAAGAGGATTTTTACGCACAGTAAACAAAAAGACCAGTTTCATATAAACGATCAAAGTATAATCACGTCAAACTAGACAATTAACAGTGTACAGTACGTACATGTGTGTTTACTATTAGCCAAAACGCCGATAAAATCGTATGTATTGTGATTATAGAAAAAGTTTTGTTCAAAACTCGAGTTGTAAAGCAATTACGCCCACATTAGAACAATATTATTCTTTTCATACCTATAAACAATTTCTTTTGGATATGGCTACCTAAAGCCAATACTGAAAGATTAGCAAGGAGCGTGTGTATGTGTCTTACACTCTTACACACTACACAAAATTTTACTTAACATACTTTCTATCAGATTACAATATTTACGACTTACTCGGAAGTATCCTATTATATAAATGGTTTCTTCATGTTTATTTATAACAATCGCCTTGGCGGGGATGTTCGTCGTTCGTTTAGATAATCCCAAGCGATTTTATTGATATGTTGTACACGCAGAGAAAGCTTTGAATTCGAAATGACGCATTTTGTAAACAATAGAATCTTTTTTTTTTCTGTAGAAAGCATAGCAAACCCAATATTAAAGCCAACTAAATAAAGGAAATTATTGTAGCGAAAAGTTACTGTAAATAATATAAATGAGAACTATTTAAAATTACAGTTTACTTAATAGCTTAGTTAGCTGAGAGAAGTAAAAAGTTAAAATAAAATATGTGTAATATTACTTTTTCAACTCTCATAGCTTAAAGACTCTAAAACCCGATTGCATAAAAGTTGAACCTAGGATTAACCCCGGGTCGGGGTATAAACCGCGTTAAACGTAGAACTACACAAAATTGCAGCATAATAATTGGCGCTGATTTTTAGGAATTAACTTGTATTTTAACACTAGTGCTACTTTGTGCAATCGGGCCTAAGGATTTTATCTTCTGCAATATATTTCAGTCATTATCAAAATTATTTTATAACATTCTACATACTGCTTTCTTGTCCATTAAAACTGCCAGTCGCGTTTACAAAATATCTCTTCATTCTTAAAAAAAAAGTTCAATCAACAATTAAAGATTAACTTAAAAAGGTTTCTCTAGTTGTTTTATAAATCGTTTTGCTAAGAAGGTTAAAAAGTATTAAAACTTAAAATATTAGTGCGACAGTATTAAGATTAAAATCACTTTCATAACGAAAATCTTGATGCTAAAATTACAAACATAATTTTGTTTCGTAAGGAAAATGTTTTTGTATCTTTTCAAATCTCGTCCCAGTTATTGTGAACAGTATGTTGATCTCGTAAACGGCAAAAGATACAGAGTTGGTTAAATGAGTCAAAATGATCTATGATTTAAGAGCAACTAAGTATTCTATGAAAAAAAATCTTGAAAAAAATTAACACTGTGCTATTCATAAAAAACTAAATAATCACGTTTTCTATTGTTGTTCAAAACTTGCTAATTTAAAATCATACTCACAATATTATGCAACATTATCAGAAAACTTTTTTGTTTTGATTTAATATTTTTGTTAATAAATATTACATATCTTCATTTGTTTTTGTTATTTCAACATCAACTTTCTTACTTTAAATACGGGTTGTAGTTGGTTGTGACACCATAAAAAAATCTTTTGTTAGGTTTACCTTTAAGAATAAGATATTGAGTTATTACAATATTTGTGTATTTATTAAGTATAATCAAGTTCTACACCTGACGGTAGAGGGGCTCATGTCTAAATAAAATTAAAATAAAGTTTAATTAAACTGGCCATAAAAAGAAAACAAAACATATAAATAAGTAAACTAGCTGTACTTAATAAAACAAAAAAAATTAAATAACTTTAGAATATTTGACATTTTATAATAATTATTAGTTACTATTACTATTGAATCTAAATTAAATCATGCGTTCAAAGTGTAGCCCACTCTCCATGAGCAATACAAATTTGGGATCTGCATTTTGTAGATAATAATGTTTTCCTAAGCACACTACTGTTTGTTTAACGAAATGTTTGATAAAACAGCGAATCTGAAATAGATAATTAAATAATACAACTGATGAAATATTATTAGGTATTTTAAGTACTTACAGTTAATTAAATAGTGTTTAAAAGCGTACCAGTGAATAATAAAATTTAGAAATCATGCTTGTAAACTAATTTAAAATGTTTTATTACTTAACAATGCCCTTAAAATCACGGTTAAACAGATAAAGTTACCACGCTAAAAAGTCTCTTTCAACCAAAAAATTTCTTTTTTATAAAAACATGATCTTTTGTGTTTATATTATTAACTTCATTTTGTTTACCTTGATTGATGGTAGACAGAGAAACAGCAAACCTTTTTGCTAATTTAAAACATTTTCCAACTCGTTTTTTAGAACGAACAGCTCATTAAATACGGATTTCAGATTTATTATAAAGCTCCCCATTTCTTCTTGGGCTTTTCAAATCGAATGCCCGCGCACTACGTGAGACATAATTGGTTGAGCTTCTCAAGATAATAGCTACATTAAACAAATTAGTTATCCTGTATCTTAATTACTCTTTATGTCGCAGTTAACTGTAATGATTCTGACATTCTCGAGGATTTCGTGGATCATCAACCAATTAGTATGTGCTGGTGGTTGGTGGTCCCTTTCGAGTTATATAATTTCAATAAAATTCTAGATCTTATGAGAAGTTTGCAGCAAGCTACATTAAAATATATACGTTTAACTACACAAAACCAACTGTTAAATCTTATTTGGTTCGTTTTATTGGATTGCGTGGAAAATTAATTACAATACGCTTATAGTTTTTGTGAAACGTTGTTTAAAACTAGTGGCTGATCGCAAGTTAGAGTCGAGTAGCTTTTGTTATGACTAACATTTTATAAGTTAAATCACTGTTTATTATTTGGATTACATAGTCTGATTGTACACGTTTTGTGCATAATTAAGGACTTTATTTTGTGCTAATCAATAGCAAAGTTTAAACACTTTCATTGTGTTACTTTTTATGTTACACTTGCTGTGTTCGGGTCAATTGCACCCAAAACTTAAAACTTAGGGTTTTTATTTTTTTTTATTTTTTTTATAGATTACTTTACACAAAAAAGGTTTATTTAATGGAAACCTACAATCTAAAACGAAATATATACAAGGTTGCGCAAAAGTATGGTAACAGACTAGTATCTAGATTCTAGAATACTATTGCAGATATAACAATAAAATTTTGTATTTAAGCGTTATGGCATTTTTCGGATTCGATGAAAATATTGAGGTGGCAAAACGACTTCCGGTTAAACCGGAAACGGACTCAAACTTTGAAATTTTAAATAGAATATTTTTTATTTTCAGATCCTTTTTACAATTTACTTTAAAAAAATGTATAAGACTATATGGGTCTAAAGTTAACCGTTTTCGTATAATTGACATTTTTATGAAAATTTTGAGCTATACAGCCCTTTCAATTTTTTTTACATTTAAGTTGACAATAGATTAATTTATACCTTGCGCTAGCAACATTTTTAAAATATTATACAGAGTGTTTTTACGCTTTCTCAAACTTTAAACATCGATAACTCAATTTTCGTAAATACAACACAGCTATTTGTTTTTACATAGTCTTGTAGAAAATTTAAATGTATTTCAAACACATTCAGGATGTTTTATACCTAAAACTAATGTTTTTCGAGATATCGCGATTTTATTGTAAAAAAAAAAACTGATTTCATCTCGGGTCGTAAATGCTATTTTTTCTACGAATTTAAAATTATATTACAGAACGAACGTTAATGTAAGCGAACCAAATGACAATTATTATGTATAAAGTATTAATTATTAATTTCATTTCCATAGCGACACCACCACACTGACATTGACAAAAATAAAATTGTAACCTGCAAACGAAATATATTTAATATCAATTTTTGTACCATTCTTAGGCTTTTATATAAAATGCTACTTTAAAATTTAATTATTTGATAAGAATATTAACGCTATTTTAGTTTTGTATGAGTTTAAGCTAAAAAAGTAGGAAATTTTACAATTTGATTTTGACTGACATTGTTTCCGCCACTAGTGGCGAAAGTTAATTTTCGCCACTAGTGACGAAAGTAAAACATTCATGTAGGGTAGGCAGTGAAAAAAGAAAACTTTCATATACATGAGTAGAAAAAAGTTTTTAAATATTATTAAAAAACTAGGGCGGAAAAATTACTATCTCATTAATGCACAAGTTTTAAAAATAACGACATCAAAAACGAACAGAGCATTACTGGTCACACCAAATATAATTAATAGGTTTGTTCCAACAAGTACCCCGACCATGCGACGTACTGTCAGGATTCTGCGGAGTATCATATCGCGTTCCATCACAGTCTCTGACAGTTCACCTGACGGTCAGTCATTCGTTCCATCAACTCTCAAATCAATTCATGTACAGGTTTGCAGAAGATCAAAACAGAACGAAGGGAAGAACTCTTGATGGGATTTTTACACGCATGCGCTATTCATATCTAACGTAAGCTCTGGTAGCTATGCATCGCCCTCCCAATCCCATTTAGTACTGAATTCTTTAGATGTTTACCCTTGCGATGCGCTCATTTCTATGAACCCAATAGACGCAAATGTCATTTACTACAGTTAGGCCAGTCATAAAATCGTTCCAACAACTGCTAATACTGGCCAATACATTTATTAGTACATAGTTCTCGCATGCGAATAAACTACTTTTATACATGGATTTGTTTTAAATCGCTTGTTGGAATAAGCCTAATGCAAATAAGAAACGTATGCCTCATTTTTATGTGATATCAAATTTTAAATAGTTAGGTAACGTACACAAAAAAGTTAACATTTATTTATCTGCAATGAAAACTTGTTTTTGAAATACTATTTTATCGCAATTATTTTTAAACTTAGTAAAGCGTTTCCAAAGTTAAGATTAATTTAACTGTTTTTATTAAAAAAATGTATTTGTACCCACATTTTTGACTGTTTCAACACGTTCTAAACGACACGGTATAGATAATCGTAAGTTTAAATTCATAACGAACGTGCTAATACAAAAAATAATCACCAATAATGGCACGTTTCAGAAAGATAAAACAAATTTTTATGGTATAAATCTCATGAAATTTTACTGAAATTAGTATTCTTATAATTGCGATATTATTTAGAACTAATAACTGACAAAGCGTCATTACTATGTTTTGTAGCGGATTTTGCTACTTAACCATTCTCATATGTTTGGTTTATGGTGGCAAAGTTCATACAAGTGAAAATAGAAATATTCAAGTTGTAAAAAATGTAAGTATAACAATATTTAATTTTACCACCCTTTGTGAACTTTATAAAATATTTCGTAGAGTATACCCATATAGAAGCAAAAACACAATTAATTGTTAAAAACTAACTTGTTTGTACTACAGAAAAATATGTATTATTTGACAGAAATAGTCGTTGCAATTGTTTAATCATGACACCAAGGCCCACTGTGCTGAAACCTTAATTTTGCAATTTTTCATATTTTACCTAGGTTAAGCGTACGGATGCTATACATGGTTGAAAAGCATTTGTTATGGAGATTTAAAAAATGCAAAAATCCGATATGGCGTCCGTAAGAAAAACAAAAGTTTGGTATGACCACGCGAAACATAGTAGGCCTAGAATCTTTTTAAATGTCATTTTTAAAATCCTTATTAGTTGCTTCTCCGATCCTGAAAATTAGGCGCACAAATAATATCAAATAAAGGTTATATGGAGGTTTTAAGAAAATGTACATTTTTCGTTTTCATCGTGGTATTACGTAACATGATAAATTATTGAAAATGTAAAACTGAATTATTGTTACGTATGTAACTGCGCAACTTTCCCATTTAACCGAGTTTGTATTTCTAATGGTTTCCGAAATACTCATGTACTTCATTTTAAACTGGACCCCCTGTACAGTGCTGCGCAAAAGTATGGAAGCAACAAATATCTATTACACTATTAATGATATTAACAATAAATGTTGGTGTCTGACTATTATCGTTTGTTCAGAATTCGATAAAAATATTGAATTTGCAATATCACTTCCGGTTTAACCGGAAACGGACTCAAACTTGGAAATTTGAAATAAAACCCCCTGTACATATTTATAAATTTGGATTCCCCTTCAAATTTATTATAAAAAATGTAAAAGGTTATATGGGTCTAAAGTCAACCGTTTTCGTGAAAATTGCATTTAAGTATAATAAATTTTTACCGATACAGCACTTTCAAATATTATCAACATTTAAAACCTTGAAGGCAATAGAATTTCGTTTAAAATTTATGTTGACAATAAATTAATTAACACTTTGCACCAGCTACATTTTTAAAATACTACACAGGGCGTTTTTAATGCTTGGTCAAACTTGTGACACAAATTTCAGAATAACGGTTCACTTTAAACCCATATTACCTCATACATTTGTAAATGTAAATTTGAAGAGGAATCCAAATTATATAAAAATATACAAGGTCAGTCCGTTTCCGGTTGAAGCGGAATTGATACTGTAACCTCAGTATTTTCATCGGAACCGAAAAATATGCTAACGGTCAGATACCAAATTTTATTGTTACTACTATCGTTGACAGTTTTCTAGATATTTGTCTGTTTCCATACTTTTGCGCAGCATTGTATAATAATATTTGTATTACTTGAAATAGTTTTTTTTTACATAATAAAAATTATTTTAGGATGAAAGTAAGGTAAATTTGGTTAATTTATAAATAAGCATGTAAATGTATTTTAAAACTAATCAAGTTTTAAGTGTAAAAAAGGTTGAATTTCACCTTCTTAAGAAACTGAAATTTCAAGAAAAAAATTAATGACACCTTTAAAAAAAATTTGTGACTCTTTTAAACTCTCGATTATATTTATTGCATGGTATGACATGTCGACAAATTAAAATGTTGTACAAAAATATTTATTGTGACCGAAATTCGAGATTTGCAAGCGTAAATTGAAGTCTCATATTCCTCTAAATAAAAACAATTGCTGAATTGGGCATTGCACAGTTTTTTTTTTTTTTGGTAAGATTTCACTTATTTATTTTGCTTCTTAGTCCCCAAGTTACAAAAAAAAAAACCTACAACTAGGGTGAAATGAATTTAAAAAGTGAGTAATTAAAAAATTGAAAAAAACGCTCGAAAAACAAAAGTAGAAATTAAAACCTGTTTTGTACAAGCATAAAAAATTTTGCTTTCTTTGTTCATTACACTTCATTTACAGGTACTACATAATTAAATTAGTTCAATTGTTTATTTTTTACACGTTCGAAGTAAAATTGACAACGAACAAAAATTAATTTTGTACAAAAATTTAAGAATTGCTATAAAATTATTTATGGTTGTTCTCATCATCTTTTGGTACTTAGATATTAAAAAAATAAATCACAATACAATTTTATTTGAAATTCCACATCATTAGGTAAACTTAGAAACAAAACATGTAAACTTTTTGTTTAAAAGAATTAATATCTGGAAGACGATCTAAAAATAATAAGTTTAGCAACAAAAGCATTATAGTTTACTAATAATTATTAATAAGATGACAATGTCTGTTTTTTTGCATTGCTATTTATGTTTATGATTCTATTATTTTTTAAACTTCATTAAAATATCGATCAGTGGCGTAGCTAGAACTTTTGGACCCTCCCGCAAACATTTTAATTACACCCTTTTTAATATTATATATAGAAATTACACTACAATACTTTTTGAAATAAAAAGTAGGTATCTATACAGGGTGTCCCAGATTACATTTCCAGCACGGGGATCTCGCTTATTATAAGAGATACAGGTTTGTTTAAATTAGATGAATTATTCATTAGTATAAGAGGAGCCAGAATCAATTTTTAAAAGTACAAAATACCTCGTGCTTCAGATGTTATAGCAAAAAATATAAAAATGTCGAATTTCTTTTTTCTCTCATAACTTTTTTGTCTTAATCATTAGAACAATTTTATTTGTACTTTGTTAAGGTACTTTTTAACGGAGAATGTAACTGTTATTTTAGATTATTTTTAACACCAACCATTTTCGAGATATTACCCCTGAGTTCATTTCTTATGGGCCGCGAAGTTGGCTATGGAATAGTTGAATGTGCTTTTTTTTTCTCTTTAAAATGAAATATTACTTACTACATTTATTTTTATAAATAAGTCACAAAATCAAGAAAAATCATATTTTACCCATCACTTATCAAGCTATCTACGAAAATAAAAACAAAAAACAGCTAATTAAATGTCAAATGACAGTTACCATTTGTCTGCGGTATCGTTTATTAGAATTTCATATTATTGTTGTGTAATTCGATAGTCTTTGTAGCAAAATTCTTATCATATAATTATGGGCACATTTACAACTAATTAAAAACTTTATATGTTGAAATGCTACATTATTTGCAATAGAAACTGTGTAAAATAAATAATTCTAATTAATTATTGATTTGTTTTGGATTTTTGGTTGGTTTCTCGAAAAAACCATATTCTTTTAAATTTATTTCCAAATTTTGTAATTACGCATCCTTCATTGCCTTTCCTGAGGATATAGCTCCAAGTATATTCGCTCAACTTTTACGGCAAAGAATGTAGCATCTCAATATGTAAAATTTTTCGCTATTTTTAAATGTGGCCATCATTATAACAATTACTACAAAGGCTATCGAATTACACAACAATAATATGAAATTCTAATAAATGATACCGCAGACAAATGGTAACTGTCATTTGACATTTAATTAGTTGTTCTTTGTTTTTATTTTCATAGATAGCTTGATAAGTGATGGGTAAAATATGATTTTTCTTGATTTTGTGACTTATTTATAAAAATAAATGTAGCAAGTAATATTTCATTTTAAAGAGAAAAAAAAACACATTCAACTATTCCATAGCCAACTTCACGGCCCATAAGAAAAAATGAACTCATGGGTAATATCTTGAAAATGGTAGATGTTAAAAATAATCTAAAATAACATTTACATTCTCCATTAAAAAGTACCTTCAAAAGGTACAAATAAAATTGTTCTAATGATTAAGACAAAAAAGTTATGAGAGAAAAAAGAAATTGGACATTTTCATATTTTTTGCTATAACATCTGAAGCACGAGGAATTTTGTACTTTTAAAAGTTTATTGTGGCTCCTAACATACTTAGGAATAATTCATCTAATTTAAGCAAACCTCTATCTCTTATATTAAGCGAGATCCCCGTGCTGGAAATGTAATCTGGGACACCCTGTATAATGTACCGGTGATTATGAAAGTTGGCTCCGTTAAAAATCGGAAACATTAAATTTGTCAAAATGCTGAATTCTAAATTTTAACTCCAGGAGTTTAGATATACTAAACCCAAGCGATAAACTTGATGTTTCAGATTTTCAAATTACACTACTTTTATAATCACCGGCACAAACATGTGTGGTATACATTTCCAGTATGGGTATCTTGCTTATTATAAGAGATACAGGTTTGCTTAAGTTAGATAAATATTTCTTAAGGACGAAAAGCGCTATAATCAATTTTTAAAAGTACACAATACCGCGTACGTCAGAAATTATAGCAAAACATGAAAATGTTGATTTTTTCTCTCATAACTTTTTGTCTTAATCATGAGATGAATTTTATTTGTACATACTTTTTTTTACGTAGAATCTAACTATTATTTTAGATTATTTTTACCACTTTTTATTTTTTGAGATATTACTCCTTTTTTCTTATGAGCCGTCAAGTTGACTTTGCAATAGTTAATTGTGATTTTTTTCTCTTTTTAATGAGATAATACTTGCCTTATCAAGTTTTATAAATTACTTCTAAACAATTACAATTTTCGATTAATATTATTATGTAAAATAAATAACCAAACAACATTTTTAGTGTTTTTATTTGCCCTTACTAGTTATCTTTTATGATAGGCGCGTCAAATCAAAAAAGGCACATAAAAGTCCCGTGTTACATCTAAATTTGCATTGTAAAAGGAGTGTTATAAACGCCTCCAACTGTAATTTTTTTTAAATATTTTTTGCAAATTTTGTGTTCAAAGACCACAATTAATTGAACCTTTGAACCACAAGCAGCCTGCAGTGCATGGTTTAACCAATGGTTTGTAAATTATACAAAGCGAATCTAGAATTTCGGTCACACTGTACATTTTACAGTTACCTAAAATTAATTTGCTTTCTGTCTTTAACAGGTATACGCACCAGAAGTGGGATGTGTTAATGAAAAACAGATTTTTGTCAATTTAAACCTTAAATCATATTGTGTATGTGATAACAAGAAAGGCCTTAAAAAAAAATGTTTTGACTGTAAACGCTGCGAAATATTTGATTATTCCTTAAAGAGGTGTAATGCGGTAAAAGGTGGAGGTGAAGTAATAGAAATAATTCGTAACAGAGTTTGTGATGGAGATCGAACCGGGTTGATTGCAAATAAAAAAAATCCTAGAAAGTATCTTATTTGCCAAGATCAACAAATATTAGTCGCTAAATGCTGCAAAAAAAATTCAATCTTCGACAAGAAAAAACAAAAATGTAAAACAACACCTATGGGCACAACGAAAACTCCAAAAAAATGCAAAAAAAAATCTACGCTAGTAAATTTCGGCACATCAAACAAAAAGGGTAGTACCCCAAAAACATGCAAAAGTAAATCTACTAAAAGCACAACTGGTCAAAGTTCAACAAGAAAATGCACCAAAAATGTATCAAGTACCACTGGAAAATCGACAAGTAAATCTACTAAAGGCTATAATACTACCACGACTAAAAGTTTAACAAGTACATCGACCAAAGTTGCGTCGAGTACCACTGGAAAATCATCGTCAAGTAGATCTACTAAAGGCTTGAATACTACCATGACCAAAAACTTAACAAGTAAAACTACTAAATTTTCAACTGAAAAAATGATAAGTTCATCTACCAAACGTCATAGTACTACAGCGAGTAAAAGTTTTTCCAGTAACTCTAGCAAGAGTACAAATGGAAAATCGACCAGTAAAATAACTCAAAAATCACCGACAGAAAGATTGACTACTAAAGGCTTGAATACCACCACAAACACAAAAAGCTCGACGACGAGATCCACCACCAAAGGTTCGTCGGACACCACTCAAAAATCAACAACTGGTAGATCTACTACCAAAGGGTTGAATATCACCACGACCAGAAAAAGCTCAACGAGCAGATCCACCACCAAACGTCCGTCGAGCACTACTCGAAAGTCGTCGACAGGTAGATCTACTACGAGAGGCTTGAATACCACCACGACTGGAAGAAGCTCGACAAGCACATCCACCACCAAACGTCCGTCGAGCACCACTCAAAAGTCGTCGACAGGTAGATCTACTACGAGAGGCTTGAATACCACCACGACTGGAAGAAGCTCGACAAGCAGATCCACCGCCGAACGTCCGTCGAGCACCACTCGAAAGTCGTCGACAGGTAGATCTACTACGAGAGGCTTGAATACCACCACGACTGGAAAAAGCTCGACAAGCAGATCCACCACCGAACGTCCGTCAAGCACCACTCGAAAGTCGTCGACAGAAAGATCTACTACGAGAGGCTTGAATACCACCACGACTGGAAGAAGCTCGACAAGCAGATCCACCACCGAACGTCCGTCGAGCACCACTCGAAAGTCGTCGACAGGTAGATCTACTACGAGAGGCTTGAATACCACCACGACTGGAAGAAGCTCGACAAGCAGATCCACCACCGAACGTCCGTCGAGCACCACTCGAAAGTCGTCGACAGGTGGATCAACTACGAGAGGCTTAAATACCACCACGACTGGAAGAAGCTCGACAAGCAGATCCACCACCGAACGTCCGTCGAGCACCACTCGAAAGTCGTCGACAGGTAGATCTACTACGAGAGGCTTGAATACCACCACGACTGGAAGAAGCTCGACAAGCAGATCCACCACCGAACGTCCGTCGAGCACCACTCGAAAGTCGTCGACAGGTAGATCTACTACGAGAGGCTTGAATACCACCACGACTGGAAGAAGCTCGACAAGCAGATCCACCACCGAACGTCCGTCGAGCACCACTCGAAAGTCGTCGACAGGTAGATCTACTACGAGAGGCTTGAATACCACCACGACTGGAAGAAGCTCGACAAGCAGATCCACCACCGAACGTCCGTCGAGCACCACTCGAAAGTCGTCGACAGGTAGATCTACTACGAGAGGCTTGAATACCACCACGACTGGAAAAAGCTCGACAAGCAGATCCACCACCGAACGTCCGTCGAGCACCACTCGAAAGTCGTCGACAGGTAGATCTACTACGAGAGGCTTGAATACCACCACGACTGGAAGAAGCTCGACAAGCAGATCCACCACCGAACGTCCGTCGAGCACCACTCGAAAGTCGTCGACAGGTAGATCTACTACGAGAGGCTTGAATACCACCACGACTGGAAGAAGCTCGACAAGCAGATCCACCACCGAACGTCCGTCGAGCACCACTCGAAAGTCGTCGACAGGTAGATCTACTACGAGAGGCTTGAATACCACCACGACTGGAAGAAGCTCGACAAGCAGATCCACCACCGAACGTCCGTCGAGCACCACTCGAAAGTCGTCGACAGGTAGATCTACTACGAGAGGTTTGAATACCACCACGACTGGAAGAAGCTCCACAAGCAGATCCACCACCGAACGTCCGTCGAGCACCACTCGAAAGTCGTCGACAAGTAGATCTACTACGAGAAGCTTGAATACCACCACGACTGGAAGAAGCTCGACAAGCAGATCCACCACCGAACGTCCGTCGAGCACCACTCGAAAGTCGTCGACAGGTAGATCTACTACGAGAGGCTTGAATACCACCACGACTGGAAGAAGCTCGACAAGCAGATCCACCACCGAACGTCCGTCGAGCACCACTCGAAAGTCGTCGACAGGTAGATCTACTACGAGAGGCTTGAATACCACCACGACTGGAAGAAGCTCGACAAGCAGATCCACCACTGAACGTCCGTCGAGCACCACTCGAAAGTCGTCGACAGGTAGATCTACTACGAGAGGCTTGAATACCACAACAACTGGAAGAAGCTCGACAAGCAGATCCACCACCGAACGTCCGTCGAGCACCACTCGAAAGTCGTCGACAGGTAGATCTACTACGAGAGGCTTGAATGCCACAACGACTGGAAGAAGCTCGACAAGCAGATCCACCACCGAACGTCCGTCGAGCACCACTCGAAAGTCGTCGACAGGTAGATCTACTACGAGAGGCTTGAATACCACCACGACTGGAAGAAGCTCGACAAGCAGATCCACCACCGAACGTCCGTCGAGCACCACTCGAAAGTCGTCGACAGGTAGATCTACTACGAGAGGCTTGAATGCCACAACGACTGGAAGAAGCTCGACAAGCAGATCCACCACCGAACGTCCGTCGAGCACCACTCGAAAGTCGTCGACAGGTAGATCTACTACGAGAGGCTTGAATACCACAACGACTGGAAGAAGCTCGACAAGCAGATCCACCACCGAACGTCCGTCGAGCACCACTCGAAAGTCGTCTACAGGTGGATCTACTACGAGAGGCTTGAATACCACCACGACTGGAAGAAGCTCGACAAGCAGATCCACCACCGAACGTCCGTCGAGCACCACTCGAAAGTCGTCGACAGGTAGATCTACTACGGGAGGCTTGAATACCACCACGACTGGAAGAAGCTCGACAAGCAGATCCACCACCGAACGTCCGTCGAGCACCACTCGAAAGTCGTCGACAGGTAGATCTACAACGAGAGGCTTGAATACCACCACGACTGGAAGAAGCTCGACAAGCAGATCCACCACCGAACGTCCGTCGAGCACCACTCGAAAGTCGTCGACAGGTAGATCTACTACGAGAGGCTTGAATACCACCACGACTGGAAGAAGCTCGACAAGCAGATCCACCACCGAACGTCCGTCGAGCACCACTCGAAAGTCGTCGACAGGTAGATCTACTACGAGAGGCTTGAATACAACCACGACTGGAAGAAGCTCGACAAGCAGATCCACCACCGAACGTCCGTCGAGCACCACTCGAAAGTCGTCGACAGGTAGATCTACTACCAGAGGCTTAAATACCACCACGACTGGAAGAAGCTCGACAAGCAGATCCACCACCGAACGTCCGTCGAGCACCACTCGAAAGTCGTCGACAGGTAGATCTACTACGAGAGGCTTGAATACCACCACGACTGAAAGAAGCTCGACAAGCAGATCCACCACCGAACGTCCGTCGAGCACCACTCGAAAGTCGTCGACAGGTAGATCTACTACGAGAGGCTTGAATACCACCACGACTGGAAGAAGCTCGACAAGCAGATCCACCACCGAACGTCCGTCGAGCACCACTCGAAAGTCGTCGACAGGTAGATCTACTACGAGAGGCTTGAATACCACCACGACTGGAAGAAGCTCGACAAGCAGATCCACCACCGGACGTCCGTCGAGCACCACTCGAAAGTCGTCGACAGGTAGGTCTACTACAAGAGGCTTGAATACCACCACGGCTGGAAGAAGTTCGACAAGCAGATCCACCACCGAACGTCCGTCGAGCACCACTCGAAAGACGTCGACAGGTAGATCTACTACGAGAGGCTTGAATACCACCACGACTGGAAGAAGCTCCACAAGCAGATCCACCACCGAACGTCCGTCGAGCACCACTCGAAAGTCGTCGACAGGTAGATCTACTACGAGAGGCTTAAATACCACCTCGACTAAAAGATGCTCGACAAGCAGATCCACCACCGAACGTCCGTCGAGCACCACTCGAAAGTCGTCGACAGGTAGATCTACTACGAAAAGCTTGAATACCACCACGACTGAAAGAAGGTCGACAAGCAGATCCACCACCAAACGTTCGTCGAGCACCACTCGAAAGTCCTCGACAGGTAGATCTACTACGAGAGGCTTGAATACCACGACGACTGAAAGAAGCTCGACAGGCAGATCCACCACCGAACGTCCGTCGAGCACCACTCGAAAGTCGTCGACAGGTAGATCTACTACGAGAGGCTTGAATACCACGACGACTATAAGAAACTCGACCAGCAGATCCACCACCGAACGTCCGTCAAGCACCACTCGAAAGTCGTCGACAGGTAGATCTACTACGAGAGGCTTGAATACCACCACGACTGGAAGAAGCTCGACAGGCAGATCCACCACCGAACGTCCGTCGAGCACCACTCGAAAGTCGTCGACAGGTAGATCTACTACGAGAGGCTTGAATACCACGACGACTATAAGAAACTCGACCAGCAGAACCACCACCGAACGTCCGTCAAGCACCACTCGAAAGTCGTCGACAGGTAGATCTACTACGAGAGGCTTGAATACCACCACGACTGGAAAAAGCTCGACAAGCAGATCCACCACCGAACGTCCGTCGAGCACCACTCGAAAGTCGTCGACAGGTAGATCTACTACGAGAGGCTTGAATACCACCACGACTGGAACAAGCTCGACAAGCAGATCCACCACCGAACGTCCGTCGAGCACCACTCGAAAGTCGTCGACAGGTAGATCTACTACGAGAGGCTTGAATACCACCACGACTGGAAGAAGCTCGACAAGCAGATCCACCACCGAACGTCCGTCGAGCACCACTCAAAAGTCGTCGACAGGTAGATCTACTACGAGAGGCTTGAATACCACCACGACCGAAAGAAGCTCGACATGCAGATCTACCACCGAACGTCCGTCGAGCACCACTCGAAAGTCGTCGACAGGTAGATCTACTACGAGAGGCTTGAATACCACCACTGGAAGAAGCTCGACAAGCATATCCACCACCGAACGTCCGTCGAGCACCACTCGAAAGTCGTCGACAGGTAGATCTACTACGAAAGGCTTGAATACCACCACGACTGGAAGAAGCTCGACAAGCAGATCCACCACCGAACGTCCGTCGAGCACCACTCGAAAGTCGTCGACAGGTAGATCTACTACGAGAGGCTTGAATACCACCACGACTGAAAGAAGCTCGACAAGCAGATCCACCACCGATCGTCCGTCGAGCACCACTCGAAAGTCGTCGACAGGTAGATCTACTACGCGAGGCTTGAATACCACCACGACTGGAAGAAGCTTGACAAGCAGATCCACCACCGAACGTCCGTCGAGCACCACTCGAAAGTCGTCGACAGGTAGATCTACTACGAGAGGGTTGAATACCACCACGACTGGAAGAAGCTCGACAAGCAGATCCACCACCGAACGTCCGTCGAGCACCACTCGAAAGTCGTCGACAGGTAGATCTACTACGAGAGGCTTGAATACCACCACGACTGGAAGAAGCTCGACAAGCAGATCCACCACCGAACGTCCGTCGAGCACCACTCAAAAGTCGTCGTCTGGTAGATCTACTACGAGAGGCTTGAATACCACCACGACTAAAAGATGCTCGACCAGATCCACCACCAAACGTCAGTCGAGCACCACTCGAAAGTCGTCGTCAGGTAGATCTACTACGAGAGGCTTGAATACCACCACGACTGGAAGAAGCTCGACAAGCAGATCCACCACCAAGCGTTCGTCGAGCACCACTCGAAAGTCATCGACAGGTAGATCTACTACGAGAGGCTTGAACACCACCACGACTGGAAGAAGCTCGACAAGCAGATCCACCACCGAACGTCCGTCGAGCACCACTCGAAAGTCGTCGACAGGTAGATCTACTACGAGAGGCTTGAATACCACCACGACTGGAAGAAGCTCGACAAGCAGATCCACCACCGAACGTCCGTCGAGCACCACTCGAAAGTCGTCGACAGGTAGATCTACTACGAGAGGCTTGAATACCACCACGACTGGAAGAAGCTCGACAAGCAGTTCCACTACCGAACGTCCCTCGAGCACCACTCAAAAGTCGTCGACAGGTGGATCTACTACAAAAGGCTTGATTACCACCACGACTGGAAGAAGCTCGACAAGCAGAACCACCACCGAACGTCCGTCGAGCATCACTCGAATGTCATCGACAGGTAGATCTACTACAGGAGGCTTGAATACCACGACGACTGAAAGAATCTTGACAAGCAGATCCACCACCGAACGTCCGTCGAGCACCACTCGAAAGTCGTCGACAGGTAGATCTACTACGAGAGGCTTGAATACCACTACGACTAAAAGATGCTCGACCAGATCCACCACCAAACGTCAGTCGAGCACCACTCGAAAGTCGTCGTCAGGTAGATCTACTACAAGAGGCTTGAATACCACCACGACTGGAAGAAGCTCGACAAGCAGATCCACCACCGAACGTTCGTCGAGCACCACTCGAAAGTCGTCGACAGGTAGATCTACTACAAGAGGCTTAAATACAACCACGACTGGAAGAAGCTCGACAAGCAGATCCACCACCGCACGTCCGTCGAGCACCACTCGAAAGTCGTCGACCACCACTCGAAAGTCGTCGACAGGTAGATCTACTACGAGAGGCTTGAATACCACCACAACTGGAAGAAGCACGACAAGCAGTTCCACCACCGAACGTCCGTCGAGCACCACTCGAAAGTCGTCGACAGGTAGATCTACTACGAAAGGCTTAAATACCACGACTGGAAGAAGCTCAAGCAGATCCACCACCGAACGTCTGTCGAGCACCACCCGAAAGTCTTCGACAGGTAGATCTACTACGAGAGGCTTGAATACCACCACGACTGGAAGAAGCTCGACAAGCAGATCCACCACAGAACGTCCTTCAAGCACCACTCAAAAGTCGTCGACAGGTAGATCTACTACGAGAGGCTTGAATACCACCACGACTGGAAGAAGCTCGACAAACAAACCCACCACCGAACAACCGTCGAGCACCACTCGAAAGTCGTCGACAGGTAGATCTACTACGAGAGGCTTAAATACCACCACGACTAGAAGAAGCTCGACAAGAAAATCCACCACCAAACGTCCGTCGAGCACCACTCGAAAGTCGTCGACAGGTAGATCTACTACGAGAGGCTTGAATACCACCACGACTGGAAGAAGCTCGACAGGCAAACCCACCACCGAACAACCGTCGAGCACCACTCGAAAGTTGTCGACAGGTAGATCTACTACGAGAGGCTTAAATACCACCACGACTAGAAGAAGCTCGACAAGAAAATCAACCACCAAACGTCCGTCGAGCACCACTCGAAAGTCGTCGACAGGTAGATCTACTACGACAGGCTTGAATACCACCACGACAAGTAGAAGCTCAAGCAGATCCACCACCAAACGTTCGTCGAGCACCACTCGAAAGTCGTCGACAGGTAGATCTACAACGAGAGGCTTGAATACCACCACGACTGGAAGAAGCTCGTCAAGCAGATCTAACACCAAACGTCCGTCAAGCACCACTCAAAGGTCCTCGACAAGTGGATCTACTACGAGAGGCTTGAATACCACCACGACTGGAAGAAGCTCGACAAGCAGATCCACCACCGAACGTCCGTCGAGCACCACTCGAAAGCCGTCGACAGGTAGATCTACAACGAGAGGCTTGAATACCACCACGACTGGAAGAAGCTCGTCAAGCAGATCTACCACCAAACGTCAGTCAAGCACCACTCAAAAGTCGTCGACAAGTGGATCTACCACGAGAGGCTTGAATATCACCACGACTGGAAGAAGCTCGACCAGCAGATCCACCACCGAACGTCCGTCGAGCACCGGTAGAAAGTCGTCGACAGGTGGATCTACTACGAGAGGTTTGAATACCACCACGACTAGAAGAAGCTCGACAAGCAGATCCACCACCGAACGTCCGTCGATCACCAGTAGAAAGTCGTCGACAGGTAGATCTACTACGAGAGGCTTGAATACCACCACGACTAGAAGAAGCTCGACAAGCAGATCCACCACAAAACGTCCGTCGACCACCACTCGAAAGTCGTCGACAGGTAGATCTACTACGAGAGGCTTGAATACCACCACGACTAGAAGAAGCTCGACAAGCAGATCCACCACCAAACGTCCGTCGGCCACCTCTCGAAAGTCGTCGACAGGTCGATCTACTACGAGAGGCTTAAATACCACCACAACTAGAAGAAGCTCGACAAGCAGATCCACCACCAAACGTCCGTCGAGCATCACTCGAACGTCGTCGACAGGTAGATCTACTACGATAGACTTGAATACCACCACGACAAGTAGAAGCTCAAGCAGATCCACCACCAAACGTTCGTCGAGCACCACTCGAAAGTCGTCGACAGGTAGATCTACAACGAGAGGCTTGAATACCACCACGACTGGAAGAAGCTCGTCAAGCAGTTCTACCACCAAACGTCCGTCAAGCACCACTCAAAAGTCGTCGACAAGTGGATCTACTACGAGAGGCTTGAATAACACCACGGCTGGAAGAAGCTCGACAAGCAGATCCACCACCGAACGTCCGTCAAGCACCAGTAGAAAGTCGTCGACAGGTAGATCTACTACGAGAGGCTTGAATACCACCACGACTAGAAGAAGCTCGACAAGTAGATCCACCACAAAACGTCCGTCGATTACCACTCGAAAGTTGTCGACAGGTAGATCTACTACGAGAGGCTTGAATACTACCACGACTAGAAGCTCGACAAGCAGATCCACCACCGAACGTCCGTCGAGCACCACTCGAAAGTCGTCGACAGGTAGATCTACTACGAGAGGCTTGAATACCACCACGACTGGAAGAAGCTCGACAAGCAGATCCACCACCGAACGTCCGTCGAGCACCACTCGAAAGTCGTCGACAGGTAGATCTACTACGAGAGGCTTGAATACCACCACGACTAGAAGAAGCTCGACAAGCAGATCCACCACTAAACGTCCGTCGAGCATCACTCGAAAGTCGTCGACAGGTAGATCTACTACGATAGACTTGAATACCACCACGACTAGAAGAAGCTCGACAAGCAGATCCACCACAAAACGTCTGTCGTCCACCACTCGAAAGTCGTCGACAGGTAGATCTACTACGAGAGGCTTGAATACTACCACGACTAGAAGCTCGACAAGCAGATCCACTACCAAACGTCCGTCGGCCACCTCTCGAAAGTCGTCGACAGGTAGATCTACTACGACAGGCTTAAATACCACCACGACTGGAAGAAGCTCGACAAGCAGATCCACCACCGAACGTCCGTCGAGCACCACTCGAAAGTCGTCGACAGGTAGATCTACTACGAAAGGCTTGAATACCACCACGACTGGAAGAAGCTCGACAAGCAAATCCACCACCGAACGTCCGTCGAGCACCACTCGAAAGTCGTCGACTGGTAGATCTACTACGAGAGGCTTGAATACCACCACGACTGGAAGAAGCTCGACAAGCAGATCCACTACCGAACGTCCGTCGAGCACGACTCGAAAGTCGTCGACAGGTAGATCTACTACGAGAGGCTTGAATACCACCACGACTGGAAGAAGCTCGACAAGCAGATCCACCACCGAACGTCCGTCGAGCACCACTCGAAAGTCGTCGACAGGTAGATCTACTACGATAGACTTGAATACCACCACGACTAGAAGAAGCTCGACAAGCAGATCCACCACCGAACGTCCGTCGAGCACCACTCGAAAGTCGTCGACTGGTAGATCTACTACGAGAGGCTTGAATACCACCACGACTGGAAGAAGCTCGACAAGCAGATCCACCACCGAACGTCCGTCGAGCACGACTCGAAAGTCGTCGACAGGTAGATCTACTACGAGAGGCTTGAATACCACAACGACTGGAAGAAGCTCGACAAGTAGATCCACCACCGAACGTCCGTCGAGCACCACTCGAAAGTCGTCGACAGGTAGATCTACTACGAGAGGCTTGAATACCACCACGACTGGAAGAAGCTCGACAAGCAGATCCACCACCGAACGTCTGTCGAGCACCACTCGAAAGTCGTCGACTGGTAGATCTACTACGAGAGGCTTGAATACCACCACGACTGGAAGAAGCTCGACAAGCAGATCCACCACCGAACGTCCGTCGAGCACGACTCGAAAGTCGTCGACAGGTAGATCTACTACGAGAGGCTTGAATACCACCACGACTGGAAGAAGCTCGACAAGCAGATCCACCACCGAACGTCCGTCGAGCACGACTCGAAAGTCGTCGACAGGTAGATCTACTACGAGAGGCTTGAATACCACCACGACTGGAAGAAGCTCGACAAGCAGATCCACCACCGAACGTCTGTCGAGCACCACTCGAAAGTCGTCGACTGGTAGATCTACTACGAGAGGCTTGAATACCACCACGACTGGAAGAAGCTCGACAAGCAGATCCACCACCGAACGTCCGTCGAGCACCACTCGAAAGTCGTCGACTGGTAGATCTACTACGAGAGGCTTGAATACCACCACGACTGGAAGAAGCTCGACAAGCAGATCCACCACCGAACGTCCGTCGAGCACCACTCGAAAGTCGTCGACAGGTAGATCTACTACGAGAGGCTTGAATACCACCACGACTGGAAGAAGCTCGACAAGCAGATCCACCACCGAACGTCTGTCGAGCACCACTCGAAAGTCGTCGACTGGTAGATCTACTACGAGAGGCTTGAATACCACCACGACTGGAAGAAGCTCGACAAGCAGATCCACCACCGAACGTCCGTCGAGCACCACTCGAAAGTCGTCGACTGGTAGATCTACTACGAGAGGCTTGAATACCACCACGACTGGAAGAAGCTCGACAAGCAGATCCACCACCGAACGTCCGTCGAGCACGACTCGAAAGTCGTCGACAGGTAGATCTACTACGAGAGGCTTGAATACCACAACGACTGGAAGAAGCTCGACAAGTAGATCCACCACCGAACGTCCGTCGAGCACCACTCGAAAGTCGTCGACAGGTAGATCTACTACGAGAGGCTTGAATACCACCACGACTGGAAGAAGCTCGACAAGCAGATCCACCACCGAACGTCTGTCGAGCACCACTCGAAAGTCGTCGACAGGTAGATCTACTACGAGAGGCTTGAATACCACCACGACTGGAAGAAGCTCGACAAGCAGATCCACCACCGAACGTCCGTCGAGCACCACTCGAAAGTCGTCGACAGGTAGATCTACTACGAGAGGCTTGAATACCACCACGACTGGAAGAAGCTCGACAAGCAGATCCACCACCGAACGTCCGTCGAGCACCACTCGAAAGTCGTCGACAGGTAGATCTACTACGAGAGGCTTGAATACCACCACGACTGGAAGAAGCTCGACAAGCAGATCCACCACCGAACGTCCGTCGAGCACCACTCGAAAGTCGTCGACAGGTAGATCTACTACGAGAGGCTTGAATACCACCACGACTGGAAGAAGCTCGACAAGCAGATCCACCACCGAACGTCCGTCGAGCACCACTCGAAAATCATCGACAGGTAGATCTACTACCAAAGGCTTGAATACCACCACGAGCAGTTTAACAAGAGAGTCCACTATTGATAAAGTGAGTACCTCTGAAAAATCAACAAGCAAATTTACTATGGGCGATGAAACCAGCTCAACTAATAGATTATCAAGTAGAAAGTGCACTAGAAAATCTACTAAAGCTTTCAAAACTACTAAGAAATGTAAAGGAAAATTAACGAACCTACCAACAACTAAGGATGTAAGTAAATCAACTAAATCAAAATGCAAATTGACTTCAAGATACCGATTTATTACCACCAAGGGTTTGATTAGTAATTATTCTGCGGGGGATCATCCTGGAGTTTAAGAAAAAATTGGCTTGTATTGAAAGTAACATAATATAATTAAAGAAAATGATACGTTTTACTTAGTTATTCAAACAAGTTTTAATCAAGTTTTACTTTTTACTTTCTTGTTAAAATTCAAATCAAATGTAAAAATTATGTAAATAAATTGTAACACACAACTGATTGAAGGTCTGTGAAATTGTCTCCCATTTTATAAACAAAAATCGATAATAGCCATAGGTTTGTACAGCATTTGAATCGTAACCTTCTGGGTGTTCAGTACTATAGACTGTGTACCTTGGTATTTTTATGTGACTTTTGGTTGTTAAGTATGTTTCTGATATTAATAAGATAGTTCTTGGTTGATGATGAAAGTTTTTATTTCCTTACTATGCCGTGTTAGATCGTTGGCATTCCAGAGTGCTAATCGAAGTTGCTTGATCATTGGGCCAGTTTTGTGATGCCTGTTTTTAAAAGATTAAACATAGTGATCATCTCTTGCGTTAGTTTTTCCGTCATATTTTCCAGCCTTTGCAGGTTGTAAGAGCTTTGTTGTGGTATTTTTGGTTGCGGAGGCTGATTGTTTTCTTCCCTTGCATTCTGGACGTATAAGATTCCTACGCCATTTATCATATTTTTAAGTTCCGTAAGCTCGTTGATAAGTAGCGGACTGTTATTAATTTGCATGGTGCTGGGTTTATTAACTTCTTATTGTGTGTTGTTAGTTGTTTGTGCATACGAGATGTCAGGGCATGTTGTTTGGTGAGGTTTTTTTGGTTGTTGTGTTACCGGGTATTGTTTGGATCCAAGGGTAGGATATTTCTTCTTTTGGAGTTCTTTACAGCCTGTACAGCCTTTGTAATTAATTGGCTAAATGGTTACCCTGGCGGAGCACAAATTTTACCACTGATTTTTTTTTTTTGCATTGGTCGGAAGCGTGGTCCCCTGTGCATTTAACGCATCGTGGTCTTAAGTAACAGAGTATCCCCTAGTGTGTCTATACCTCTAGCATCTTGCACTCTGCGGTATAGTGAACGAAAGCAAATTAACGCAAGTGACCTTCATTCTCGAAAAATATAATTGTCCTACGGTTCGCCTTCACAACTAGCTACTGACAAGCAGTAGAAATCAAATATTTACGAATACACTTAGATCGACGACTCACCTGGCGTATACATATACTCAGTAAACGAAAACAACTTGGGCTGAAACTAAGAAGCATATATTGGACCATTGGAAGAAAATCGCAACTAACGTTGGAGAATAATTTGTTAATCTACAAAGTCAATTAAAACCCGTATGAACCTATGGAATCCAGCTGTGAGAGTCTACCTCCAATTCCAATATTGACACTAAACTAAAACGGTTTTAATCCAAAGTGTTGGGAATAATCGCAAACAACTCTAGGTACGTTTCTAACAAAATTATTAGGGACGATCTTCAACGGAGTAAGTGTTAAACAGGAAATAAAGAAACATAGTGTAAACTACCACCAGCGGTGCTGATCCAAACATGCTAGTGACCCAACTCCGTAGAAAATGACTGGATACCGTAGGCTTAAGTGCTGCGCTCCAAGTGGCTTACGAAGCAGATTGTAATTGTAATTTTAATTTTAGTATCAAATGAAATTCCAGTAGCTAATCATTATCTAGCAGTTAAGCAACTAAAAGGAGCTCGCCAATGGGCAACCTCCCAAATGTCAATTTATCAGTTTTCTGCATATAAATTACTGAATGTCCATTTGGGACAGATTGTAAATTTCTGGGATTAAAAAAAATTAATAAATTCAAAAAAATAAATAAATATCTACTATCGTCTTCTAGAACTCACATTTAAAAACAATTGTTTCTTTAAATATCTCGCACGATCACTTATAAGTTAATATAAATTTGACTATCACCCTTTTAGAGAAAACAAAATTCAGCATTTTTTTTTCTTGGCATTTTTGTGTATTAGCAACAGTTGCCGAGATATTTAAGTTTGAACATTATGGTCAATTTCAGTTTTTTTGTTGTATCACGTAAGCTATGAAATTATTAAACAAAACAAGATCCTATTTAACATACACTCCTAAAGAGTTAAATTTTGCCCCATTTAATTAACCTTGTATTTTTATTGTTAACTATTAACGAAGTTAGCAATAGAGCCCAATCAAAAAGTGGAAAATTTTATATAACATCTAAAGTCTGTTTTATACAATACTATTTTTTCGTTTAAAAAAATCGTATACGATTTTATAGTACAGACACTAAAAATCTTAAACGAAAAATTCGTACGAAATTACAACCTACTTTAATTGCATCCAATATTAAGCATGCGCGCATGCGTATTCTACTGTAACTGTGTCTGACCGCATGTCATTTGTGGGTTAGGTTAACTGAAACAATTAAATAATATCCACAGTTCGTTGTTGATTGTTTAGTGAGCCACATCATTTTATTTCAATTTTTTGTTTTCTCAAAATTAACATTTACCATGGTTACTCTAGTTGCCAATAAGATATAATAAAAGTTACTATTTTATTCTTTAGTTTTGGATTTAGATAAATGAAATTTTAGACATATATTATGTGCAATAAACCTGTATTTTTGAGCACATGCACACAATTGTTTCACTTCTGGTTTCGCCGGAAATGACTCCAACTTTGATATTTTAAATGGAAGACCCTGTATATTTTTACATTTTTGGAAAGAGGAAGCGATTTTGGATTCAGCTGTACTATTTTGGTTAATTTTTATAACCTTAAATAATTTTCGAAACAAAATTTAATTTTGTATTAAGTGTGCGGTGGCCTGCATAAACTGAATTTTATTATGTCAACAATAGCCCCAAAAAACGTTTTTGTACATTTTAATTGACATTTAGGTTAATTTAATCGGCTTTGAAGGTTGCGGAAAAGATTTTTTGACAAAAAGTCAATTTTTTTAAATGGAACTATAGTGGTGCAAGCGGTTATTTAATTGGAACATGTTCTAACGAATCCATCGATGCCAATAACTTGTATTTTTCTTAACAGTTTGCTTCAAAAACTTCAATTATTGTAAAAATTTATTAAGCGATCCTGTTAATCGCAGTCACTGTGCACAACTGCAACAAAACAACGCATTCAAAACAAAAACAAAGGTGCTACGGAAGATCACTGTGGAAAAACAAATGCTAGTTAACGTGTTTGTACGTCATTGCGGTGGTAGAAAAATGATTAGTCATTACATTAAAACTTAATAAAAAATTTAATTTAGTTTTAAAAATTATTTGAGGTTATAAAAAATTAACCAAAATAGTGCAGTTGTATCCAAAATCGCTTGCCCTTTCCAAAAATGTAAAAATATATAGGGTGTTCCATTTAAAATAACAAAGTCGGAGCCATTTTCGGCGAAGCCGGAAGTGAATAAATTGTGTGCATGTACTTAAAAAATCCGTTTTTTTGCAAATATCATATAACTAAAATTTCATTTATCTAAAATCAAAACTAAAGAAAAAAAGGAGGTGTACCATACTTTATACATACATTTACACCCGGTATTAGAGTTTTCGTATCAAAAAATAGTAGGGAAAGTGTGGCTAAAATGGAATAGTGAGGTAAAATGGGAAATTCTAACAATTCTTCCTTCCATAAAAAACGTATGTAAAACATCTTATAGGTTGCACTTATTTAGCGGGAAAGTTTATAGAGCTGTGTTGTAAGCATAAACTGTGATAACCTAAAAAGTGCATTTTCTTAATTACATATTTCTGTAAAAAGTAAGACTCAAAAAGTTTAGTACTGTGCCTGGGTTTATTGATTGATCGTAAATATTTTTTATTTTACATACCCACATGTAGGTATAGACAAGTCAATGCACTGTCAGCGAATTTGCCATACTTCCAACGTTTAGCTTTATTTTAATTTTCTTTTAGAAATTCGTTGGTGCGGGTTAAATGGGATTAAGTGTACACGGTAAAATGGGATAAAAAATTTTAATGCCCATTTTAGAAATCATTATTATTTCGTTTATTTTTGTTATAAAGCAGTAGAGGATGGGAAACAAATATATTAGCTGATGAGGAAAACGATCATTTCATTTGTGACTTGTTTGCAGATTTAATGTGTTGCTAACTTTTCCATATTACATACAGGGTGTAGACTCGGATCACGCAACATAGCAATTTCAATGGTAAAATTTTAAAAGTCGTATTCTTGCTCCCCTAATTATTTTAGAAAAAAAGTACAAATACGTTTTTTGTAGAGAAAAAAATTCTGTATCCATAAATGTAATCAATATTACTTTTTCGTTTTCCAATAACTAAAAATTAAGCAATTACAAAACGCGTTTTGACAAAAATCTGTAGTCCCTTGGAATTATGCTATGACAACTGAACAGCCTAATGTCACTTATACTGTTACTTTGACGTGAAGTTTATTCATAATAATCATTTTTATTGTATCTTGGAATGAAAACATAACTAACTGTAAAATAAATGTTTGATAAAATATAAAGGTTTTAAGAATGAATTTCGCGTCAAAGTGACAGTATAAGTGACATTAGGCTGGGCAGTTGTCATAGCATAATTCCAAGGCACTACAGATTTGTATCAAAACTCGTTTTTTAATTTGCTTAATTTTCAGTTATTGGAAATGAAAAAGTAATATTGATTACATTTATGGATACAGAATTTTTTTCTCTACAAAAAACGTATTTGTACTTTTTTTCTAAAATAATTAGGGGAGCAAGAATACGACTTTTAAAATTTTACCATTGAAATTGCTATGTTGCGTGATCCGAGTCTACACCCTGTACATATACAGTGTACGTACTGCATTTCACATTTTACCTACACAGTGGATCCCATTTTACCCACACGTGTAGGTAAAATGGGAAATTTTGATATCAAAAGAATAATTTTTTTTCACGCTTATTTTTAATTAAGATTTCCTTTTTTATTTTATAGATCTATAAACATTGTATGCCTTAACCTTAACCTAAAGTTGAGTTTAAATATTTCACATACACCTTAAAATATTGGTTCCAAACGTCAAGTTTTACCCACATTTCCCCTACTATGTAAATAGTTCATATTTTCCAAACAAAATTCTTGAACAAGATTTTTATATATACAGGGTGGTCCACATAGAAGGGCCACTATTGGGATCTCGTAAACGGTAAGAGCTACAAAGAAGTTTAAATTAGACAAATTGTTCCATTTTAGGAGACCTATTCATTGATGCTTTAATGTTTTTAAAAATTTCCATGGCACGCTAAACAATAACCCAAAATCAAAATGGGCATGTTTTTTAATCGGTAATTACTCGGTTATACTTGATGGTACAAAAATATTTTTGGGGAAAAAGTTGTAGATTTTTTTACGCACTATAAAATGAAAACATTCATTTGTTTCAATATTGTTTCAATTCTTAGATAAATTACAAACTTGCATTTTTTTAAATAGAAACTCTAGTTAGCCATGACTTTATGTGAAAGAGTATTTTTTTAGCTTTTCAAAAATATATATTTTTATATATTTGTTGCAAAAAATAACCGAGATATGGCCAATTTTGTAAAAATTCGATCATCAAAGTTTGCCATGATTTCGGAAACATGATGTTTGCAATTTACGAAATCATGGCAAACTTTGATGATCGAATTTTTACAAAATTGGCCATATCTCGGTTATTTTTAGCAACAAATATATAAAACTATATATTTTTGTAAAGCTAAAAAAATACTCTTTCACATAAAGTCATGACCAACTAGGGTTTCCATTTAAAAAAATGCAAGTTTGTAATTTATCTAAGAATTGAAACAATATTGAAAGAAATAAATGTTTTCATTTTTTAGTGCGTAAAAAAATCTACAACTTTTTCCCCAAAAATATTTTTGTACCGTCAAGTATAACCGAGTTATTAACGATTTTAAAAAAATGCCTATTTTGATTTTTGTTGATTATCTAGCGTGCCATGGAAATTTTTAAAAGTCCATTTACATTTTTGTTTTTATTTGCTAGCAATCGTTGGGCTCCCTCTAAATTGTAAACGGCGATATGTAGGTTTTGATCATTATTAACAATCTAAGGTGAATTACTACAAAGTTTGAAACTGATCTTCCTATATTTAGTGTAGTTTGTACAAACCATAGATCATCAACGTCAAATGTTATATTTTCAAACTGCTAAAACTAACGTGAATATTACGCGCCCTTTTATTGTCCAATCTTTTCAATATCCAATCAACAAATTGGAAAGAGAAAATATTTGTACCGTTACTTGAGTTACAATAAATTGCAATTAAATTATTAATACATACAGGGCGTCCCCGTTATCACCGCAAACATTTTGAGTGTTGATAGAGGACCTTTTTCTAAGAAGAAATTGTAGTAAAACTTTTTCCTAAAATCAAATGCTAAGCAGATATCTTGATTTTTTTTACACTTGGGATTGTTTCTATTGTCACAGTCGATGCCTACTCCGAAACAATTGAGAAATTCCTACAAAACGCATATAAGAATAAGTAAAATGTAAATATCTTAGAAAATATTTACTTTAGGTATAGGTAAGTACAAAGAAAAGTTGAAGAAAAACAAAAATGCAACAAAATAACGTTATAGGGTGTTTTATTTGAAAAAATAAAGTTATTGATGTTTGAAAATTGGAAAGTTGGCACATCTATAAAAAAACACCCTGTAGAAATAAATTAATTTTGATGTATTTAGAGATTTAGACTATAACGCCACCTTTTGACTTTGTATGTATGTACAAAATATCATTTGCCTATTATTATTCATAACGTTGTGCTCTTGACAAGTATTGTACCATTTTTTTCTGGAAATTCAAAGATTTTTTGAGATAAAGTAGCAACGTCGCAAAAAAATTAAAAAACAAAATACTGTCATAGGGAGATTTTCTTGCTGAATTCGATATTGCAAAAATATACTGGGTATTCAATTTTTAAAAAATACCTTTAGTGACGCCCCACTTTTATGAAACACCCTTGTATACTTGAAACTAATTTTAAAACATGCACGTCTAGAAATATTATAAGTTTCATTCAAAACTTTTTTTAATAAGTTGACCTTAAGGGTAATAATAGACTTTATCGCACTATTGGCGCACCCTGTATATGATGAAGTTGTTTTTAAGTAACAAACCTCTTCTGCCGTTTCTGGGATATTTATTTAAAAATATCGACATAATTTATTACATCCCGGGATCCCGAGAAATCCCGGGATAAAGGCCGATTTCTTCCCGGAATCCCGGGATAAGCAAAATGGTCAATTATGATAAACCCTATTACAGATATATAAATGTGATAACGTATCGACTTTAATTTATATACAGGGTGTGTATAAATTGGCGGAAGCGCTACACGTGACGATGTTCTTCGTAAAATTTTAAGTCAAAATCTTGATACAAAAATGTTGTACCATGCTTCATTATGGCCTCAGGAACCGTTTAAAGAAAAAAAAATGGCAACATTGCATCCATTGCTTTGCGTTTGGACATGTTTTTATCAGCAATTTTTACTTTGGTATTTATGATATTTGTTCGAACTGCAAGCCTTTGGTTCTTTAACATAGTTGCAAACTTTTAGGTATCGTCCAACACAAACTAGAAATAATTACGAGAAAAATAAAGATGACAGCTAGGGATTCTGAATCTCGACAATTTTTAAAGTCCCGGGACTCGAGACTTTTTTTATCAAAGTCCCGGGAATTCCCGGGACTTCGAGACTTTTGCGAATGTTATTTACATACCAAAAAATAGTGGTTTAACCCGTCAAAAATGACGGAAGATTTTATAAGGTGCAAGAAATATGATAATATATTCAGGTACTCAAAATTCATCGGCTATTTTTACTGTAAAAAATAAGTTTTCTTGACAGTGACATTGTTTCTAAAAGCACCCGCTACATATTTAAAATTGGTTCTTTTGCATGTATCGTGATCGTGAATCGGTCGTGACAGATGACAGATATTTTTTTTTAAATTAAACCAAATTCACGGATTTTGTTTTTGAAGCATTTTATTTTAAAAATAAAGTATAGTAGTAGGAGTAGTATTATTATTTTTAATTAAACCTACATTCTACAGTAAATAAAGTATATATTTCCAAGTAAATGCCTATTTTAAATAAACTTAACAATTTTCATTAAACTTTAAAACATAACAAGCATAGGTAAAAAATATTTTTCCTAATAAACTTAACAACTATCCTTTAGCTTTAAAGCAGACAAGAAATAAACATAATTAATTAAATATGGCAGGCAAAAAATGTAAATAAAGTTAAGTAAATACTGATTGTTAGTATAAACTATAAACATAAAAAATTATGAAACAAAACCTTTTTGTTAAGCTCGTGGCAGTAAAATTCGTTAAAAAATTAGAAGTATAAAGAATTTATTTCAGTGTTCTGTAACATTTAGTCTCGTCTCGAGTCTCGAACTAAATGTCCCGGGACTCGAGACTAAGAATGTCCCGGGAATTCCCGGGACTTACGTCCTGGGAAAGTCCCGGGACAGAATCCCTAATTGACAGCTAATGACAATGTTGCTATGTGTATTATTTTCATTTAAATCAGTGATTAACATATTTTCAACACCGATTTTTGAATAGAAAAACACAATATCTAGGAAAAATTATTATTCGAAATTTATTTTTATTCCAAATCGCAGCTTTTTCATTAAAAAATAGGAGTATTAAATAATAAAGCGTTTTAAAGGATCGAATGTCAAAACTTTGAGGACCTCTTGCAGACATAGCAAGCATGGTACAACATTTTTGTATCAAGATTTTCGTCTTAGAATTTTACGAAGAACATCGCAACGTGTAGCGCTTCCGCCAATTTATACACACCCTGTATTTATATATATTTAATGTATGCCCACAATCACATGCCTTAAACTTACATTTAATTTAAAAATATTATTACAGACAGTAGTTGTAGCGTTACAACAACGATTTAAAAATAAGACTAAACGTCACTTTTATAATTTTACAACACGTGTTTTAGAATAATAACAAATGTTATTCGAATAAAACGTTTTAGATTATTAAAATATTGGTAACAGTCGTTAAACCTTGCGGTCTCAACATCTCTGCAAATTTTGAATAGGTTTTGGTTTCGATAGTAAATTTGATTTTATCAGAAATCGTTATTTTTACATCGCACACTGATATTTACAAATTTTGAAAGTGTTGTGTAGCTTTAAAAATTTTAAGAGCTCCCAAAAAGTTACTTAAAAAATGATCCAAGTTTTGTGATTGATTTTAAAACAAAAAAAATAAAGCAAAAATAATTTAGATTTTTGTCGATACACAAATTATGAAAATAACGACAACAAAAATTAACATAGCATTACAGGTCACACATGATCGATGCAAATAATAAACAAATGCATGAGTTCTGTGTTATATCACATTTCAAATACGCATAACTACATAAAACAAAGTTAACTTTTGTTGTTGTGTATCGAGAGTGGTTTTTGTAACACTATGTTATCAAATATCAAAAATAAATTTAGTGAAGCGTTTTGATAATTTGGATTTTTCTTACTATTTATATATAGATTTGTACCAACATTTTTAACAGTTTTAACACGTTCGAAATTGTATGGTATTAACAATTTCATAATAAATCCATAACGTGCGTGCTCAAACAAGCAATAATCACAAAAAATTGCACGTTTCGGAAAGATAAAACACTTTTTTTAGGTATAAATCTCAAGAAATTTTGTTGACATTAGTGTTCTTGTAATTGTAATATTATTTTTAAATAATTACTCTAATTAATAGCGTCTTTACTATGTTAAGTAGCAGATTTTGCTACTTAACAATTCTCATATGTTTGATTCGTTACGGCAAAGTGAATGCAAAAGAAAAACGAATTATAGAAAGTGTAGGAAATGTAAGTATAATATTTAAATTCAACATATCGTAAATTTTAATAAGATGTATAATATTTACTACGAAAAGAGTTTATAAGAAATTCGTATTTAAAATTATGCTGCGCAGGGTGTCCCAGATAATATTTCCAGGATGGGGATCTCGCTTATTATAGATTTGCTTTAATTACATGAATAGTTCCTAAGAGGAGCTACAATTCATTTTTAAAAGTATGAATTTTCTCGTAATTCTTCAAATGGAAATGTCGAATTTCTTTTTGATTAAGACAAAAACGTTATGAAACGTTTTTGTCTTAATCAAAATCAATTTTATTTGCACTTTGTTGCGGTATTTTTTTATGAAATATGTAACTATTATATTACATTTTTTTATCACTTATCATTTCGGAAATATTGTCCTTAACTTAATTTTTTCTTGGGAAGTCAAGTTGGCTTTGGAATATCTAAATGTGCTATACAGGGTGTCCCAGATTACATTCCCAGCATGGGGATCTTGCTTATTATAAGAGATACAGGTTTGCTTAAATTAGATGAATTATTTCTAAGGATGAGACGAGCCACAATCAATTTTTAAAAGTACAAAATTCCTCGTGCTTCAGATGTTATATCACAAAATATGAAATTGTCGAATTTCTTTTTTCTCTCATAACTTTTTTGTTTTAATCATTAGAACAATTTTATTTGTACATTCTTGAGGTACTTTTTTTATGTAGAATGTAACGGTTATTTTAATTTTTTTTAACACCTACCATTTTCGACATATTATCATTTTTTTTGCAATTAAGAAGAGTGAAATCTGCTAGTATTCGACCTAAGCGTGTGACAAATATTGGAACTAATGAAGTTAACAGCCTGGGATATTTTAATGACCATCCTCAGCGGTCAATTCGATTGGTAGCGCAAGACTCGTGTTTAACATACCATGCTGTACAAGCTACATTATAAATGCACAACTATTCGTTCGCACTTTCAATAATCTTGTGATATTGTCTATGAATGTAAAATAAATTCAAAATATCCGTGTTTGAATACTCTTGATATTCCATAGATAGGTACTTTGGACAAACGCAATATTTTCGGAAGTGTCGCCATCTTGAAAATATTTTCATTAAACAGATCATATGCCATTATGGTCATAACCAAAATTTCAGATTTATACCCTTTTTCATTCTTCATATATTTTTAATGCCCGGTCCTAATCATTCGCCCTGTATACAACATTTTATACACATTCTTATTTTGAGAATAACAAAACAATTCATAGGAAAAAGTTGTTAAGAATTCAAAACCATGATAAGTATAATATGAAACTAAGTTAAATTTCCAATTTTTATTTTTGTAGTAATTTTAATATTTAATCAGGTTGCACCAATTATTAGAAAAAAATGTCTTGATAGAAGTTGGTGCATGGCCTAAAACTAATTTTAAAATGAAAAAAAGTTTAACAAAAATCAATAACACTAGATTTTAGCCATTTTAAAAATATTCACAAAGGTTAGGCGCCCTTTTTAAAAAAAAAATTAAAAAATTGTTTAAAATTTAATGTTAAGACTACTTATAAAAAATCATTTGCTTAAAAATTTATTTTTAAATTAATTTAAATTATACCTTGAATTTGTAGATTAAAGTAAAAAGTAGTTTATTACATAGCAAGAGTTTTAAGAAGCATATTACGCAGCATCACTTGTTTACGAAATCATGGCTAACTTTGATGATCGAATTTTTACGAAATTGGTCATATCTTGGCTATTTTTTGCAACAAATATATAAAACTATATATTTTTGAAAAGCCAAAAAAATACTCTTTCACATAAAGTCATGGCCAACTAGGATTTCCATTTAAAAAAATGTAAGTTTACTCCATATCTCGAAAGTCAAGGAGGCTAAAAAGAAATACTTCTGTTTTTTAATTAAGCATAAAAATCTGTATAAAAAACCTCTGTAAAGTTTTGTTCTAATTTAATAAATAAAGAATTACAGCATATTTTCAAAAATTATGAAATTTCATTTTTCGTTTGTAGTGCCAAAATGTAATCCGATAGAAAAAATTTGATTGCATAGGCGTTATTTTCTCAAAAAAATTGCCCAAGAGACCGAAATCAGATTTTCGCTATCTATTACGGTAACCGAGATACCCCGTAAAACATTCGAATTTGGTCCACCATGTACAATAGTGGTCGTAAAGTTTACAAATACCAAATAACTATATTTACAGAAGTTGCAAACTGCAAACTTCGAATTACGGTAAATTTGTGGAATACATTAAATTTAAAAAAAAAATTGTTTTTTATAGGTACATGCACCAAATGTGAGGTGTGTCACGGAAAACCAAATTTTTGTTAATATAAATTTGAAATCATATTGCGTATGTGTTAACAAACATGGCCTAAAAAAAAGTTGTTTTGACTGCAATCGTTGCGAAATATTCGATTATTCGTTAAAGAGGTGCAATGCAGTAAAAGGTAATGGACATGTAATAGGCATTATTCGTAACAGAGTTTGTGATGGAAATCGTGGTCAACTGGTTGCTTTTGAACAAAACTCCAAAAAGTTTCTGATTTGTCAAGATAAACAAATATTAGTTGCAAAGTGCTGCGACAAAAAAGCTATATTCGACCAAAAAACTCAAAGATGTAAAACCGCAACAAAAACAACTAGAAAATATCCTTACAACCATAAGCGCAAAACAAAAACGCCAGATAATAAATCCTTTTTTCATAAAAACACCAAAACAACAAGAATAAACAAACAATCGACTACTAAAAAATGTAAGACTACAAAAAAATGCAAAAAAAAATCTACTCCAGCAGGGTTAAACACAACGTTTTCCACCAAAACAACAAAAAAGGAAATAACAACAAAAAAATGCAAAAGAAAATCTACAATAGGCACAACTAGTACAATTACAAATTCAAAAAGTATACCCACAATAGGTGAAGAAACTACTACTACCAAAAGCTCGACAAGCAGATCCACCACCGAACGTCCGAGCACCACTCGAAAGTCGTCGACAGGTAGATCTACTACGAGAGGCTTGAATACCACCACGACTGGAAGAAGCTCGACAAGCAGATCCACCACCGAACGTCCGTCGAGCACCACTCGAAAGTCGTCGACAGGTAGATCTACTACGAGAGGCTTGAATACCACCACGACTGGAAGAAGCTCGACAAGCAGATCCACCACCGAACGTCCGTCGAGCACCACTCGAAAGTCGTCGACAGGTAGATCTACTACGAGAGGCTTGAATACCACCACGACTGGAAAAAGCTCGACAAGCAGATCCACCACCGAACGTCCGTCGAGCACCACTCGAAAGTCGTCGACAGATAGATCTACTACGAGAGGCTTGAATACCACCACGACTGGAAGAAGCTCGACAAGCAGATCCACCACCGAACGTCCGTCGAGCACCACTCGAAAGTCGTCGACAGATAGATCTACTACGAGAGGCTTGAATACCACCACGACTGGAAGAAGCTCGACAAGCAGATCCACCACCGAACGTCCGTCGAGCACCACTCGAAAGTCGTCGACAGATAGATCTACTACGAGAGGCTTGAATACCACCACGACTGGAAGAAGCTCGACAAGCAGATCCACCACCGAACGTCCGTCGAGCACCACTCGAAAGTCGTCGACAGGTAGATCTACTACGAGAGGCTTGAATACCACCACGACTGGAAGAAGCTCGACAAGCAGATCCACCACCGAACGTCCGTCGAGCACCACTCGAAAGTCGTCGACAGGTAGATCTACTACGAGAGGCTTGAATACCACCACGACTGGAAGAAGCTCGACAAGCAGATCCACCACCGAACGTCCGTCGAGCACCACTCGAAAGTCGTCGACAGGTAGATCTACTACGAGAGGCTTGAATACCACCACGACTGGAAGAAGCTCGACAAGCAGATCCACCACCGAACGTCCGTCGAGCACCACTCGAAAGTCGTCGACAGGTAGATCTACTACGAGAGGCTTAAATACCACCACGACTGGAAGAAGCTCGACAAGCAGATCCACCACCGAACGTCCGTCGAGCACCACTCGAAAGTCGTCGACAGGTAGATCTACTACGAGAGGCTTGAATACCACCACGACTGGAAGAAGCTCGACAAGCAGATCCACCACCGAACGTCCGTCGAGCACCACTCGAAAGTCGTCGACAGGTAGATCTACTACGAGAGGCTTGAATACCACCACGACTGGAAGAAGCTCGACAAGCAGATCCACCACCGAACGTCCGTCGAGCACCACTCGAAAGTCGTCGACAGGTAGATCTACTACGAGAGGCTTGAATACCACCACGACTGGAAGAAGCTCGACAAGCAGATCCACCACCGGTCCGTCGAGCACCACTCGAAAGTCGTCGACAGGTAGATCTACTACGAGAGGCTTGAATACCACCACGACTGGAAGAAGCTCGACAAGCAGATCCACCACCGAACGTCCGTCGAGCACCACTCGAAAGTCGTCGACAGGTAGATCTACTACGAGAGGCTTGAATACCACCACGACTGGAAGAAGCTCGACAAGCAGATCCACCACCGAACGTCCGTCGAGCACCACTCGAAAGTCGTCGACAGGTAGATCTACTACGAGAGGCTTGAATACCACCACGACTGGAAGAAGCTCGACAAGCAGATCCACCACCGAACGTCCGTCGAGCACCACTCGAAAGTCGTCGACAGGTAGATCTACTACGAGAGGCTTGAATACCACCACGACTGGAAGAAGCTCGACAAGCAGATCCACCACCGAACGTCCGTCGAGCACCACTCGAAAGTCGTCGACAGGTAGATCTACTACGAGAGGCTTGAATACCACCACGACTGGAAGAAGCTCGACAAGCAGATCCACCACCGAACGTCCGTCGAGCACCACTCGAAAGTCGTCGACAGGTAGATCTACTACGAGAGGCTTGAATACCACCACGACTGGAAGAAGCTCGACAAGCAGATCCACCACCGAACGTCCGTCGAGCACCACTCGAAAGTCGTCGACAGGTAGATCTACTACGAGAGGCTTGAATACCACCACGACTGGAAGAAGCTCGACAAGCAGATCCACCACCGAACGTCCGTCGAGCACCACTCGAAAGTCGTCGACAGGTAGATCTACTACGAGAGGCTTGAATACCACCACGACTGGAAGAAGCTCGACAAGCAGATCCACCACCGAACGTCCGTCGAGCACCACTCGAAAGTCGTCGACAGGTAGATCTACTACGAGAGGCTTGAATACCACCACGACTGGAAGAAGCTCGACAAGCAGATCCACCACCGAACGTCCGTCGAGCACCACTCGAAAGTCGTCGACAGGTAGATCTACTACGAGAGGCTTGAATACCACCACGACTGGAAGAAGCTCGACAAGCAGATCCACCACCGAACGTCCGTCGAGCACCACTCGAAAGTCGTCGACAGGTAGATCTACTACGAGAGGCTTGAATACCACCACGACTGGAAGAAGCTCGACAAGCAGATCCACCACCGAACGTCCGTCGAGCACCACTCGAAAGTCGTCGACAGGTAGATCTACTACGAGAGGCTTGAATACCACCACGACTGGAAGAAGCTCGACAAGCAGATCCACCACCGAACGTCCGTCGAGCACCACTCGAAAGTCGTCGACAGGTAGATCTACTACGAGAGGCTTGAATACCACCACGACTGGAAGAAGCTCGACAAGCAGATCCACCACCGAACGTCCGTCGAGCACCACTCGAAAGTCGTCGACAGGTAGATCTACTACGAGAGGCTTGAATACCACCACGACTGGAAGAAGCTCGACAAGCAGATCCACCACCGAACGTCCGTCGAGCACCACTCGAAAGTCGTCGACAGGTAGATCTACTACGAGAGGCTTGAATACCACCACGACTGGAAGAAGCTCGACAAGCAGATCCACCACCGAACGTCCGTCGAGCACCACTCGAAAGTCGTCGACAGGTAGATCTACTACGAGAGGCTTGAATACCACCACGACTGGAAGAAGCTCGACAAGCAGATCCACCACCGAACGTCCGTCGAGCACCACTCGAAAGTCGTCGACAGGTAGATCTACTACGAGAGGCTTGAATACCACCACGACTGGAAGAAGCTCGACAAGCAGATCCACCACCGAACGTCCGTCGAGCACCACTCGAAAGTCGTCGACAGGTAGATCTACTACGAGAGGCTTGAATACCACCACGACTGGAAGAAGCTCGACAAGCAGATCCACCACCGAACGTCCGTCGAGCACCACTCGAAAGTCGTCGACAGGTAGATCTACTACGAGAGGCTTGAATACCACCACGACTGGAAGAAGCTCGACAAGCAGATCCACCACCGAACGTCCGTCGAGCACCACTCGAAAGTCGTCGACAGGTAGATCTACTACGAGAGGCTTGAATACCACCACGACTGGAAGAAGCTCGACAAGCAGATCCACCACCGAACGTCCGTCGAGCACCACTCGAAAGTCGTCGACAGGTAGATCTACTACGAGAGGCTTGAATACCACCACGACTGGAAGAAGCTCGACAAGCAGATCCACCACCGAACGTCCGTCGAGCACCACTCGAAAGTCGTCGACAGGTAGATCTACTACGAGAGGCTTGAATACCACCACGACTGGAAGAAGCTCGACAAGCAGATCCACCACCGAACGTCCGTCGAGCACCACTCGAAAGTCGTCGACAGGTAGATCTACTACGAGAGGCTTGAATACCACCACGACTGGAAGAAGCTCGACAAGCAGATCCACCACCGAACGTCCGTCGAGCACCACTCGAAAGTCGTCGACAGGTAGATCTACTACGAGAGGCTTGAATACCACCACGACTGGAAGAAGCTCGACAAGCAGATCCACCACCGAACGTCCGTCGAGCACCACTCGAAAGTCGTCGACAGGTAGATCTACTACGAGAGGCTTGAATACCACCACGACTGGAAGAAGCTCGACAAGCAGATCCACCACCGAACGTCCGTCGAGCACCACTCGAAAGTCGTCGACAGGTAGATCTACTACGAGAGGCTTGAATACCACCACGACTGGAAGAAGCTCGACAAGCAGATCCACCACCGAACGTCCGTCGAGCACCACTCGAAAGTCGTCGACAGGTAGATCTACTACGAGAGGCTTGAATACCACCACGACTGGAAGAAGCTCGACAAGCAGATCCACCACCGAACGTCCGTCGAGCACCACTCGAAAGTCGTCGACAGGTAGATCTACTACGAGAGGCTTGAATACCACCACGACTGGAAGAAGCTCGACAAGCAGATCCACCACCGAACGTCCGTCGAGCACCACTCGAAAGTCGTCGACAGGTAGATCTACTACGAGAGGCTTGAATACCACCACGACTGGAAGAAGCTCGACAAGCAGATCCACCACCGAACGTCCGTCGAGCACCACTCGAAAGTCGTCGACAGGTAGATCTACTACGAGAGGCTTGAATACCACCACGACTGGAAGAAGCTCGACAAGCAGATCCACCACCGAACGTCCGTCGAGCACCACTCGAAAGTCGTCGACAGGTAGATCTACTACGAGAGGCTTGAATACCACCACGACTGGAAGAAGCTCGACAAGCAGATCCACCACCGAACGTCCGTCGAGCACCACTCGAAAGTCGTCGACAGGTAGATCTACTACGAGAGGCTTGAATACCACCACGACTGGAAGAAGCTCGACAAGCAGATCCACCACCGAACGTCCGTCGAGCACCACTCGAAAGTCGTCGACAGGTAGATCTACTACGAGAGGCTTGAATACCACCACGACTGGAAGAAGCTCGACAAGCAGATCCACCACCGAACGTCCGTCGAGCACCACTCGAAAGTCGTCGACAGGTAGATCTACTACGAGAGGCTTGAATACCACCACGACTGGAAGAAGCTCGACAAGCAGATCCACCACCGAACGTCCGTCGAGCACCACTCGAAAGTCGTCGACAGGTAGATCTACTACGAGAGGCTTGAATACCACCACGACTGGAAGAAGCTCGACAAGCAGATCCACCACCGAACGTCCGTCGAGCACCACTCGAAAGTCGTGACAGGTAGATCCTTACTACGAGCAGGCTTGAATACCACCACGACTGGAAGAAGCTCGACAAGCAGATCCACCACCGAACGTCCGTCGAGCACCACTCGAAAGTCGTCGAACAGGTAGATCTACTACGAGAGGCTTGAATACCACCACGACTGGAAGAAGCTCGACAAGCAGATTCCACCACCGAACGTCCGTCGAGCACCACTCGAAAGTCGTCGACAGGTAGATCTACTACGAGAGGCTTGAATACCACCACGACTGGAAGAAGCTCGACAAGCAGATCCACCCCACCCCCGAACGTCCGTCGAGCAACCACTCGGAAAGTCGATCTACTACGAGAGGGTTGAATACCACCACGACTGGAAGAAGCTCGACAAGCAGATCCACCACCGAACGTCCGTCGAGCACCACTCGAAAGTCGTCGACAGGTAGATCTACTACGAGAGGCTTGAATACCACCACGACTGGAAGAAGCTCGACAAGCAGATCCACCACCGAACGTCCGTCGAGCACCACTCAAAAGTCGTCGTCTGGTAGATCTACTACGAGAGGCTTGAATACCACCACGACTGGAAGAAGCTCGACAAGCAGATCCACCACCGAACGTCCGTCGAGCACCACTCGAAAGTCGTCGACAGGTAGATCTACTACGAGAGGCTTGAATACCACCACGACTGGAAGAAGCTCGACAAGCAGATCCACCACCGAACGTCCGTCGAGCACCACTCGAAAGTCGTCGACAGGTAGATCTACTACGAGAGGCTTGAATACCACCACGACTGGAAGAAGCTCGACAAGCAGATCCACCACCGAACGTCCGTCGAGCACCACTCGAAAGTCGTCGACAGGTAGATCTACTACGAGAGGCTTGAATACCACCACGACTGGAAGAAGCTCGACAAGCAGATCCACCACCGA